>JBBDHG010000235.1:115000-147500 GCA_037951165.1 Lophius americanus
CAAAAAGTCAAAAACATGGAAGAAATCAAACCCTTCAAAAATAAAATGCGTGTTTTTTGACGTTTAAAAACAAACCTAGAAAAACAAACCTTTATCACTTAGAGATCAAATACAGAAATGGGAATAAACTTTATCGACAGGAGAGACTTTCCAAAGTAAAAGTCCTTATTAACTGATGCTAAGCTAGAATAGCATCAATTTAGCAAACACTGTTGCAAATTGACTGTGTCTGAAAAAAGTAAAGCCCCTTCTTTGGGGGTATAAATATAAGTATTTAGGAGAAAACAGAAAAATAAGATTCTCTACCCAGTGAGTGGGCCGTCCTTCATCCGGCCCACTCACTGGTTCCATTCTAGTGATTATCTCTCATTATCTTGATAAACAACAACGGGAGGCAAAGAGTTGTCGGCGCTGACGTAGCGTGAGCTCACTGGACTTTTTTGGGCTTCTAAGCGATGATGGTACCCGATCACCATCGTGTTCATCAGGCCGGTCCTGGTGGCGAGAGGCGGCTCCACGCCGCATCAGAGCCGCTCAGACATTAAGGCTCATTAACCCGTCTGGATTACAGCTTGATCCGGGAATTGTCATTTCTTCAGGCTTTTGGTAAATTCTCCAGAATTAACCTCGACTCCGGGCCGACATTAGAGCCGACCGCTCCGGTCCGAAACGAGGCTCGTTTTCAGCTAATGGCGCCGACGTTGCCGAGAGACAGAACCATTTATCTCTCTTAGGGAGGACATGGCATCTCTGTGTGCAGGAGATGATTTATTCCACAGGGGATGACTGGGGGAAAATATACCCCCCCGTGTTTCTCAGAGGCGATATGAGCGGTACCGGTCCACACGTCCCCGTCCTCCATCCGTCTCCGTTGGCCTTTTGGTGTCTTTTCATCCGGGCGTTCTGGCAGCAGCTTTCCGTGGATGACCCGGTTTGAACCCGGGATGGAAAACTTCCCTTTCTCCCACACACATCTGCTGGTTTGAGTGGGGGGGGATGCGGCCGAGGGGTCTCACGGTGGGACAGAACTTCCTTATGTTCTGATGTTTGGTTTGATTTAGTCCAAATTCGTTGCATATCAATCGACTGGAGGAGATCCGTCTTTTTTAAAATCTTATTTTACTCACAAGGGGGAGTTTTTTTTTTCTTCAAATGAAAAACAGTGTTTTCTGGACATAACTCAAAAAATGTTTCAAGGATCCTTTTCATATTTTATACCCACATAGACTTTAGCACGAGGAAGAAGTGGATTGATTTTTGGAAAGCTCAGTTGTAAAGCTTCAACACTAGGGGGAGCTTAAGCTTCAAAAGATTTCGGTCCATAATTTTCCAACTGTTGTTCTAATTTAGTCCAAATGTTGTGGTTTGTGGCTTTATTTTGGATATATATTATATTTTACTCTAGTACTTCATATTTTGCTCAGTGTGGGAGCTTCTTTTTATGAATAATAATATTTTTCACCGATAACTTCCTAATTTTTGGTCTGATTTAGTCCAACTTTGGTGAACATGAAACGCCTCAAGGCGATTAATGATATTTTACTCTAAAGTTCATATTTTACTCACAAGCTTTCTGAACAAAAAAATACCGTTTTTTCTGAAACAACTTCACGTTTGGGGCTTGATCAAATATTTTGAGGCAGATTAGTCACTTTGACAGATGTAAGACTTTTTTTTTTTTCATATTTCATTTTGAGAAAAGAGTCGAACTGAATCAAACGAAGATTTTTTTTTTTTTCTAGTGTGCAATGGATGTGATGAAGTAGTCTGATTACTGTGGGGTCGTTGTTTTGTTCTGTCGGCCTCCATCCACACAACGTTGATGCCGTACGGTTTCAGCTCGTCACACCGATCCATGTTTCTACTTCATCCTCGAAATACAGAATCAGACAAAGAACTCTTTCCTCTGTGATTTAGTTTGACTTTATTCTGGACATTTAGACTTTTATCTCTACATTATTCTCACTTTTCTTTTTTCCCTCATGCCTGGCCCCAACACTCCTTGGTAGAAAAGTAATAGTTTCTTGAGATGATATGCCATCTTGAGCTGAAGCCCGGTGGCAAGAGTTGTCAAGATGTATTTGAATTTCTGTGTGTCATGTATTCCCCCTCTCTTAAAAAAAATCCCGTTTACCCTCAAACCTCCTGCTCCAAAGGTGACCCAGAGGCCCAAAACGCTCTGTCGGTTCTGGGTACTGTTCGACATGATGATGCTAAATTCAGTGAGCGCTGCTTTTAAACCCTTTCTGGTATTACTTATTTGACACTGCAAGGACTGGATGGATTCGCCTGTGGAAGACGGAGAAATCCTGCAGTATATCAGTAACGTAATATTCACCGGCGACGCCCCAACCAGGCCGGCGCTGTCAGCCGCCACAGCAAAGGGTGAATCCCCCCAAAAGACCCCAAACCACTGCGTTGTACAAGCAATCCCCCCTGGTGGTGGTGCCGGCATTGACAATTCCACTATATCCCAGACTTTTAAGGCATAGATATATTCATCTGCTGCATATTGTTCCACACCCACCGACACGTAACCATGGTAACAACATAATCGATGTTATTGTGATTTTTGTCATCGTGATGTCAGTGGTTATAATGTAAGGCCAATAAACAGACAAATTTGTTTTTCAGTGTGCCGATTGCTTCCTGAGACAGGGAGACGGAGCAACACTTCATAATAAATAAACGAGACAAACAACAAACTGGGGGTTCTGAACGTGAACTAAGGATTCATTCTGGGCCTGAGGCGATTCTGCTGAGGTTCTGTCTCGCCGTGGTTTTCACCGTGTTGAAAAAACTGCCTCAATTGTCAGAGAGGCTCAGCAATGAGTTAAGAATTTCAATAAGATGTTGGGTCGTGAAATTCGTAATAGAGTGGAGAATTCTCGCAGATGTGCGATTTTTTTTAAACCTGAAGGGAAAAAAATCGCAACGACACGACAATATTCAGTCCGGACTCCGAGCTGGCTCGAAATCAGATGGATCCACTCCCCTGATATATATTTATTTATATACTGTATCTTCTTCTAAGCTGAATAAAAAACACGTGTGTGTGCGATCTGCTGCGAGATCAAACTTCGCAAATTGTTTCCGCCAAATCTTGTCACAAACCGCAAGTTTCCTTGCAGACGGATGGAAAAAAGAAAAGATTATTATGATTATACCACATTTATTCAAATAGATGCCCCTGAAGATTACAGACTCCATCTCTCCGTCTGGATCGAAATCAACAAACACCAAGAGGAGTGCAAGGCATCATGGTGATTTAACCGTCGGGGCAGGTCTTTCGCACGCCGCCGCGCCGAAACTCGTGCACCGACAGCAACGTGAAACGAGACAACGAGAGGACAAGGCTTCGCCTCCGATTGTTGTTAGCGAGGAAAGGAGAGCACGGCGGTACGACAGGTATCGTTGTTCATCTGGGGTCTGACAGCGGAGCCGCCTGCAGATGTGACAGTCCAGTCAGTGAACGTTCAAATTCTGCTCCACGTGTCCTTGGCATCCTTAAACAAAGGGAGCACAAAATCACGTTGCAGCTAATCTGATGGACGGCGGATAAGAGACTCAGCAATTTGCTTCTGCTATGGAGTGATAACACGACATCTTTTCCTACACCGATCAGCCATAACATTAGGACCACCCCAACCGCAAAACCTCAGAAGCCTTGTGGCGTCCGCGCTACAGTATCTTACATGAAGAGAGGAGGCGGGGCCTCCGTGGATCGGATTTGTTTTTCAAGTACAACATGCTGGACCTCGATGGATTGAGGATTGGGGAATTAAGACGCCATTACAACAATAAGTGATGCAAGCACATACCAGACCGTCTAGATCACCTGTGTGGAAATCAAAGCCTGAGAGACAACATCTAAAAATCCAACACCCCAGATACTACAAATCCCAGGATGCAACGCGATCCATGAAGAGTGTTTCTCCCTGCTCTTCGGTTCTCAGGTATCAGCTTTGATCCAGTCACTCTGATAAACTTTAGACTGAACCTCAGAAGAGACGCTACTGCGCCCAGGAGGAGATATAGATGAGAAATTTTAAAAAACAACAACGATCAATAAACGTATTAGTAAACAGAACGTACATTTTTTAATTAATTAGCAAGGTGTGTTTACGTCCTCCAGCTGTTCATTTTGTATCGGAAAAACAAGAAAACACATGAAACTGCTTACATTTAATGTAAAATGCACCTTTAGGCCGTTCATGCGCCTGACTGTTTTCTGAGGAGCAGCTGCTCCTGACTGCAGGAGCAGAAAGGAGGAGCAGCAGTTTAACTTTTACAGTTTTATTGTTACAGAAGAAAGAAAACGACTAAATCAGCCCAGACATTTACCAAGAGTCATTTAAAGTTTCTTTTTGTTGATACTGTTAATTAAAATAGGAAACTTGAAAAATACAGTTTTCTGGCATCAGACTGTGAATTAAAACTTTTTCGTAAACAGAGGGAGACATAAAAATTAGTTATGCAGATTCATTTTCTGAATTTAATCTGCAATTTGGGTTTTTTTCTTCTCCGCTGATTTGTTCAGAGTTCTATAAAGTTGGTAAATAAAATAAGAATAAAATTGTTATAATACTTCAGATCAAACTGGGTCGATCTCAGTTCTGTTTGGACCTCCATCTTTAATTTTGGCCCCCTCTGTGATTGAGTTCTAGGCCAAGTCAAATAAAAAGGTGATTCATCACCTTCTCCCATTGCTCCGTGGTCCAGTTCTGATGCTGACAGAACCATTATAGGAGCTTTCTGCTCTGGAAACGGGTCAACATGGTCACTCAACCTGGTATACAAGAGTGTGTGTGTTCTATCAGAACCAGCATGAACTTCTCTATCAGAACCAGCATGAACTTCTCTATCAGAACCAGCATGAACTTCTCTATCAGAACCAGCATGAACTATTTCAACAATTTATGCCTCAGTAGCTCCTGGGTGGGATCAAACAACACAGCCCACCCTTCACCCATCAACCTTCACCCTTCACCCTTCACCCATCACCCTTCACCCATCACCTTCACCCATCACCCTTCACCCTTTACCCTTCACCCATCACCCATCACCCTTCACCCATCACCCTTCACCCATCACCTTCACCCATCACCCTTCACCCTTCACCCTTCAACCATCACCCATCACCCTTCACCCTTCACCCATCACCCATCACCCATCACCCTTCACCCATCACCCTTCACCCATCACCTTCACCCATTACCCTTCACCCTTCAACCTTCACCCTTCACCCTTCACCCTTCACCCATTACCCATCACCCTTCACCCTTCACCCATCACCCATCACCCATCACCCTTCACCCATCACCCTTCACCCATCACCTTCACCCATTACCCTTCACCCTTCAACCTTCACCCTTCACCCTTCACCCATCACCCATCACCCTTCACCCTTCACCCTTCACCCATCACCCCATAGTGGTTATAATGTTATGGCTGATGGGTATGAACACATATGGGATGTACCACACTGAAAAAAAAAAACTTCCTTTTTCCCATGATGCAAATTAAGAAGACAAATGCTAATTTAGCAGAGAACTTATGAATTTAAAATCAGGCACATATATATATATATATATATATATATATATATATATATATATATATATATATATATATATTCTTTTAATAATCAACCAAATTAGAACAAAGTGTAACGATTGTTACTCCCCGACGATTGATTCACACTTTTAGCGTCTTTCCCTGAATGGCGTTCTGCACGGCGGCACATACTGTATGCGGTTGCAGAGCCTTGGGCGTGACATCCCACTCCTACACGCTGTTCTGGAAACGTAAATGCATATTCATGGGTTCCGAGCAAAAGGTGTTTTTCACATGCGGAGCTTCGGTAACCGTGGCAACCAGACGTTAGCTGCTCAGTCTTAGGAAAGATCAAGTCATTCCAACATCTTAGGCAGGTTTGACCGTCAGGCGTCGGAGGCGTGGATCCATTTGATGAATCCAAGCCAATTATAAATGATATATATTTATATGTATGATGATTTAAGCTATTTATGAATAATATTATATATTTTTATTATTGTTGATATTATATATTTTGTTTTTATTGATGCTTTTATCTGCTTTTACTTTGTAGCACTTTGAGTTTTGATCCAAATGTATAGTGCGTTATAAATGAAATGCATTTTTATTATTTTTATTACTATTATTACCATTCAGACTTTTCAGTAGGATCGAAATTACGTTTTTAACCCTTTAATGTCCTCACCAAAAAAAATAAGAAATTTCTTTGCATATATTATTTCTTTGAAGCGTATTTTCATTTATTATCTTAGACTTTCTAAATTTAGCAGAAAATTACTCTTACTCTGGTCAAACTTAATTTGTTCTTTACTTAAAAAAAAAAATCAAACTCATGGAATATTTAAATCATGAAACTTTTTATATCAGTGAAAAAAGTCAGTTTTAATTTGACCCTTATTTGACTATTGTACATGTATATTCCACTGCTACTATTGTACATGTTTATTTTAGTACCACTGCTACTATTGTACATGTTTAATGTAGTACCGCTACTGCTGCCGCCGTCATGTCCCTCGTTTTAATGCGATAACTCAAAATCTGATACATGGATGATATGAAATTTTATGGCCACACAGTTTTCGGCCCATAATTTCTCAACTGTTGATTCTTCATTAGGGGGAAATTTTATTTTTTAAGGGATTATTCAGGCATCATTTCTTGACCATCAGCACAATTGAGTCAAAGTTTGGAGCAAATTAATTTATGATGTTTCATGAATATCATATTTTACTAAGTGGGGGTACTTCAATTTAAGTCACTTCAACCTAAAATAAAAGTGTTTCTGTTCATGAACAACATTTAGATAACAGAATCAGTAAATTTACCCTATAAAATATATAAATATCCAAATATGAATGATTCATGAATAGATATATAATCCGGTGTTTTTTTTTTCTTCACCTTCATAATGATCTATTAATTATGACATAATCATCATCATTTTATTATCCCAACACTTCAAAAATGTCATATATCATCATAATTATCCGCCAAATTTCAGAGAGAAGAAAAAACGTGTTGAAGAGAGAAAAAAAAAGGATTCCGACTGAAGAACCCGTTGAACTCTGATTCAGCCACGTGTGCCGGGAAAATCTCCTTATTACGCCGTGATGGAGGAGTAGGTGTGAGATCTCACTCTAGACGATATGTTCTGAACATTAACACTCGTAAGGTTCTGCGGGTTAAGGAGCGCAGAAAGGACTGAATTATGAGGCGGTGAGTTCTTGAAGCTGCAACTACCTGGTGTCTCTTTTTCAAACCTCCCTGGACGGTAACGTCCTCCATAAACACAGATAACGCCCTGACGTCTGACGCCCAGCGATTACGCACAGGAAGTTTCCACGTGCTGTCCTGTTTTTACACGTGTTGGAGGAGAGAATGCAGCAGCCTCTCAACAATCCTCACGTTTCATTGGAGGACAGAACATCGGAGCTTTTTTCTTCCTGCAGGTTGATCTTTTCCCTTTTGCCTCCGTTCAACAGAGCCGCTGTTTTCAATTTGCGATTAAATGGGGACCAGTTGTTTTTGGGCGCGCCCCCGATTTCACCATCCCAGCAGACGGCTGATGGCTGTAACGGGAATTAAATAAATAAATAATCAGAATCCTGACTTTATTCTAAGAATCCTGACTTTATTCTCAGAATCCTGACTTTATTCTCAGAATTCTGACTTTATTCTCAGAACATATGCATTAAACACAGAATTCCCCCCAACAAATCCTTCATGTAGCCTTATTCTGAAAAACAAAACCTAAATGTTACTTTCAAAGTCTAGTCATTATTCCCAGTGGCCTGAATCGTCTTCCGGACTAAACACTAAATGTATCATAAAAAGACAAATGATTTGTTCAAGCATGTTTTTAAACAGTAAAATTAAAAAGGAAAAGCAAGAAAATACATAAATGAATAATATTTACAGTGAGAGGAAATGAAGAGGTCACACTGGCTTATCATGGGTTTTTTTTTTTCTTTTATAAGTTGAACATCATATTTGATCAGAATCTGAGGGGCGGGGCCAAAATTACACAAGGTTGAATTTACTATTTCAGTATCTTTCCTGATTGAACTACATTTTCTACCCTCAACAGCATTTTTTACCATGATTTGTGGACTGGAAGGACGGCCTAGAAGGTGCTTTATCACCTCTTGTCCACTGGTAGGACACCCCAGAGGCCACTTTATCATGTTGTCTTGCATTTTGCGTGACCCAGGAGGGCAATTTATCATGTTTTATCTACTCCACAGACACCCAGAGGGGCTCTTTGGCTTGGGGGGGCACGTACAGTTAAGAGCTCAAACTGTACAGAAATATTTCCAAGCTGAAAGGACGTGTCAAAGGAAGGTGCCGTTTTTTTTTTTTTTAAAAAGAAGAATTTTTAAAGTTCTTCTGCTGGCGGCCAAAACGGATTTTTGCCGCCAGCAAAGTTAAAATCAGCCGATTCTGTCGGGAGGAAGAAAACGATGATGAAGCAAAACATCATCGTTTTATCGTTTTATACCTGCCGACCGTGAACGATCTGCTCCACCGGCTTATTATGAAGCCAACGCCTGAGAAACTGAAGGAATGCTGGAATTACACTCACGAGGAATTTATTTAAACCGTTTTTGTCCATTCATCAATTATTATTTTAACAATAACATTTTTATTTTTGGTTTAACCTTTAGATTATTTCCAATTTTTTTGAAATAGCTCCTCATAATTGTTTTATTTTATTTATTTTATACAGACAGAAGTCACAAGTTGTAGGACAATATTCTATTATACAAAACGTGTATGTAATATAATATCCAATATATATTATATTCAATATCTGACTATACATAAAAAATAAGAATGAATAATATACTTTACATTCGTACAAAAATATAATATATTGCATTTATGCATGTATATATGTATATATATATTTATACATACGGACACATATTTTTCCACCGACACAACCAAGTATAGTCAAATATCTGCACTCGTGTCGCAGAGTTCCGATCTACTGTATGCAATGTTTTTTTAGTTATTTTTTTTATAGAATATTAAAGATTAAAGGTTTTGATTGAAGTATAAACAGCAGTGTCTACAGTTGTGCCCCGATTACCAGTCGGTCCTCGGGGGCCCTGACATAGTCTGGCCTCATATTTCTCAGTTTGACAGCTGCTCATCACAGGGAGGAAGGTCGCAGGTTCGTTACCCCTCCCCTGACAACCCTGAACCGTCTGTGAGTCAGAGAGAGGATTTCATTCCTTTTTCTTTTAATGACAGATATCCTCTGACCAGACTTAGTTTGAGAACCGGGACCTTAAAATAATAATAATAATAATAATTATAAGGATTTCAATTACAGATTTTGCCTTTAAAGTGTTTCTCCATGCAAAGTTTTGAACGTCTCATACGGACTAAGGTCTAAAAATGAGAGAATCCTCAGCTTGTGAAATTATGGAACAAAAAAACTTTTGGAAGTAAGGCCCCCCCCCCTTAGTGTTAGAAATATACAACCAATCTCTCCCAAGTTCTTCCTCACACTATGATCTATTTGAACCTACATTTTGACAATGATCCATGAAACAGTTTTTGAGTTATATACAAAAAAACAGTGTTTTTCATGAAAAAACTCCCCCTATTGAGTAAAGTATGAACTACGTGAGTAGAGCAAGACGTAAATCAGTCAATTAAACCAGATTTGGAGTTAATGGGACCAACCGCTGCAAATTTATGACCTAAAAAGCCTTTGAAGATAGATAATATACAACCAACCTTCTTCAAAATAATTCCAGTTCTTCCTCGCATTGAGGTCTACGTGCTTATAACTTTTGAAAAGGATTGTTACATAGTTTTTGCGTAATCATGTGACACAAAGGTTCTAAAGTAGCTTATATACATATATATATATATCATTTACATATATATGTACACAGATATGTATATGTATATATATTTGTATATATATACATAACTATAGATCTGTGAATGACTGAGAGGATCGCTTGCGACACAACTGTGAATGAAAGCATCATCCTGCCCTCTGAATAGTAATCCCATTACATACAAGCTCTCGGAGAGCCGCTCTGCCGCTTTTATTTTTTGTGATTTGATTTTCGCGTGCGTGCGGAACCGGCAGCAGAAGCGAGTCGCTGTTCCCGCGGCAACAATGGAAACAGAAAAAGGGGAATAATCTGAATGCTGCAGGTTTTTCTCTCTAGTCCAGCGTTCACAGAACTGTAGGTTTGTTTTCGTTTTTTGTTTTCGGTCTAGCGTGAAGTTCTTTATGTAACAAGATTCTCGCGTTTAGACGTCGTTTTATTATATAGTTCTTTTTTTCTCTTTCTTTTTTTAACAATTTCATGTTATGAGAAAGTGTTAGGGTTTACGTTATCCTTTAAATTTCCTCACAAAGAATAAAAGTTACGGAAAAAAAGATTTATTTAATTTCTTTATAATATTATATTATATATCTATATATCTACATCTACTGTATCTATAGTTTCATATATATCAATCAGTTGCCATCATTGATAGACGAGCGTCTCAGTTGCCATGACGACAAACCCGTTATACCCGTAATACCTGTAATAATAAAAATAAGAAGTGAGAAGAAGTCATAAAGTAGAAAGTGCAGTTTGTGGCTAAAAAGAAAGAAAATGAATAAGATCGAGATCTAAATCTCTACACAGTCAAACGTAGCTCGCTTACCCACAATTCTCTCTGATAAATAGACCAGCTAAACTTACAACGGTGTTATAGACACCTACCTGTCCAGAAGCCGGACGGGTCGTACAGTGTGAGTTGAAATTAAACGACCGCGACTCAAAAGTCGTACAGTTTGAGTCGAGCTTTAAAAAAATGGATGTAGCCTTTGCTTGAAGAAGGCATCATGGGAAATCCAAGCGTCACATGATGTTATGACCTTTATCCACGTCCAGTTGGCTGGTCAGCAGTGGTTGGCAGAATCTAGCATGCATTCAGAAAACATGAACCCGTCATTGTGGGTTTTTTCTTTTTCCTATTCATTGATCTCAAAAGTCCGTCTGGACCAAAACCCCGAGATTCTAGATGACATCAGAGTAAAGACAGAAGCATCATAAACACAGCACCCGTGTGTGAGCAGTCAATAAAAATGTTCTTTGTGCATGTGGGCTCTATATATTTTACATTCTGTTCGTTTATTTCCCGAGGAAATGGTGATCCAGTCGCAGCATCAATAAATCTGACCCGGGAGAATCGGCCTCCTTCTCCTGGTCTCATAAAAGCAGACTACATTTTTTTTATAGATTCATGAGGGAAAAATGAAATAAACCCCCTCCTAAAGCTTTTTTTCTCTGCAGGATTTGATCACGTTTGCAGCTGTGATTAATCAGACACGCGTCTGAAGTGTAACTTAATAACACCCCATGAGAAAATTACAAGTCTTCTATATTTTAGGCTGTTAAAAAAAAGGCAAAATAACAGAAACCAAGAAGCCTTCGCTTAACTTCCGGGTCATTGCAGTCATGTGACGTAGAATAAAACTTCAATCGACATCTAAAAACAAGAAATAAACTTAATAATGACATAAACATCTCGTCTGTGGAACCATGTGAGGGCTCCACAGACGACTGAAAGTTCCGAGTCCTAGGACTTGAAACTTTCCTTTTAAGCAGAACTTATAACTTTTAATAAACATTTCTGCTTTTTGGTCATAATTTTATATAATTATTATTATATTTTTTATTGATGCTTTTATCTGCTTTTGCATTGTAGCGCTTTGAGATTTGATAAAAATGTATAATTATTATTATTATTATTCTTATTCTTATTCTTATTATTCTTATTATTAATAATAAATTGATAAACATGCACAGAACCCAAAGCTAAAATAAACGAGGTGTTTTATTCCTGCTGAAAACTCTTAAGCAGACATTTAACACGCTTTAGTTGTTTTGTGACAATCTGAGCGTTGTTTACACGTCGCCATGGCGACAACTGAAGTCAGTATGTGCAATGGTGGTTAAGATTTTTTTTTTTTTATCTATGTAATTCTATTTTTAAATGCTAATTTACTGGAATGTCTGTCATTTTTACAGATATATATATTTTTTAAAGTGTATGAACGTGAGAAAAAGAAGGTGTGTAGGTGTCTTAGAAAGAAACTGTGCATTCTTCACACATTTGTATAAAATAAGCCACTGGATGCTACTTCCTGTGGAGGCAGATTATTTTTCTTGTTCTGATTTATCATGGAGTGAGTAAACAGAAAGAGGAAAGAAATCTTCAGACATCCGTTTCATATTTTAATTAACTCGCTGTTTGGCTGCTCTTTCATGCAGAACCGTATTCTGATAACAAACTTGTTGCTGCTGTTCGTTTTCATGTTCACTCTGATGGCTTCTTGACTTTTATAGTTCACGTTCAGTATTTTGATTTGTCGCCATAAAACCTCAGGGCAATCGCTAATTAGTAGAAAATGATAATAGCGTCTTTTAAAAAAAACAATAACAACCTGTGACAGTGTGAAATAAACTGATATTTCTCAGACACAGTATCAACACTATCAGTGTTTAATGGAATGTCAAAATGTCCTTCAGCAGGACACTGGACCCCAATTCACTCCCAAAGGTGTCCCAGTGGAGTGTGAGTGGTCTACCACCGATCTATGACTGTGTGTGAATCTGTGTGTGTGAATAAATGTGTGTGTGAATATGTGTGTGTGAATGGCTGAACGCGGATTTGTGTTGTAAAACGCTTTTAGTGGTCCAGCTTATTATAGAGGCTCAACAAAAGTCCATTTACCGCCTATAAGCACCAAAAATACGAATATATGAGTATATGAAGAGTGTTTCTTCATATACTCAGTTTTTCTCACTCATAGTAAGTCACATTTACCCCGCTCACTCTCAACAACAACTCTCGTTTGTGCGTGAATATACAATAATACAATACACAATACAACACAATACAACACAAATACAACAGAAATACTTTTTAGGCTGAGGGAATCAAGATTTTGCAAACTTCAAAAGTGTGAAGCGACTGAAAAAAGGTTGAGAAATGTTTGTTTGGGGCTTGAAAAAAGCTTCATCGATACTACTGGGGCGATGGTTACGGGAATCACTGTACAAATATTTACACTGTAAAAAGATAATTGTTTGATGAACCTAACAAAAAAGACGTAGATGTATGCTTATGCATAACCCCAACAACAGCAAAATGGATCAGAACCACCGGATTCACTTTTCTTTTTTTATCAAGCATGAACAAGGCAAACAAAATGAACGGATGAATGAACAAAGATCCGTTAATGACGTGGAGCTGGGTTTTCAGAATAAAAGCTAGTGATGTGGAGTTTCGGCTTTTAAACGTTCCGTCAGACGATGCCGACGTTTACGTAACATTTTCAGTGTGTTTAAGACACAACACGACCTCACTAATAACGTAATGTTGGATAACGGCGTAATTAAATAACGTTAGTCAGAGTAAAACCAGTCAGAGGTACCGACGAGGCTTTGTTCTGAACACAGAACAAAGTGTTTACTCCTCCAGCGGGCTGGAGGAGTAAATATGAGTTATTATCGGCTGTTTCTCCATTAAAAGAATCACGATAACATAAAAAAACTGACCCGATCACAAGATACACGCCGCCTTTGATGTGTCGGCGCACGCAAACACCTTCCCCGACGAGATCGACGCTCATGTGAACAGTCAAACGGGAATGTTCTTCTAAATTCATTCCTGCTTACATTCTTTTGCCGTTCCGCTTCCCAGGAAAGATTCATATATTACAAAAAAAAAAAAGACATCAGTCAGCAAATTATGGGCTGTGAAACGGAGCGATTCCATTTAGCCTCTTTTAGCAGAACTCATAAAACACAGTCGTCTCGACGAGGGCGTTTTTTTTTTTTTGCGATTCTTTGAGGCAAACCTTTTCCTGACACGTTGGTATTTCTGCTCTCATTATCGCGGCTGATTATAATTCATGGACAATATTAAATGTCAGAGAAAGGCCAGAGATTGTTACACAAACGTTGAGCAGAGAATATGTTCTTTCATTTTCTCTCTTTCCCCCCCCCTCTCTAACTTAATTAAAAAAAAAAAAATAGCCAGTAAATGCCAGTAACTATTTAACGACCTCATTTGGATGAATGCGATTTCTTTTCCTGCGATTACAAACGCCGAACAGCAACATTGCTAAATGCTCCTCGTCCCCGAGAGCGGTTGAGTCGGTTTGTGTTCGAGACAGATGCTCCGTGAACCATCTGTCAGAACAGAATACATAATAAATGCTGACAGACATTTTTACACCCCCTGATATAAAAACAACCAAAAAACACTCGACTGTCTATTCTATATAAAGAAAATGTATTAGTGTTTAGCATTTATACTCTCTGCTAAAACTCTTTACTGTTTCTGCTCCACAAAATGTCACGCGTCCGTTTCTGTTTGAGCAAAAGAATGCAGGCGTTGACACTCATCAGCCAAAACATTATAACCACTTATTCATATTCTTATTCCACTTATTTTTTTTTTTTTTAGTTGTTTTATTAGGATCCCTGTTAGCTTCCAATTTAATGGCCGCTGGTCATCCTAGTCATCCTTAGGAGAAGAAACAAGAATTCATGAGAATGCAGGTATTTACCCCCAAGAGCCATAACATTACAACCAATAGGTTATTGTTTTGGTTTGTTTTATTAGGATACCTGGTAGCTTTCAAATTATGACCGCTAGTCCTCTTTGGATCCTTAGGAGAAGAAATAACGATTAATGAGAATGCAGGTATTTACACTCATCAGCCATAACATTATGTCCACCTATTGTTAATTGTTTTGGATGTTTACTTGGATCACTTACAGCCGTCAATTTAATCTTCGACAGTCTTCTGGGAACCTTAGGAGAAGAAATTTTGATGAATGAGAATGCAGGTATTTACAATAATCAGCCATAACATTATGACCACCTATTGTTTATTCTTTTAATTGTTTTACTGCCATTGAAAACATTTTCCTTGCTTTCCAACTCACCATCAACGTCCGTACAAAATGTTCAGCTGCTGCCTAATATATCCCAACCCACTGACTGGTAGCCATGGCAACGAGATAATCAACGTTATTATGTCTTCAGGTATCAGCGGTTATTATATTATGCCTGTAATTCCTATTAAAACAAGCCGTTTCATTTTGAGTTCATTTGTGGAGCGGAGCTTGGATAAACTGGAGCCGTAGAGATTAGGAATCCGCTGTCGATCTAATTAACGAGCCGAGCTGAGAGCTAATTCACCGGTCCTTTTAATTCCACAGGCAGGATCATTGGATTTAAAGAAGTGCAGAGTCACACGTTCACAAGCATTGTTTGCCCTTCCCGTGGTTTCTTGAGACGTTTCCTCTGCACCTTCTCTGCATCGACATGGAAGCCGAACCGGGTTACGGTGAGCCATGACGTCTCTGGTGGACGTTAAAAGATGCAAAAAATATAGCTCCTGGACACGTTTTACGATTTCATCAAAGAATGATTTGGCGTCTGCCACGGCTGTAAAGACCTGCCAAACAAATGGAATGCCCGCAAGTAAACATCTGGCCCGTTAAAAACTGACCTCACAAAGTCTGATCTGGACCTGTGCACAGGCAGGTAGTGGCAGCGAAGGATTGTGGGTAATGCAGAAGGAGTATTTTTTGTCTGGGGGAGTGATTAAAAGTTCTCTTTATATTATTATTCCAGGAACCAAAGTGATTTAAGTGTCCCTGTTCAAGGCTGGGTCGCACAACAAAATGGAATTTCGTGCTTTTTTCCGTCACACTGAGAATAAATAATGTTATTTATATGCAAATGCACGCAGTCAAGAAAAAATTAATGTTCTTTTATTTTGCACGTACTAAACAGCAACACTAAGACGGACAAATCCTCTTATTTAAAGTTTGACATTTGGAAACATAATGCGCCAAATATCACCATTTATTCGTAGAGTGACTTTCAAATGATTGGCATGTAGATCAAAGGGCTTCAAAAACGGTTAATGATACAAAGTAAGTTTAAAACAAAGATGTGGAGACAAATCAAATGCAAAAACATTAAGAGACTAAAACAACAAATATGAAAGAAAACTTCTCTTTGTCAGTCCTTTTTTTGCCATAAAATCGGACTTCATAAAATGATTTCATGATGAAGTTTCATATTTCATGGACAAAGAGTTCATTTTAATTAGATTAGCTCAAACTTTTGTTAAAGCGTGTTCTTAGAAAACCTTAATTATTTTTTTCTCTGGTTGAATAAAGTCGCATAATTCTGTTTAGTCCTTCCATATTCAAAAATAAATCCTACTTATCAAATAGGGCTTTCTTTATAGTGGGCCCCTTGGACCGGTGGTGTTCCCCAGGGCTCTATCCTCAGCCCCTTACTCTTTCACATATACAAAGAGCCTCTTGGTCAGACTTTAAACAGTTCAATAAGAAATGGTGACTTTAATGTTCTCGACCAAACAGTTGAGCAGGAAATTAAAGGGTTAATGGATCATTCTCAATTTTTTTCCCATGTGGACCTGAGAGATTTATCTCCATAATTTATCAACCGTTCACCCAATTATGTCCAGATTTGGTCCATATGAATCGACCCCAGGAGATATGTCTTGTATATATTGTGTTTTACTTTGAAAGTTCATATTTTACTCACTAGGGGGAGCTAATTTTTCAGGAAAAATACAATGGATTACATCATATTTAATTTTTGAAGTTCAATCAGTTGGACAGCTAGGGACCCCGGCAGGTGGGCCGACAGCATAAGTTTACTTTTCTGGTTGCATTTTCTCGGTGTGAAACTTCATCCATAAAGCAAACACGAAGACCCAACTTGTGGAACTATTGAGATTTAAACTGGTGAGGTCCGTCAGATCTTCATCGTCAATCAAACTCGTGTTTTTTAGAGTGATCCCTCCCCAAGGGAAGAGAGACGATTCAGCCATCACTTTTTCCCACGGCTCTGGAAAGTGGCGCCACAACCCACGTTCTTCCCATCCTCTCCAGGGTGACCCAGAACCGGTGCCGTGATTTTCATTATAAGGGGAAATAATGTTTGTAAAGCCACTTCACAGTTTTATGTCTATAAATCTGTACCTGATCACACGTCCAACCCTTCTTACATCATCTACTTTTTATTTTTATTCGCTTTTACGAGGCTACATAACACTAATTTTACAGCTTTCTTAGCCTTAAATTAGATTTTTGATGACAGCAATTAGGAAACAGCACAGATGCTGCGATGAGTTCGCCACGCCCGCATTCCAAAGCATTATCACACTCCTCCTGCAGCAGATGTTAGATCCTCCTTGTCGATATGTTCATTAAGGACAGCGAGGAGCTCAATCACAATCAACACTCCGACAGAGAACCGTTGTTTTTGCTGAGGGGAAAAACAAGCGCTAACAACACTTTTAGCCCAGAGGCTACTGTGAAGATTTCAGAGAAAAATATGAATAGGATTATGAATATTCTGATAAATGTTTTGTCTCTAAAAAACAAACATATAGGCGACATTTCTTAAACATCAGTAAGAAGTTTTTGAATTTAGTATATTTTCCAGTAGGTGCTAGCAAATTAGCTAGCTCATTATTCCATTCTCTTAAATTGATATACATCAGGAGATGAAGCCATGTCTATATATCCATCTCTCTCTCTCTCTCACTCTCTCTCTCTCTCTCTCTCACGCTCTCTCTCTCTTTCTCTCTCTCTCACTCTCTCTCTCTCTCTCTCTCTCACGCTCTCTCTCTCTTTCTCTCTCTGTCTCTCTCTCCCTCCATCTATATCCCTCTATCTCTATCACTCTATCTCTATCCCTTTATCCCTCTATCTCTATCCATCTATCCCTCTATCTCTATCCATCTATCTCTCTATCTCGCTATCTGCAAATCAATATTTGAAGAATTATGCAAAACTGTAAAACTGATATTTTCCAACTAAAATTTCAAAATAATCTATTCCAAGCCAGATCACCATCTGCCTTAACCGGTAGGGTTGAGGTGAGTAGGGTGATTAGGATGAGTACATTTGGTAGTAACCGTAGTATCTTCTGGAGAGAAACTGTCGTATACGTGTCTCGGTCCAGCCAAACCCGGCCTTCAACCTTAAAACCTTTTCGTGAACCTGGTCCAAACGCTCCTTCGTCCAATAGAGATGAAAATGTGACTCTCAATGTTCCTGTAGCTGTGATTGACAGCAGGATTAGTTGTTTGTCCAAAGGTGTTGAGGCCGGACCCTGCCTCTCATCGACTGACACCTGGGAGGACAGCCCCCCCACGACCCACCCCCCATTGCAACCCTGCACAGAATAAACAACCACAGAACATAGATGGATGGCCCAAATTTTCTCGGACATCCATTCCTATCAGGCATCACTGATTACAGAACCTCTCATTGGCGGGGGGTAATGAATGTGCAGAAGGGGAAATGGACCACAGCTGGTCTCTGAACATGAGAGAGAGGAAAGGTAGAGGTTGAAATGGGAGGAACTCGACTCGGGGGGGAGGGGATCCTCAAGGACGCTGGATTGTGAGGGGCTGTTGAGCCTTTCTCTTGACTCTGATCCTCCTCAGCCTTCAACCTCTTGTCACATTCTGACTATTTCACCTTTCAACCCCCCCGGACCTCCCCCGTCAAAGGATTACCGCCCCACTGCCGTTCAGGAGTCGCACCGGTACTGTACCGAGGGTCCTCCACGTTAAGGGAGAGGCTGTTGAACTGCAGCATCCCTTCAGAACCCCCCCACACACACACCAAACAGCTGCCACTGTTGATACTTAAAAACCCGATGCATGCTGACAGTTATAATACGAGGCTTTTCCCTGGGATTATAAAACGCCCCCCAAGCAACAGAAAACAATAGACCTGATGTAAAAAAAAAAGAAATATGGAATTTGCATGAACAGTTTAAAGTTTGATGAAGAAGCAGGAACTTTTCCTCCAAACTTAGAACTTTTATGATGTTTCCTTTGGGGCAGTGGAGAATCCGTGGAGTACCATTGTCTCTGCAAACTGGTTTTATATTACTTTTGCACTCCGCAACATATGGATGATTGCAAACGCACCAGAAATAAAAAGTGTCTGGAAAAAGTTTGAATTCATTTTTAGCAGTCACAGCAGAAGACATGAAATATGAGAGTATGAATAGTATGGAGTCAATTTTTCAGTTTTGGATATTTGTCCTTACGCCTGACCCATTCTGCCTCCTTCCAACACACCAACTTCATGACGCCATTTTCATGGATCACCAGTGACCATTTTTCTTTGATTGTGTATGTGGTTACGCATATTGGGGCGTGGACTGGCAGTGACTCGGTTCTTCTCCAAACTTGACTATCATCACCTCATCACCAGCAGTGTTCTGTCCTGGCTGTCACTCTACTCATCACCAGACTGAACCGCAACATACCTGCTAGAGGTCCACATATATTCTCATTGATTTTTTCATCCCCTCAGATTTTTGTGACTCACTCGCCATTTTTTCCTCTTGCGCTCAGGAAACCCAGACCGTCCCCGGCGTTCTCCTGGTTGCCCTTGCTTATCGAAGTCTTTGGAAGCCCAAACACAGACTCAGCTGTGATCCTGTCTCACTCCTACACTAGCCTCTCCCAGCTTGCCAGCATTCAAGCCACATTTTCTTCTTTTTAGATAAAGCTCTATAGTAACCAACTGAACTGCTTCTGGGTCCGAATGCAAACTTAAGATAAAACAAGAGAAGATAAGATAGAACTTTGTTGATCCCGAAGGAAATGGTTGTGCTAGAGAGGGCTCAAAATGTCTGAAACAAAAAATACAGTTATGTGAACGTGAGAAAAACAAGATAGAAACAAAACTGGAAATGATGAAAAATAAAATCAACGTTTTGCTGACTTCACCTCCCGCTGGTTATAATGTTATGGCTGATAACCTGACATTAAATAATACCTAGTTTGATTATCAGCTCGGGCGGCATACATTAGAATCATCTCCGCATTCATTAGGCTACTGCAGATGTAACCTAGCGGACCACCACCCACCGTCCTAACCTCCATCAGTCACTTCCTGTTTGGCTCATTATGGCACCGCCATCGCTAATTGATTGGGACATGATGGATTGGTCTTCGTGCCGGCATTGTCATTCCCCCCCCCCTCCTCGCAGCAGCAGGTATGTACCCTGTGGGAGGGTTCTCACATCATGACTGCAGAAATTAGCCGTCTGTTTGCATGTATGCTGTGTTTCTCAGCGTACGCCCCCGCCCCCCGCCGAGGGACGCTGCCGTCACGCGAGAGTCGCTACAACGCGGGAAAGCAATTTGTTGGCAGTTAAAAACCTTCCGACTGTAAAAGCTGTCAGGGATTATAACTTCTTACTATTTAAAGCTGCCAAAATGTTTTTAAATATTTGAGCGCTGCTCCGTTGAACTACCTGCCACTAATTACATTTAAAATTTTAGGTGTGGTGGCGAGACGTCGACATTCGCCGCCCAGTGCCGTCCAGGTGGTTCCACAAAAACTCACGCTTTTGAAAACTTAAAATAGTTAAGGTCTGAATATGCCACACAGCAAATTTGAAGTTGATGGGGTTAAAATCTGAGGAGGAAATGGTTCAAGTACAACTCTTGGAAAGGAGAGAAAAAAAAAAACGCCGAAATCGTACGATGAACTCAAAATGCCTGACTTCCTGTTGGAATCACACATTTGCACTCTGAGACTTTTTGTCAGATTCTGGAATGATTAACACGTTGACCAAATTTCAAACATCTGAACTATTATTTAAAATCACCATTCATACAAGATTTCGAGATTACCTCGAGAAGAATCTTATTCGCAATGTTTCGACGAAATCGTACCAACGGTTGAGAAATTATGGCCTGACAATTTTCCAGTGTCAAAAATATAGAAGCAAATCTTCCCAAAACACTCCAGTTCTTCCTCACACTATGTTGTCTAAGGTGGGTCTGAAATTTGAAAATGATCCATTTGACAGTTTTTGAGTTATTGTGTGTTGATTCAAAGGATTCCATAATATCCCCGACTTCTTCGGCATTGTGGGTCCATTTCAATTACTCTAATATTCACCTCATGGAGTTTGTGGAAAGATACGAAACTGCTGAAAAATCATCTCCAGTGTAGCGTCAGAGGAATAATAAGACAAATATAAACCCTCCTTCTTTAGAATTGTTCTTATTCGAGGGAACGGAGTGGAAGAAATCTTCGCTGTGATGAATCGTAGTAACGACACGCTCCTTCCACGACGCCAATGCAAGGAAGCAGTTGCTGCTAACGTTTCCCCCGCCGTCATCAGGAGCGTAATGAGCGCTGACCTTCAGCTCTCCTCTCTCGGCCGACATGATTGCCGGGTCGCTGTGATTAGTCCTGACCTCCGGGACTCCGGGATCAGAGTGGATGTGATCTCTGGATGCCGCTTGTAATGAGTATCAGGACCTCCGCTGTGACGGCCGTGTCCGAGGGTCAGATTGGCGGCAGAGCCAACGAAGCAACAACAAGGGTGGCGGTCCGGAACAAAAGTTCAGGATTCATGCACTGCGAAAGGTCAAAATCTTACCAGGATTTGTCTAATTTATGGTCAAAATATCTTATTCGATTGATTAAAGACGCAAATTCTGAAGAATAACATTTCAACGAGATACAGGGATTTATTTTTAAGGCAGTTGAACATCTTCTTTGGTCAGATAATCTTGAAAATATGCATAATTTTGAACAATAATGCTTAAAATTAGTATTTTAAGCAAAATTCAATTAAAAAAATCATTTTGAAGTGCATCGATATAACTTTCTAATCTTAAATATACAATAGAACCAGAACCAGAACCTTTTTTTCATGACTAGTTAACAATTGAACCCAGTAGATGTGTTACGAATCTTTTGAACATACGAAACCTTTACACTAATACATAAATGCATATATATACGCAATATCCATAAGAAAGATATTAAACTCAATGTTTTTAAAATACTTTAGTAGTTCTACAATCCAACTGAATTCATTTCAGTACATTCTCACCGAATTGTTGATTGGATGTAAAATCCATGCCGGGGGCGATCACTGGGAAATCTCATAAACCGTCATCATCATCATCATCGCCATCAATCATTGCCGCGTTTGGGATGAGTGGCAGCGGCGGGAGCGGCGGTGGCGGCGGCGGCGCGGGGACGCGAGCTGCCGTAATGTCACATCCCACCTGAGAGCGAGCTCCGGAGGGATTCTGCCAATGACCAGCCGTTAGAGTTTGGCAGCCGCTCCTCCAGCGTTTGGATGCAGGACTGACATTTAGCGGAGAGCAGATGACGCCATTGACACCTGGATAGGCGGCAATTACTTCCTCCTTTAGCATTCATTGTGCGAGGCGTTTCATCACTAAATGTCAATTATCATGGCGGCTCCATCCAGCGAGTAACCTTCAGTTATCACGGTAAGCATTAAAGGGAAGGGTGCCTTGAAGAATAATCTGACTTCATCCCGGTTCTGACTCCTCGCTTTTGACTGGACTTCATGTGATGTGGCGTAAAGTGGCGTTCAGCGTTTAGCGTTAGCTTGGTCTCTTCCTGTTGATAGAAAATACACCTCTAAAATAAATATCTAACTGCACATCTGCAGTAGAAATGTTGTATTTAAATTCATATTATATATTTAATATTATATACAACATTAGAGATCGGACCTTTTTCCCTTTTCTTTAGATTTGCATCTACTTTATATATATAAACATTTATATTCCTTTATTCTTATGTTCACGTGTATTTAATGTGTTATTTCTTCATTTCTGTCCTGTTTATGTATGTGTATACATATTTATATACTGAATGAGTATATATGTATATGAATATATGTATGTATATATATATATATATATATATATATATGTACAATATATAAGTAAGGTGTATTAAGGTTGTATAACGTGTGTATTGTGATGGTGTGAGGGTTAAAGTGTGTGTATTAAAGTAGTATATAATGTGTTTTTTGGTTGGCTGAGGGTAGATGTGTAGATGTGTGTGTATTTTACACACCTGGATATACATTTTTCTTTCATATAATTACATATACATATAAGTACATATAATATACTGAGTATATAAATCAGTGCAGACTTTCATCTCATTAATGCTCAGGAAAACATTCATCATTCATCTGGATCTATTCATGTTTCCTGTGTGTGTGTGTGTGTGTGTGTGTGTGTGTGTGTGTGTACCATTAAAAATCAGAGACGGATAAACTGAAATGCCTCCAGGTTGCAGCTCAGCACAAACACACACACACACACACACACACACATACACACACACACACACACACACACACACACACACACACACACACACACACACACACACACACACACACACACACACACACACACACACACACACACACACACCATCTGGTTTTCCTGCAGAATGAGCTCCGCCACATAAACCAGCCCTTCTTCAAAAAACCAGTAACACTTCTAGTCTGGGTCCATCAGACTCGGTTCTGCTGCAGCTCCAGAGTCTCGTCACATTTGAGGAGTTGGTTCTGTGAGGGAGAATCTCCAGAACCGGACAGGACTCTGGGCTTCAAACTGGATCTAAATAAGTAAAGACTTGTGCAGATCCATAAAACATCTTTCCTCATTCTTCTCTAAAAAAATTTTTCAAAAAGGTCCTTACAAATATATATAAATAAATATATATATATATATATATATATATATATATATATATATATATATATATATATATATATATATATATATATATATATATATATATATATATTTGTTTTTAGTTATGTTATTTATTTATTATTATTATTATAATTATTATTTTTTTTTATTCATTGTTTCTTTTATTACTATTAGTTTTATTAAAAAAAAACATATTATTGTTATTATTCTTAATTTTTTATTTCTGTATTTTTATTAAAATATATTATTATAACTATGATAATCATTATTTTTATGATTATATATATATTTTATTTATCTATTATTACTATTATTATTATTGTTTAAAAAAAATATTATAGTTATTACTGTAATTTTTTTATTTTAAATTTGTATTATTATGATTCATTATTATAATAATATTATTATTATTATTCATGTATTTTTATTTGATGTTTATTTTCATAAAGCAGTAGGCAAGAACATCATAACTTATAATTGATGACTTAAATAATTAAATGTTGATGATCAGTTATAAAGTTTCCCCGCTGATGAAAACATGTGCTGCACATGCATCACCCGTCTCACCCACCTAACCCGTCTCACCCATCCGACCCGTCTCACCCACTTCCCTTGTTTACGGTCTGCTGTGAGTCATGGAATGAATCGCTCAAAGGTCAAGCACGCATACATTTATTATGTCAAACACAATTATGCATTCACGCTCCAGGCTGGTGTCTAATTTAATTTGGAATGCAGACAAGTCATTTAAGTTGCAACGCGCTGAATTAATGAGCCAAAGTGCAAAACAAAACACGTCTTATATTATCCAGAGGTTGCTCCGTTTCAGCGGCGAGCAGAGCGGGGATGGAGTCTTCACTTTTTTATTATCTTTTCAACATTTAATGCCTCACGTTTAAAATATTCATGGGCGGGTCGGGGAGGTCGCCGATTGCAAAGTTCTTGGCTGCAAAGACGGAACAGTTGGAGGAAGTTTTCCACAGTAATGAGCCTCACACCACAAAACACATGGAGGACATGAAATCACTTTGTTGGTGGTGAGACGCCTTCATTTCCTTTTTTTCCCCTCTGGAACAATCAGAACGGTCACAAAAAGTTCTTTATGTTTTAGATTATTATTGAGTCCCCTTTAAAGTGAGGGGGTTACTCGGACAAAGCAGGGGATTGGATTTATTTTCTTTTTTGTTCGAGGCTATGGGACATCGTAGTCCCAGTTTGAGTCTTTACTTCTTATCTCCAGACGTAGATGTTAAACCGAGAAGACGCTCAACATGAATACAAGACTTGTATTGAAAATCCTTAAGCTTTTACAAACGGTTGAATCTCCAGGTCTGTATTATTATCAGAATCTGGGTTATGATTCTGTTATAATTGTAAATGGGGATGAGAAATAATGAATTTTCCATCCTAATTAAATTTAAGTTTAATTGGCTTATTATTATTAAAGATGAGCCAATCGCAATTTTCTTGGCCGGTCACCGATTATTACGAAGTCTGACCCACCAATCGCTTTTTTGGCTCATTCTGAATTATTTTCTTTGTAGTAAAATTTTAAACCATACCGAGTAATATATTATAAGTGCTCTTATTTTGAAATTACTACAGTCGATGCAAGGCTGGTCGGCGTTGTGTATGTGTTCAGACCTGATGAAATTAATGTACCGTCCGTCATCATGTCTCTTTGCTGTCGCTAGCTGTACCCGCACTGCTAACGTTAGCCTCTCTGCTTACGTTAGCTTCTTGAAACCTGCTACGTTTCCTCGTGGGTGATTAAGTTCGTTGAGCCGAACATTTTCGGGGTCGTTCCTCCGCAGCTTCCGTCCTTACTGGTGTTTCAAATAGCAAGCTTTGTTGTTGTTTTTGTGTTTTCTGCTTATTTGCCAGATGTGTGCAGTCGTGCTAGCTCATGCTTGGTGTGCGTTTACGATCGATCGGCCACCTCTAGCGATTCCACACAATTTAAATTAGAGCCACAAAAATGTTACAAAAATGAGAAAAATTACGCGGAATCTGAAAATTCAACTGAAAAATGTCTGAGAGGTAAAAAAACAAAACCAAAACATGTGATCGTATGATCACCTCCAGCTAGCAATGTGGGAGGTAAAATATACGGAGATGGGGGATGCAGTCCGGCAGAACCAGAGCCCAGTCCAGTCTGTAGCGGATTATCAGTTTGCGCGAACAAACAAATGTACAAGATTCTTAAAATTAAATACAGTCTGAGGCAAAAGGGATGCAGAACTCTGTCTACTATTGAAAGAGAAACTCTTATACTCTAATAATCCAAGTATTCTAAACCCATATATTGTAAGAACTTTATGTTCTGTCGTGCGTTTTCACAATCTATACCTGTCCGGGTTGATAACCAAAAACTGTAAACCAGCTCGTCTGAACATTTCCTCCCCAGTTTATGTTCCACCCTGCCTTCCTGTTTGTGACAACATATAATATTTATAATATATAATACATTTATTATGTATCGGATTGTATCTCCAGTAGACGTCCGAGTCATGAAACCAGATTCTGATTTAGGGGTTCGGCCCATTTCAGCTGAAAGACTAGAACCTTTTATCTATATAATAAATATCACAGATTTTTGATAGCATATTTCATTATTACCATATATTCTATTATACAAAACATGTATGTAATATAATATCCAGTATACATCATATTCAATATGTGATAATACATTGTAAAAAAAGAAAATAGAATTAATAATATACACTTTTGATGATTATGCCTTCTTTTTATACACGGATATTATATAAACTGTATTTATGCATGTATATTTAAGTATATATATATTTTTAACTGTAGAAGAATTACCTAAAATGTGTGTACTTAATTAATTAATAACTATTAAATGTTGAATATAAACAGTAATTTGTTAAGAAAATGTAAAATGTGAACCAAATTATGCGATTGCATGAAATAAATGTAACGGTACAGCAGCGTACGTTATAGCGTTCCGTTATAATGTAGATTAAATGTAGTCGCAAAGTGTCATCACATGTATTCAGGTAACCCGAGGACTAAAATAACCAATAATCCGAGTTCCGGTAGTTAAGCCTCTATTCTTCTGGGTGAAAAAAAATCAGCGGTCGAACATCCGGCTCCATCACCGAAGGTCGTATCTGCAAAACAGCCATAATAACTGTGTGTGCGCGGCGACATTGAAAGCAAAATGCGCCATTGTGTTTCCCTCCGCCGCCTCTCATTTAATCAACCTGGCTATTGTGAGGCAGGTAAAAGCCTCGAGAGCTTTCCCCACAAAAACCTTCATAGTTCCCTGCAAATGAATGAGAAAGGTTCTCTAAAGACGCTTGTTTCGGGGAAATCAGCCAGCTTTGAAGGGAGTTCCAGCCGGCAACTGTGTTTTAGCACAAGTATCTGGATGTCAGGTGACTCTGAGGGGGCGGGTTTTTGTACCGGAGGCGGATCTAGCGGTGGTGGCTCAGGGTGGCAGGAAGATGATAAGTTTGAGTTGTTGACCGCGCCTCCAAATTCTCCAGAACTCAAATCAAAACAAGTCCATGGAGGTCCGGTCCTCTCGACTTACAGGACGTGCTGCCGAAGTCTCGGTGCCAGATACTAGTAGGATTAGAATTCACGGCTAATTTAAAGAGAATGTCATCGTAAAATGTTTAAATATGAATCTCTAATCTTATTTCAAAGTTTTAATGGTCTCAAATATAGAATAGTGTCACTGCTGAATAGATATAAATGTTATAAATCTCCACGGAGGACATTTTTGAAGTTTTTAAGGAGATATGATTGGTAAAAAAACTAAAACTAAAAGCAAAAATGCAAATGTTACAATACAAAGAAAAGTCATAGGCTGTGATCTTTTTTTTTTTTTTTAAGTATTACTGGATGACTCTGAGACACAGAACTTCCTAATATTAGCAGAGTGTAGTGAAAGTTTGATTTAACAGCTTATTTCATTATTTCAACTCTAACCTCTTATTTTGAAGAAATCTTACCGATGAACTCATTTTTTCGGTTCAATCGTGTCTGACAACAAAATACATTTAATCCCTCATTTGAAGAAAAACGGCTACTAATGATGAGTTTGTGTACTTTCACGTCTCGGAGCATTTGGGATTAAATTAGGCAGCAAAGATGACCAGCTGTCTCACGCTGTAAAACTCATGCGTTGGAGGATAAAGCAGCTCTAAATATGGAAGACCAGAACCAGGCATGAATAAAAATGAAGAACAACAACGACGGCGGCGGCAGCAGCAGAACCGGCAACAGCGGGCCAACAGTAGCACAGCTGCGGGCGAACAGACTGAGACGGCGGGGCGTAATCAGACAACACCAACACAAGGATACAGCAGCGGGACGGATCTGGGCAACATCAGACATCGTATCTTTGACTCTCAGACAACAAGCCAGCAATCGATACGGGGCTAAAAGCAAATAAAACAAATATAAAAGCGGCGCCGGGAGAGAGAAGCGTTAGTGTTATTGAGCTGGACGGCAAGCAGGGAGAGTGAAAGTCCATTTCCGACAGAGTCCTGGAAGGCCAGGAGAGGGGAGCTTAAAGCCGGGCAGAATTTTATGCCTGCGACACTTCCGGCCAAGAGAGGACTTTATTTTTTGTGAAGCAGTGCGTGGAACTGTCACCGTTCTACGCCACCTGTGACGCCCCGCGGTTTTAAAAAAGTCTGCCAGGAAGACGCTCGAAAAAACAGTCGCAGGCAGGATGGAGCCAAAATTCTGCTCTAATGGGCCCCAGGATGATGATTACGATGAGTGATGGCATAATGAGGGCTTGATAAATATGCATGGGTCACTAGGGGTACTAATATTGTGGATTATTAAAAGTGCAGGGTAAGAGGTCAGGCTAATGAGAGGGGAGGAGGAGGAGGAGGAGGAGGAGGAGGAGGAGGATGAGGAGGGTCCGGCCACTGACTCAGACATTAGACGGGGCCAGATGTCTGGAACATACGTTGTTTTCTCCCGATAAATGAGCGGGTTCCAAAAACGCTTCGCCCCGAGGCTGAAACGAAGCTTTCATCGTTTCCGTTAAAGAAAAAACGAACTCAGAACAAACGTCTTTCTGAACCAAAGGAGGTCAGCGGACCCGGCCGTAGCTAGACGCATGCTGTAGTCCCCGAAAAGATTCCAACCCCCTGCGTTGTACAAGCAATCGCCCCGGTTTGAGTTACTTAGATTAAACCTGAGGTTAAAGGCCACATCGGAAAAAAGAAATCGCTCCCCCTAGTGATTCAAATATGGACTACAAGAGTATAATATGATAAATACGATATTTACTGGAGTTGATCCACATGCACCAAATTTGGACAGAATCAGACCCATGCTTGAGAATTTCCCAAAATCTTTTGGATATAAATCTCCCCCTAGTGTCAGAAATATGCAACGGATCCCTCCCAAAATCAATCCAACTCTTCCTCACACCAATGTCTCTGAGGTCTTGATATTGATATGAGAATAATACAAGATATGGTTTGTGAGTTCTGTCAGTTGGAGAGAGTCTATCTGGTAAGTTTCATGTTTTACTCTGTAGAGGATACTTTTCTAGAGAAAACTTTTTCTTTTCTTTTTCGGAAATAACTTCCTATCCTTCGGTCTGATTTAGTCCAGATCCGGTGTAAAAGAATTGAGACAAGGAGATCTGTATGTATCGTATTTCACTGTAATAGTTCAGATTTTACTCAAAAAGGATTTTTGTTTGTTTGTTTGTTTATTTGAGGATATACCCTTCCTGTTGGAAGACAGTAAAAGCCCATTTTGCCCCTCCTGTTCATTCTTCTTCTGTGGTGTTGATATTGAAAAGTTACAGTAACACAAATCGTGGCCTGGCATAGAAACGTTTTCAGTCAACTTTGTGGTTGAGGGTCACCATCACAATGATTTCCAATGGACTTTTGAAAAAAGCGCTGACATCAGCGGTAACCACGTGTCCTAATGTCGCTGATTGGTCAACTCACCATTTGACACAAGTCATGGTAAATGCTGCCAAAGCAAAGCAAAGCTCAAGGTCAGATGATGGTATCAAGAAGGTCAGCAGCATGATTTGTAAAATGACCGTAAAATTGTAGCACAGTGGCTCAAAAACCCCAAAAAACCTCCATTAACGCCAGACTTATGCATTCCATTCCACAAAACTCCATTGACACCTCGATGACCCAAGGTGGGATTGTATTATAACAGCTCAAATGAAATTATGCATTCAATATATCACTCTGTCACCCAGGGACCGGATGACAAATCCAAACCCTGCCTCTGATTGATGTGATTTACACTTCAGGAAGTGAGAAATGTTTTGCTAATCCTCTCAATATTCCAAGAAGGAAGCCGACACCTGAGTCATTCCAGTAATAATGTGAGATGAGACTTAAATGATTTGCTTTCGCTGAGGTCTTGGATTAGTGTCGGATCAATCTTAGAGAGTTATTGATTGGCAGAACAATAAAGGCTCTGGTGTCTCTCCAGGAACGTGATTAGATACACCGTGTTCCGGTTGTGTATGGATCCGGCGCTGATAGTAGGAAAGTACAAATCACCTTCCGATGATTTTTGCCGAAACAATAACTACACAGCAATGAGATAGAGCTAACGTCCGTAAAGTACTGGACCCTCTCTTAGCTTCTATCGAGTCACCAGTTTCACAATATGCCAAAATCAACAGAAATTCCAGTCGAGATGAGAAGGAATCCATCAGAATGTGAGGGATTACAAGGCTGGTTCTGAGGTTCTGGGGCTCCACAGATCCACAGTGAGACACATCTTCTGATTTGGAACAATAGTGAACATTCCCAATGATTCCCAAGCAAAAGATTCAGAACCACTCTCAGTGGACCCAAAGGTGTTAAATCTAAGTTCTGAAGTAGAAATAAATGCATAATAAGCACTTTTCAAGGAAAGTGCTTTCCAGGACAAAATAAGATAAACAACAAACAATGATAACATGAATAAGGATTTAAGGAAAATAAACATCAGAAAATGGGAAAAAGAAAAAGACCATCAGGCAGGGAATTGATAAAAGAAGAGATAAAACTCCGACCAAAACACCAGCGAAAGTATAATTGGAGAAATATGTTTAGGCAGCAAGAAGAGGGCGGGGCTTAGATTTTATCAGTATAATCTTTAAATCAATCCTAATAAAAGTCAACAGGAAGTGGATGAAGGTGAATCACATGGTCTCTCTTTTCTGGAGTCTGACTCCTGAACTCTGTAGAAACAAAAACCGGAAGTTTAAAGTACATGTTTATGACTTTAGCACTTATGCAGGGAGTTACGGAAGTCCAAACGAGATGAGATGGATGCATGTAAGACTATCTCTAAGCTAGGCCCACGCTGTCGTCGTCAACAGCAAGTGTTGACCCACACAAAGACCCCCATCCCCTGCGTTGTGATGACTGAATTCCTCAAATTAAATATGAAGGTATGTTCTGAGAACCAAATCTGGACTAAATCGGACCAACAGTTGAGAAATGATGACCCGAAAACATTTGGAGATAAAGCTCCCCCTAGTGTCAGAAATATGCAACCGACCTTTCCCTAAAATCAATCCACTTCTTCCTCACACTAAGGTCTATGTGGTTCTTACATTTTGAAAAAGATGCATGAAATATTTGTTGAGTTATTGGATTTGCAGGGTTATAATTACTTCTATTAAAAAAACAATTTTAAAAAATCTGTTTTTTTGGACAACTGAGTTGCATTGAGCAAAACTGAACAACCATGTCAATATATATATATATAGCCATTTCATACATGCTGAATTAATCTTGTATTGTTGTAAAATAATATTTTGACACGTTGTTGGCTTCTTGTATATTATGCCCAAATTTCCCGCATCACCGTTTTCATCCAGATAATAGTTTATTGAGAGAAAATAATGCAAGAAATGCTATTAATCTCAATTATACCTGAGGTTGAAAGGTCACACGGGTGTATCTACGCCAGAAATTGCAGTCTTGTATATGCTGAAGAACAGACTGGCTTCCAAATTGATTTGGCGCTGAAGAAATGGGCGCCATCATCAGGTCCAGCGTTTTCCTCCTCGGCACAGGCTCGCACATGCTGCCGGCCGGTCCGCGGGGAAATTCCGGGACTGAACACATCTTCAGGGTCACGATGGCGTTGAGACGGGAGACAAGCTGTCATGAACATAAGTACGATTCTGCGCCTGCTCTCCCCCGGGGGGCAGGACGGCGGCGTGAATGCTAAATAAGGACATGAGCAAACACGTGGGTTGTGATACAAAGTCGGGGCCGGGCTTTTCTGTGCGAGGACGGAAACAAAAAAAAAAAGTTTGGGTTTTCCTTGGAGGTATATTAATAATTCACGGCGGCGTGTGATTAGCTGCAGGCGACAATTCTGCAGAAGCATCTGTTATGCATCAGGTGGAGAAAGTGGAGGCGCAAAGTCGGGATAAAAATGCCGCCAGGTGGGCGTGCGTGCGGACGCTACCCTGAAAAAAAAAACAACGGAACGTCAATCCGACATTCCCGGCTTAGAACTAACAGTAAATATTGAATGAACACATAGACAGACAGTCGATGTTTGCTTTGATGTTTAGTGGCCATAACTACGCACACGTCACGCCGCCACCACCGCCGCCGTGAAGGTCTACAAGTTCATTTGAATAAGATCTTAGAATGACCCACATCATCGTTTAATCCAGGGAATGTTGACACTCCATGATATGTGCATCACATTCAGATTATTCCTTATCTGGTGGAGGCCGTATGGAAATGCTCAGCCGTGGTCTGTTTCATCCCCAGAGAATAAAACGGCGCCATTACTCCGTATCTCAGTCTTTAATTG
>JBBDHG010000235.1:152500-272500 GCA_037951165.1 Lophius americanus
GGTTTTCAAGATGTTGCTGAGAGCGGCCCTGCTGGATGGTTTAGAGACGCTGGTTCTGACCAGAAGACAGGAGGCGGAGCTGAAGGACAGTAGACAGGAGGGGCAGTCCAGGTTAGACGTCCTGGAGACAAAGACAGACAGGGTTATCTGGATTTATCAGATATTTGTTTATTGCAAACCTTTTTGTGACCCCTTTTGACTTGTGGTGTCGCCCAAGGCCCCGTCCTCGGCCCCTTACCCTTTAGCATATACATGCTGCCACCTGTGTCGTATCATAAACACAGAATGAGCTCAACCAAACAGCTGAGCACTACATTAAAGGGACAAATATGCCTCACATGAGATTTCTAAGTATTTGCAAGGGAATTCTACATTAAATTAGAATACATGAATAGTAACTATTAGGCTTACAGATGTTTGTGAGCGTACATTCTACGAGACCAGACGTTTCCAGAGTTCTAGATAAGCTCCTCAAAGGAAAAATAAAGCCGTTCTAAAGGAATCTTTATGCGCCGTGTCAATCAGTTTCTCTCAGCTTGCACACTCCAAGAAATAACATTCCAGCTCGCCGTGTCGAGGCAAATCGTCTCATCCTCTCAGGCCAACCGAGCGCCCCGACCACGGGAAGCTCTCCGCCCGACAACCGCAGCTCCACAAAGGAGGGAGATATCCTTGAAACACGACCCAGCAGCCTCCCATCCATCCATCCACCGCCGACGCTTAATCCCGTCTGTAAGCCGGCGGGGGGTGTCCTGAGTGCCCCCCCCCCCTGCCCGTGCTCTTAACCCCCGCCTCAAAGTGTACGCCACTTTAGAGCATGAATCGCCAGTGTGGGATTATGTGAAGTGAGTCATCTCGGCCCAGGGATGCACGCCATGCTTCTCAAAGAGTGTGTCGGCGGATGAATCCCGCCATGTTCCTGGTTGTTTGGACGCTGCTGCTGATTAGATAGTCGTCAGGGCAGGACCTCGATATAAATATGTGTCAGGAAGTTTTCCTCTGGAAAAACTTCGGTCATCCAACCGTACGCTTGATTCGGATATTTCCGACACAGTCTTGCGTGAGCGGCGCACAAAGTAGGAGAGGAAATCTCTCCGACGTTCTAAATATGTCTGCTGCTCACGACTAGTGGGTGAGTTTTCGTCCGCGCTGGCGTGACAAATGTAAGATTCTGATGGATTTTCCTCGGTGATCCGGAATCACCGGGAATCTTATTTAGAGAAGTTTGTTGATATGGGCCCCACTTTTTGTCGCTATCATTCCGTTGCATCATCTTTCCCCCGGCTTGTTTCTCAGTTTCTCTTTGAGCGCCAGCGAGGGTAACCTTCAGAGAGACAAAACCCTTCTGATTGCAGCGGCTTCTCCCCCACGCCGGCTCTTCACCGTCGCGTCGAGGCGCTCGGCACCACCTCGCTGTCCTCTCTGATGGCGGTACGGCGGCGTGATTCCATTAGTTCCCGCTGTTACGTTCCGTGCGGATCACACGCCGCTCCAGATTGAGAGAGAAATGAGACTCCCTCCTCCCCTCTCCCTCCATCTCACAACACATACTGCAGCTCCTCCCTCCACCTCACCCTCCTCGCCATCCCCTCCCTTCTGCCGTCTCCCTTTTCTCTCCCCGTCTCATCCCTTCTTCATTCCCCCTCCGTCTCACAGAGGATACACCCACTCCGTGCGAGGCTTGCCATGTGAGCCACATGTGTCCACCCCTGAAGTGCCGGACTGGGATATTAGTTCCTTTCCCGTTTTTGCAGATTGAGCTCATTTGAAGCATCACTTCCAAATCCGCCCTGTTAAAGAATCTTATTATCCTCCTCTCAGGACGGCGTCTCGATGGAAACCTCAATCCTTTTTCCACTCTCTTGGATTTAATGAGCTGTCGCCGTGGAATGAAGCAAGCGGTTCGTGGATTCTCTATCTTGCAGCGCTGGTAAGGAGTTTATCCTCTTCTTGCACTTCCTACCTGATCTACCTCTCATAGCATATCGACAGGGGTGAGCGGTCCACATTATGGGATAGAGGAGCGGCCAAATGAAGCACAGCGAGCTATTCAGGACACGGAGAGAGGGAGGGAATGAGCATAGGCTAGCCGGGGAAAACAGGCAAGATAAACGTGTGCCACCACCAGCAGTGTTGCTCATGCTGTCAGACACTGGAGGGGGAAGAAACAAAAAAGATTGCTCCACTTGGTACTTGCTGCTATTGATCCACTGTTATTTTCAGCTCCCATCCCTTGGGGACAACTTTGCCTGGTCTGCTTGACACTGATCCTGGTTCTGGCCATCTGTTAATGCAGCCAGGATGGTACTCCGTCATAATTAGGAGGTGAATTCGGACTCTGATGAATGAATGGCAGAACATTGGGAGTGACTGTATTTATCGTGGAACCTCTTGTCAAAACCATGGGGGGGGGTTCAGCACAGGGATGTGTGGAGGTGTGTTTGTACTGTTGTACTGTGTCCTTGATCTGAAGGATGTATCTGCACACTCTGTAAGTTCTAGTCGTAGCAGACTCCCCCCATGGTGATTGGTCAGGTGATGGAGTCACAGCTGGTGCCCAAAGGCCCCATCGAGACTCCAGACGGCTGACTTGCAGATTCCTGTAATGAGTTTAGGAAGACATTAATATGTTTTGCTTTATGCTGAGTCTCCCTGTGTTTTCTCTGTACTCTTATCTTTACAAATTTAACCCCCCTTTTATCATGAAAATGCTCCTCCAACCCCGTTTTTCACGGGTAATCCAAAGCCGGGCCGGTCCAACTCTACTGCCTTCTATTCTGTTTAAACACAATGACATTCCACCTCCGAGACGGCAGCCGAGGCAGATCAAATGTCTGTCTCGTCACTAAAGGGGAGGACTGACGTTTGACCTTTTGAGGACTTATTGTGAAGAAGCGGCTACTAGCGGTTAGCAGCTAACTCAAAAGAGGAATAACAGTAAACGTTCCCTCACAGTTCTAACAGTTCGCATTCCCTCGTCTTCTGGTCTCTTGTTGGCGGTTGGCGCCCAGCTCATCGGAACATTGCCGCCAACTTCTGAACTGGAGTGTAGGTCATCTGCGCATGTCAGACGGCTGTTTCCGATAAATTGAGTCGGTGCATTTGTACACCGGCTCAGAAAAGATCACAGGTCATGCAAAGAGGCGACCAACATCGGAGATAGGGAAGACTCGATTCGGGAAAGGAGAGTCCATCCAAGTGTCCATGTAAAGGTCAGGGACCTTTCCCTCTGACCAGAGGACAACATCCACCGCCTCATGACACACAAATATCTAGGGGGGGGCGGTGGCTCAGTTGGTTGTCCACTTATTTGAAGGTCAATTTTTCGATCTCGGCCACTGCGGTCCACATGTTGGACCCACTTCCATCCTTGAGCAAGATACCGAACCCCAAGTTGCTCCCAGTGGCGGTTCCATCGATGAGTGCGTGATGGCGTGAATGGTTACTGCTCCTGATGAGCATGTGGTGCCTTACATGATGTCCTCTATCATCACTGTATGAATGTTTGTGTGAAAGGGTGAACGCTGTTCACAAAGTTCTGCTGGACCCACTAGATGTCAAAGCTGCTGTGTTACCCCTTTTTTCTCTCCAACAGATCCCTGAAACCCATTTTTACTTCCGCGTCGGTGTTCTGCTGTTTTGTTGAAAGGCATCACAGCATCGAGGCTTTGATTAAAAATAGCTTTTTTTTCGGTCGCTTTGTCAGCTGAGAGCAGGAGGTAAAGTTTCTATTTTGGTCCCCTGGATTCTTCCCTCCCTTTTTCTTTTTTCTTTTTTATCTCTACTGCCGTCTCGTTACTGATTCTCTACGCATCGCTCTCCTTGCCTCCGTAAACTCTTTTGTGAGAGGTGTGAAGAGCGATTGTTAGAAGTGAGAGGGTGAGATGTGTTGGAGCAGGAGTGAGCGATTGAGAAGACGGCTAACGGAAGCAGCAGAAATAATAGGTGACGCCTGGGAGTGAGCAAAAGGAGGAGGTCTCCAAGAGAGATTGACAGGAAGTCGGAGACGATAGAACAAAACAAAGGAGGGCGTGCGCTAACATGCCTTCCAAAGAGCTTTTAGGGGGGGGGAAACCATTTTCTTATGGCGGGGGGCTCGTTTTGTGCACACATTGACAAAAACGTGCGATAGGCCGGGGTTTCGTTTCCTGTAAACGACATCAATATTTATCACGTTTCCCATTTGAGGGTGGAAACAACGATAAGAGCGGAGGATGGAGGAATAATAAAAGATAAATCATATTCCTCCACCTTGGGTAGACCTTCTGCTTCTGTTTCATTTATGATTCCTCGCCGGCGCTTCGGTGCGGTGGAGCGCTCATATTAAAACACAGCAGGTCGTGTGTTCGCTGATTGCATTATATCATATCAAGGAGGGAGGATTGTGAAATGTAAATCGAATGTGTATCAGGATTTAATATAAAGTCCGTGTGTAAATGGTTTTTGTGTCTTTAGTTTATCGCATACCGAGTTACTGCTTCATCGTTCTTTGTCGGTGTCTGAAGTCAGAAGGAGATTTCTGTGTGGGAGCAGCAGTATGGATTTTAAAAAATGGATCCGACTTCACTTAGATTAGCTTAGCTTAGCTTAGCTTAAGCTACATAAGGGTTTTTGGCTCAATGTGATGAAAGAGTTAGACCAAGTAACATGAATATTAAAAGAAGATTTCACCTAAAAAATAAAATTGAGTCATCGCAAGTTTGTAGAGGCCCATTTTTATTTAAGTTCTAACCTGGACTGTTTCACTGTATGAACCTGGACCGTTTCACTGTATGAACCTGGACTGTTTCTCTGTGTGAACCTGGACTGTTTCTCTGTATGAACCTGGACTGTTTCACTGTATGAACCTGGACCGTTTCACTGTATGAACCTGAACTGTTTCTCAGTGTGAACCTGGACTGTTTCTCTGTATGAACCTGGACTGTTTCACTGTATGAACCTGGACCGTTTCACTGTATGAACCTGAACTGTTTCTCAGTGTGAACCTGGACTGTTTCACTGTATGAACCTGGACCGTTTCACTGTATGAACCTGGACTGTTTCTCTGTGTGAACCTGGACTGTTTCTCTGTATGAACCTGGACTGTTTCACTGTATGAACCTGGACCGTTTCACTGTATGAACCTGGACTGTTTCTCTGTGTGAACCTGGACTGTTTCTCAGTGTGAACCTGGACTGTTTCACTGTATGAACCTGGACCGTTTCACTGTATGAACCTGGACTGTTTCTCAGTGTGAACCTGGACCGTTTCACTGTATGAACCTGGAACGTTTCACTGTATGAACCTGGACTGTTTCACTCTATGACTGAAGGGGATCTTTCTTGTATTAATCATGTTTTACTCACTAGGTGGAACTTTTTATGAGAAAAACCCAATTTTTCCGACCTCAGATTTAAATGGAGGAGTTAGATCAGGGGGATTCGTTGTGCAACGCAGCAGATTGGGGTATTTTTGGCGATACAGCCCTTGACATAAAGGGTGTGTCACAAACATAGGCCTGTGTTTAATACCTCTGTATGAATCTTTCATGAACCCGGACACCGCCTGATTTCTCCATCACCATGAGGTTGATTAAATAAAGGCTGATGTTTCATTTTCCCTGACGTGTCCCTTTAAATTCTGAGCTGATCCGTTGGATTCTGATCCAAAGTTATTCTTCTAATGGATTTGTTGTCAGCTTTATTCAGTGAGCAATAAGTGATGTCTCTCCTCTCTCTCTCTCTCTGGAACACACACTGGCCTGCTGGCTCACACACAGGAAGTGCTGGCAGGAGGCCTTTTTAAGCTACCCCGCTGCAGTAAAAGCTGTGGGTGACTTGCAGCCAACCGTGACTCACAGCACCCATGAAGCCCCCCCACCCACATACGAGTAACCGTCATATTGCCCATCACTAAATGAGAAGTTTGGAAGTGAACAAATCCTTTTTCTTTTTTTTGAACTCCCACTACCGCCAAAGCAATTATTCTCAAAAGCCTTTTAGCGAATGATGATTAGAAGGGATGTGGACTCCTGATTTACCATGACGCATGAAATGAACATTTGTCACAGCAATTTCTGCTAATGGGGGAGGGGCTTCAGCTCCCCTATGACCATGAACAGATGGCAGATGGATGGATGGTTGGATGTATGGATGTCAGGATGGATGTAAGGATGGTGTAAGGATGGATGGATAGATGGATGGATGGATGCAAGGATGTAAGGATGGATGTATGGATGGATGTATGGATGATGTAAGGATGGATGGATAGATGGATGGATGCAAGGATGTAAGGATGGATGTTAGGATGTAAGGATGGATGTAAGGATGATGTAAGGATGGATGGATAGATGGATGGATGGATGCAAGGATGTAAGGATGGATGTATGGATGGATGTATGGATGATGTAAGGATGGATGGATGGATGTAAGGATGATGTAAGGATGGATGGATAGATGGATGGATGGATGCAAGGATGTATGGATGGAGGTATGGATGATGTAAGGATGGATGTATGGATGATGTAAGGATGGATGGATAGATGGATGGATGCAAGGATGTATGGATGGAGGTATGGATGATGTAAGGATGGATGGATAGATGGATGGATGCAAGGATGTAAGGATGGATGTAAGGATGGATGTATGGATGTAAGGATTGATGGATGGATGTAAGGATGGATGGATATAAGGATGTAAGAATGGATGGATGATGGATTGATGTATGATGGATGTAAGGATGAAGGATGGATGATTGGATGGATGGATGATTGGATGGATGATTGGATTAATGAATGATGGATGTGAGGATGGATGATTGGATGTATGGATGGATGTATGGATGGATAATTGAATGGATGATTGGATGGATGTATGATGGACGATTGGATGGATGGATGTATGATGGATGGATGGAATGATGGATGGAATGATGGATGGATGATGGATGATTGGATGTATGTATGTATGATGGATGATTGGATGTATGGATGATGTATGGATGGATAATTAAATGGATGATTGGATGGATGTATGATGGACGATTGGATGGATGGATGTATGGATGGATGGATGGAATGATGGATGGATGATGGATGATTGGATGGATGGATGGATGTATGGATGGATGATTGGATGTATGATGGACGATTGGATGGATGGATGTATGGATGGATGGATGGAATGATGGATGGATGATGGATGGATGGATGTATGGATGGATGATTGGATGTATGGATGGATGATTGGATGGACGATTGGATGGATGATTGATGGATGGATGATTGGATGGACGATTGGATGGATGATTGATGGATGTGAGGATGGATGGTTTCCACAGTGACGTGTGGGCGTACGATAGCTGTTGTGATGTTTCATTCTAGTTTGTTTTTGTGGCTGACAGTATTTGACATCTATTATAATAATAATTGTTCAGGGCTGTTATGATCAGATTTAATTCTAATCTTCCTTTTATTATCAAACACTAAAAATCTGGAATCACTTAACCTCCTAGTCGAGCTTTCAGACTAAATGAAAAACAGAAAATCTGATCATAATAATTCAAATTAGAATTAACTACAGATTTAATACTTTTCTGATTAATGTCTGACAATCATCTCTATCACTGATGGACCGTTTCTCTGTGTGAACCTGGACTGTTTCACTGTATGAACCTGGACTGTTTCACTGTATGAACCTGGACTGTTTCACTGTATGAACCTGGACTATTTCACCGTGTGAACCTGGACTGTTTCACTGTATGAACCTGAACCGTTTCTCTGTGTGAACCTGGACTGTTTCACTGTATGAACCTGGACCATTTCACTGTATGAACCTGAACCGTTTCACTGTATGAACCTGGACCATTTCACTGTATGAACCTGAACCGTTTCACTGTATGAACCTGAACCGTTTCACTGTATGAACCTGAACCGTTTCTCTGTGTGAACCTGAACCGTTTCTCTGTGTGAACCTGAACCGTTTCTCTGTGTGAACCTGAACCGTTTCTCTGTGTGAACATGGACTGTTTCAAATGGTTCGTGAGTTATCACGTTAACACTTTTCGATCCTAAACTCGACTTTTCAGGGAAATATTTCTACATTTTGCAAGAATTTTTGGCTAAAATGATGAAATGTTTCCCAACAAAACACGACATCATAACAATTATAGAATTATAGTATTATTTCAGGATTTTTGAGTTAAAAAGTGAAATTTCAACCACAAATATGCGACATCATAATAATTCTAGACATTTTGCAGGATTTCTTTTACCTAAAAATTATGAAATTTTATCGGCTCTTATCTCCCGTATTTGGAAGAATGACCCGGTCCAACAGTACAGACTAAAGTTCTGGTGCGCGGTTCTGCATCCACTCCTCACTCTGCATACTGATGCTTCCTCCGTCGCCCCAGTTTGGATTTTTAAGTACATGAAAAATTATGCAAAGACTACAAGTCATTTGTTAAAAGGGCTTTTGTCCTCTCGGGCGCGGGACTGTGATGAATTTGTTCATCTCTCTGTTCTTATAGTGCGTTTTTAAATCCAGCAGCGTCTGGACTTTTGGACCGTCGTCTGTCAACATGTTTATTCTCATGCTGATAATTAGATTAGAAGGAAATCTGGGCACAAAGAGGCGTTTTTCTACTGCACTGCAGCATTTTCAGCAAAGCAACGAGGTAGAAGGGGAAAAGAACGGCAACGAGGAATGTCACCAACGTGAGCCCAACTTTATTTTTTGTCTGAATGACATTTATTTATTAAGATTACTGTTTGATTTAAAAAATAAATAGAAAATTAACAAGCTAACTGTGATCAAATATTTTGGCATTTTGGTGAAATTCATCCAACATTTGTTGCAGTGCTTGAAAGGATGACTGGAATATGACATCTAATTTGCTCATCCTGGGACCTTATCGTCTTCCTCTTCGTCTAAGTTGCACCTTTAAAAGTTTTTTATATCTTTGTCAAATTCTGGGATATAATGGGAACGCCGTATGGGAACGCCGTCGCCATCAATACCCCGACCCATTGGTCTTGACAATGAGCTAGCTCCAAATCTGTTCTATGGATCATTTTCAGACTTCTAAGCCACACTTACCGTAGTTTGAGGAAGAACTGGAGTGATTTTGGTTAAGTTTGGATTCATATTTCTGACACTAGGGGGAGCTGTATAACAATTATTAAATAAATCTATCTTATTTATTTATGTTATATTTTGCTGTAATAGTTCATATTTCACTGTAATAGTTCATATTTTACTCTAATAGTTCATATTTTTTCATGAAATACAGTTTTTATGGACATGGCTTCCAAACCTTTGTTCCAATTTAGTCCCAAAGTCCCCATCCGGTCCCAGGCCCGGATAAATGTGGAGGGTTGTGTCGGGAAGGCCATCCGATGTAAAACCTGTAACGGAACACGACATTGATTTCATTTGAGTCGGGGGGGATTCAGTATCCTGCTTCTATTGTGTGTTTGTATGTTGTGTTGTTGTTTTTTCTACGTCATGACCTCAACAAAATTCTCTCAGCTGCTCAAATCAACATGGCGAGAAAAAATGAGGTAGCCTAATTATAAGGACTCCATCAACGGTACAAAGCTTTAGTTTCTGTTGTTGGATGTACGAGAGGAAAGAATGAAGTGGCTCAGGCGTCGCTCGCGGCCCGGAGGACAAATAAATTGGATGAAGAGGAGGGGGGGGGGGGGGGGGGGGGGGCTCCTACACAATGCACCTCCATGAGCCGTGCATTCAGCCCCGAGACGCTTCCATGACTAATGAAGCCATTTTTCTGGGGCATTGATTGGTCAGTCGGCGGTGCTCGTAAACGTTTACATCTCGTATCTACAACATCAAAGGCTTCGGAGCGCAGTAGACGTGGCGCAAACGTTACCCCGGTGACGCACGCCGGTAAATATTCAACCGGTATTTTAAAACCTCCGGTCGCCCCTCCTGAACATAAGAGGACATAAAAGTTAAACCTGAGCATCGACTGAAGGTTTCCGAGGTTCTGGACAACAAAGTCCAGGTAGAGGAATTATATCTCTGACGTAAAAGTATGAAGTACTATGGATAAAACGGGATGTTGTCGCCGCTCTTGATGCGATAACTGAAACACTGGCATTTGATGAATCATCTCCATATAAACCTGAGTGCGAGGAAGAACTGGAGTGATTTCGGGAAAGGTCGGTTGTATATTCTCGACACTAGGGGGAGCCTTAGTGCATTATTTTTCAACCGTTGGTCCAATTTAATCCCAATTTGTTGCGTATGAATCGACTATCTATCTAGTGAATATCATATAATTCTTTAACAGTTCCTATTTGACTCACTAGGGGGAGATTTTTGACAAATATACTGTTTATACATAGATAACTTTTTAACAATTACCCCGATTTTGTACAATTTTTATGCGTATGAGTCAACTCAAGGAGATTTATCTATATTATCATTTACTCTAAAAGTCCATAATTTCCGCTAATATTCTCACTAAGGGGAACTTAGTCTAGTTTTTTTTACCAATGCCTTCATTTCCTTTGACTTCACAGGAAGAAAACTTTATTTCGTTTTGAACACTTGCGCCGGTGAAGGTGTAACTTTGCAGGGAATCACAGTTTTCCTTATTTTCCTTATTCCTTATATTCCGCTCCCTGATGGGGTCCTGATTGAGCCGAGGGCCGCTTCATCCTCGGGTGAACGGTACAGTGTTGCAGCATTATCACACAAAGACTTTAGATAATGCCTTCGTGGCTAGAACGTTTGTATTTTGGGGATGTGCAGTAAAAGCCTGAACGTGAACACAGGGAACAGGAAGAGCTCCTCGCCGTTTTCTAACCTGGTTTGTATCGAACAAAACCAGGGCCACAATGCGGACGGGCCTGTTTTTTTTCCAACTGCGGTCTGATGACTCTACTTAATCTAGTTATGAATAATCTAATTTAATCCCTCTTGAATGAAGCCTGGAAGTTGGAGATGCACTGCTTACTGTAATCACCGAGAAACAGAACAGCGCCGGTTCTATTCATCATGATGTCGAGGGCAGGTCCGGAAAACTCAAACAGAATATCATAAATAAATGGTTCCAGCTGGACTAAACTGAACCAGACCTGACCACTACCAGCCCGGCTCAATGACATCATCATTTAAATAGACTGTCAGAAGCGGGAAGTTGGTTCTTGGGTGTCAGCAGTAGCAAACTATACCCAAATCAAAAGATATTCCATGAGGTGATTGAAATACATCCGTCTGTGAAAAGTTCCAAAGCTATTTCTGAGGTTCTGGGACTCCTCAGATCCACGTTGAGAGGCTTTAATAAGAACATGATGAAGGTTCTATTCACCAATGGGGGACATTTAGCTGTTTGTAGGTCAGGGGTCCCGTTAAATCTGGTAAAAACCCAACAGAACATTCCACTTAAACACCATCATGCTTAAGTCAAAGGCAAGGTTTGGACCCGAACCTGGTTGAGATGAATGGAGCAGTTCTTGTGAACAAAGCTTCCAATGTGGCTTCACTAAAGCTGAAGTCATGACTCATGACTCATGACTTTGACTTATGACTCATGACTCATGACTTTGACTAATGACTAACGATTTAGACTTTGACTTATGACTTTAACTCACGACTTATGACGAATGACTTATGAATTATGACTAATGACTTATAACTTATAAAACTAATATAAAGTTTAAATTTTATGAATACAAATAATCTTGATAGGATAGAGTCAAAGTCTAAATCATTAGTGATAAGTCATAATCCATAAGTCTTAATTCATAAGTCATTACTCATTACTCATAATTCATAAGTCATTAGTCATGAGTCATGAGTCATGAGTCATGAGTCATGAGTCATTAGTCTTAAGTCTTAAGTCATAAGTCATAAGTCATAATTCATAATTCATAAGTCATGAGTTATGAGTCATGAGTCATTAGTCTTAAGTCTTAAGTCTTAAGTCTTAAGTCATAAGTCTTAAGTCTTAAGTCATAAGTCATTAGTCATGAGTCATGAGTCATGAGTCATGAGTCATAAGTCATGTGTCATAAGTCAAAGTCATAAATCATTAGTCATGAGTTCTGAGTTATAAGAATTTACATTTCATTTCTAGATCTGACACGGTTCAGAGAGAGACACTCACGGAAGCAGCAGAAAACTGGAACCGGTCCAGTTCTGTTTTACATCGCCGGACCGAACCGCCCACTGAGACGAGGAGCGGAAGGTCCGATTGGATAAAATCCAAATCTTTGTATAGATAGATTCTTCTGGCGCTGACGGCGTGGGATTTCGGAGCTTCAGCCTTTAAGGCTTCAGACTATAAAAAGCTTCTTGATATTTTCAGGGAAATCTCTATTTATCACCGGATATCTAAAATAAAAAACAAAAAAAAAGTAAAAGTCAGTGAAAAGTCGTTGGTCCTTCCTCAGATCTTCTTCTGCGTCATTGTGAGATTCTGCCGGTTTTCTTTCGCCCCCACTGATCTTGTTGACGTAGTGGTGGCGGATACGTCCTTTGAATAACGTTTAATACCAGTGAGTCAACACCGCCGTGACTAATTAAACGTCATTATTTACATTGTATTCTGATATTTGGTCCCGCCCCCTCATCTTGTCTCTCACACAAACGCACACAGAAGTACAAAAAAATTAAAATCATTTTTTTTTTACCATGAGGTGACAACTGTTTATCGTCCCCGGCGCCCGTGGTTCTGATTCACCGGAATAAACACTTCACACTTCCTTGTGACGTCCTTCCTGGATGACTTCCCGGTCCTGAAGGTGCTGATCGCCTCACTCGGATCAGCTGGGAGTGAAGACAAAGACGTAAGAACGCCTCCAATATTCCTAACTACTGTGGCTGGAGCGAACCAGGGTTCTGATTCTGGATGAATGCAGCAGCAGCAGAAAGTAACAGCAGAACTTTTTAAGTTAGTGCATGTTTGAATTCAAATCCAAAACGTAATAGAAGACAAATTATCACATTATCCTATCACCTATTCACCAGTTGTCCCTCTTTGGGCTCCCTATGGTAAGTTCCAACCACTGCAGCCTGGGATCAGGAAGATGACAGAACCTGTGGTTCTGTTTGGCTCGGTTCCGAGTCTCTCTCAGATTTTTCTTCACTCCCACACATCACCTTCAAGGACAGAGTGTTCGCTTGCCTCCTGATGTAACCCACCCCCTGGAAACCCCTCGGTGATTATAATGTAATGGCTGTAGCGGAAATGAGTTTAGCTTACAAGAAACAGCAGCGCCTTAATAAGACGAAGAAAAAGCGTTGAGTGACAAGACGGCGCCGACTAGAATTTATCTCTAACGAGCGTAAAGTATTTTTTCACAAGTCCTTCGGCGAAAATAGGAAATATTAATACGATCAATAACCCGCCCTGAAAGCGCATAAATGACCAAAGCTAAGAAATTAAATGCTACTCCGCTGTGATATAGAATATCAAACGACCTGAGTGGGAAAAACTCAAAATGCGAATAATAAAGCAGATGTTAAAATAAAACGTATCGGGGAAGCCGGCCTGAATAAATTGACGGGTCGGTTTCTTATTTTGTTTTTTTTTCCTCACTGGGTTCTTCATTAGTATTCCTCCCGGCGCCGAGCGCTCTCATCTCGCTCGGCTATTTTCCCCACGTCTGAAATTAGTTTTGTACATCGCAGTCTCTTCCCTCCAAATAATGTCCAGCCTGGAATAAATAAGGAGATATCCCGCACACACACACACCCACACACACACACACACTCACACACACACACACACACACACACACACACACACACACACACACACATAAATTCTAATGAGCACATTCTAGAATGTTAGTGTGAAGAGTGTCGGGCAAAGAGAAGCCGGACTCCGTCATCGTCCGTTTCATTCGCTTCGTTTGCTCAATCCTGCTTGTTATTCTGCTGAATGCATCCTTCTTATAAAAGTTTACTGCAGCAGACAACAAATTATATAAACAAAAACATGTAATATTCAATAACGCATGCAAAAATAACCCTAAACGATGAATTTATCATTTTTCAAATCGCTTTTCTCACTTTTTCATTCATTTAATTCATTTCATTTATTTAAGATTGACGTATTGTTGTTCCAGTGACGCTGAAGGTAAAATGAGTTCACTCAGGAATTTACGGAATGCAAGATTGAATCAATATTATGGAATATTCCACTTTCTTAAAAACATTTTTATCTTCATATACCCCTATAATTGTGACCACAGTTATGATGCAAGAAACATAACTGTGTTGTTTTGTCATTTCTTTGAGTTGAAATTCTGCATTGACCTGCAGGTAACTGGTGTGTCTTAATAGGCTAGCGTATTAGCATTAGCCTAACAAAAGCTAATTGATAAAATGAAAATTGGAAATTTATGAGTAATATTACTCCTTTTGACTCCATAGAGATTGTGATGGAAGCGTACTGGCCCTGAACGTTGAATTGAGTTCGGACCCTGGTGGTGGTGGCTGATAACTTTGTTGAGACTGATGGATGATGAGCCTGAGGGACCTGCGAGGACTGGGTGGAGGAGGGGGTTTGGGGTGAGGCTGGTGGATCTCTGGTAAACATCAATATAGAGGATTGAATTGAGACAGTCACTAAAAAAAACTAATTAGCAATGTGATCGGCTAACAAATACAGATGAGAACAGCTAACATCAACTAAGTGAGTAGTTGCAACTGAGCATGTGTGAAAGATGTGAAGGGCAGGAAGGTATGGGAAATAATCCTGGCCCGATTGTGCTAGGAAAATGTTACGTGATCTTCAATTGTGTTGTTGCACTACGCACACGTGGCTAATAGGCTAACAGGCTAATAGGCTAAAAACACACAACAACAGCCAAACAAAAGGAACGACAGGAGGGGTGTTATGCAAAAAAAAAGAAAAAGAAACGAGTAAAATGTCTCCTCAGAGATCAGTTTCAGCTTCGGCCTGAACAGACAGAACTTTCAGCAGTGAAATAAAAAAAAAAGAGCATCAGCCCCTTATTTAATTTAGTCAGTCATCGCCTCCCAGCAGCCGTCCTCGTCCCGCGGATCTGCCTCTAACTGTGTGACACTCACGCTTCAGCGCTATTTGAGCTATTAGTATGAGGCACTTCATCCTCTTCATCATAATTCATCACCGCTGACGCCTTACAGGAGACTGCATGAGATGTTTTCTGACAGGCAGTCTAGACCGGTCCTCATCTTACCCTTTTTTTCCTTCCCTCGGTGGAGGCTCTGCAGATATTTACCCCGGTTCTTTATGCCGTCTGTCGTCGGCTCTCTCCATCCTGAAATGAGTCTATATGTATGCAGTTAGGAGTCGGACAGCAACAAGTGAGCGAATTCCATCAGCAGCCCTGTTAACAGGAAAGGGATGTTTTATATCGCTGCAAGCTCGCGCCCTCTTATCGTTTAATATGATTCGTACTTATGCAACATTCTCTTTAAAAGGATTTTGTTTTTAAGTAATTTATCTCCACCATAAAGAAGTCAGAGATGTTATTAAATCCTCATCAGATCCTTGGTTTTAACGCAATAACTCAAAAAAAACTGTTTCATGGATCTTTTCATTTTTTCTCACTAGGGGGAGCTTTTTCTTTTTCTTTTTTTTTTTTTTTATGAAAAACAGTTTTCTGGACATAAGTGAAAAAATATTTCATGGATCAAATTTTAGGCCTAACTAGATCTCACCGTGAGGAAGAACAGAATTGATTTAGGAAAAAAGGTTTGTATTAAATTTCCAACACTAGGGGGAGCTTTATCTCAAAAAGGCTGTCACATATGATATGTTGGTCCAATTTAGTCCAGATTTGGTGCAGATGAATCGACCCAAGGAGGTCTGTCTTATCAATGTCTTGTTTTTTATTCCTATAGTTCATATTTTACCTACTAGGGGGAGATTTCTTCAATGAAAAACACTGTTTTTATGAGAAAAGTGAAAAATTCTTTCATGGATCATTTTTAAATTTAATACCTACCTAGACCTCAGTACGAGGAACAACTGGATTGATTTTGGGGAAGTTTGGTTGCTTACTTCTGACACTGGTGGACATATATTCTATTTCACTCTGATAGTTCATATTAAACTCACTAGGGGTATAATATGAATATTACTTGTTTGATTTTATTTAAATAATCTTGCTTTTAAAATGTATCGGCATGAATTTATTCATTATGAGAAAAACTTCATAAAAGTAGAGATTTAAATGTAAAAATCTAACTTTGTAGACGACGATGATGATGATGATGATGATGAAGTATATCAGTATTATCACTACCTCACTCCTCATATCACACTCAAAATGAGTCTGACTGTATGGAAAGCGAAACTTTCGCTGATGCTGAGGAGAGGACGCGGCGTATTGATATTCTGAGACGCTCCCTCCTCCTCCTCCTCTTCCTCCTCCTCAGCTCTCTAAACCAGGGCTGACATTTAATTTGCAACCAAAATGAGGTGAACTTTGTTTGAAGCGGGTCTTTTTACTGCTGTAATCGAAGTGTATGTGTGGGGGGGGGAAACCAGGGATGGGTGGGGTGGAGAGATTAGGTAAGTATAATCTTTAAAATATGGAGACTCACAGGCGTCACCGAGGAATGTTCGTCAAATTAAAAGGAGTATTCAAACTGATGTGATGGGCAAAAAAAAAGAAAGTGTGGTCTGGAAAAACCGATAAATCCAATAAACACCCGGACTCGCCACAAATGTTACCTTAACATCAACGTTATCATCTGTAACGTTTAAAGGAAAAACTCCTCATCATGTGCTTTTATTCTGAAATCCCAGAACCACTGATGGTTACAGACCTTCACAGAGGTCTTCCTCCTTTTTAATTACTTCAATCTTTGTTGAATGAAACGTGACGTTGGTCATCATTAATGTTGAGATCAGCATCATCGTAACGTTTAAAGGCAGAAACTCTTCATCATGTGCTTTTATTCTGAAAACCCAGATCCACGTCAGGTAAAGAGGTATTTGATTAACTCATTCTGATCCACTCCATTGCTGTGGGCTTCATGCATCAGCACACTCTGCCGGGTCGTGGACGTTACATGGAAAGACGAAGAAAGATGCTGGAGGACGGATAACGGATCTTTCATGTCCTGCAAATTTGCTGAGCTGTTTTTTTTTTTTTACTTCTATAACGACTTTCGCCTCATTTATCTGCAGCAGTGATTATCTCAAAGTCTTCAAATGCTTCAAATGATTCCGATCTTCAGAACCGGATACTCCCAACAGTGATTAGCCAGGAGACTGCCGGGAAGATTGATTGTTCTGACATTCCTTCTGGGTGTTATTTCTTTATTTTTCTTCCAATCCTGGTTTCTCGCCAACCTCCTTTGAGGCCGAGTTAATAAATTTAAACTCCGTCGCATATTTCTCGATTAAGCGAAGCGGCTTTTATTTTGCGGCTCGGTTTGTAAAGGATATGTCACGCCCGGGTTCTGGAGCGTGAGGAAGTGGAGGCCGAGGAGCAGCAGGATCGTTTATTAAAACAAGAAGTAAGGAAATAGCAGGCAAGGGTCAAAAGTGAGAAAGTAAACAGGGAAATTAATTTGAAGGAGGTAAAAAGTAAAATATATAAATCTAAAGGAGAAGTTGAACAAAGAAGTAAATCCAAAATAAATACACGAATATAAGGACAGGTGACCTCAGCTGAGGTGAACTGGTGAGGAATGAGGGGAGGCAGAAAAAAGCGGGACACATAAAACGGAAGGAAGCAGGAAGAGACGCGAACAGGAAGTGGAGGGCAAAAAACGGCACTTCAAAATAAAACGCTTTTACTGAACATTGTAAATTATGATCTGTTAAACCAATCCTAGAGCTTCAGATAATTGAAGGATGTTCAAGCAAACATTCTACAACCATCCATAACATTATAACCACTGATGTGCAAAGTTACACAGCTATCCTTTGGGATAAGGTTATTTTATTCTGAAGTTGATGTGAGACATGGGCCAGAGTGAAGAGTGAGTGACTTCATACTTCCTTTATTTTACCTCTATCAGGTAGATTCACCTGTCCTTTCATAGCCTTGTGTTCCTGGATTTGCTGCGTTTCTTCCTTTTCCCTGCTTGTTTTTTGGAATTATTTGCTGGCTCCCTATTGTGTCACCTCTTAAATTCTTGTTTTTGACCCCTAACCCGCCACTGCAGCCCTTAGACCTCTTGCTCTGAACATTTTTTGTTATAAATCATTTATTGAATAATGTTTCTTTGGCAGGAGGTAGAGTGGGAAGGTCGACAGATAAATCCTGGGACTTCATGTCATTCATTCTTTGAGCAAGGCACTGAATCCTGATCTTCTGCCGGTAAAGCATATATTACCGGCAGAAAATATTATTATAATTATTATTGTTATATTATTATTATTATTATTAAGATTTTATGATGTTTCTTCAGGTATTCCATATGTAGTAGATGTTTCATTTTACGAGTAAATCAAATCAAGTTGTCATTGTCGCACCAAAGTCCAGCTGTGTGATCCAGATGTCAGGTCTCAGGACGGGTTCTTCCACTAATGGAATGCGGCCCACGTCGACAGGAAGAGACTTAGTGTTGGGGGTAAATGACTGATGCCGCTTTTTCACCACCACTACGACCAACAGGCCCACTCTGCCTCATCATCTCCCCTCACCCTCACCCACCTCCCCCCCCCTCCCCCGGCCGCAGAGTTCTGGCCGCTGCTGATTTATTTACGTATTCCTACTACGCTCCTCTCCTGCAGCTCAGGAATTCTACTTTGGAGCAGAGATACCGTTGAAAAAGCGAAAAATTGATAACATTTCTTCATGCAGTAATTGCTGATCAGTGACCCCCCCGATCAACGTATTGATTTGGGTCCGGTGGGACCGCCGTCCTCGAGTCTCTGCTGGTTATTCTGTAAGAAACGCTGCACTGAGATTCAAAAGCCGTCGTGTTCTGGGCGGGTTTATAGTGAATTCTGCCCCTCAGGCGGCGCCGCCGATGACGAAGCACCGGTGATCACACAGAATGCAGATATCAGACGCTGAGCAATGACCTTTGACCTTTTAAAGACAAAATAATCAGGCCCTGATTGGATATAATAGGCCCTGACATTAATACTTATAATAATATTTTTTTTTAAAATAATAATAATAAAAAAAATTATTTTAAGATAACAATAATAGTATTACCAAAAAAATGAATAAATAAATGAATAAGTAACAATAATAATAATAATAGTGATTACATTAATAGTAATAACAATACAAATAATAATAGTAGTAATAACAGAAATAGTAATAAAAATAATAATAAAAATAATAATCATTTTAATTATAATAATAGTAATAGTAATACCAATAACAAATAAATAATAATAAAAAGAATAATAATAAAAAGAATAATGGTAGTAATAACGTAAAAAGTAATAAAAAAATAATAAAAATAATAATAATAATAATAATAATAATAATAGTAGCAGTAATAACATTAATAGTAATAACAATAATATTAAATGATACATTTGGCGTGAACTATAAGAAAATAGTGCAGTTGTTATTAGTACATAGAAAAATAATAACTTTTTGTATGTTAGTCATTTCGAACATATAAATAAATTAATATTTAATGTGGATAAAATCTGGAGGGAAAAAAAACATATTTGATAGTTTTGATCAGGATTAATGTTTTAAAAATGAAAAAAAAACAATATTTTGGATATATTATGTTTTATCTATTATTTAATTAGACTTTGCTAGTGAGTGTAGATGAAGTGAGGCGGGGGGCTGACTCTGACATCACAGGCATTCATTTTTCCAGACACACTCGGGGGGGGGGGGAGGGGGGCTGCGGCGGGTTATGTTTATAATTGGTGTTAGCATCACAAACTACTTTGCATATTCTCCTGAGGGCGAAACTCTCAGACCGTCCTCTGAAAACTGGAGCAACAATTAAAATTACACACAGCTGCAGTGAACTAACAACCCCTGGAGGTTCTGGAGGTTCTGGAGGTTCTGGAGCTGCGGCGGCGCGGCCAGCTCTCCTAATCGCCCGGTTGACCAGCTACAGGAGGTTACATGTTTAAATCATCAGCTCTGCCTCCGAGGTTATTTCCACTGCTGCCTGTTGGTTTTTCCCGTTAGCATGATTACTCCAGAACCTTTTCTTTCTGAACCAGACCCACGCTAAAGGTATATCCCCAAAAAGTCCCCAATCCCCTGCATCATACAAGCAAATATTTTTGGACACTTTTGTGAAATTTATATGAAAAATTTAAAACAAAAATAAGAAGTTCTGTTACATGCCCCCGACAAAATCTAACTGTTAAGTTATGGCCACGGTATTTTTTTGTGGACAATTTAAAAGACCTTTCCAAAAATCAATCCAATTCTTCCTCGCTCTAAAATCGATGTTATAAAATTTGTAAAATTACCCACAAAGTAGACTTTTGCTATTTTCTCAGGCAGTGAAGATGATTCTATAATATCCCTTCATTAATTTTGTCTTTTTGGTGACATAATTAAATGATCTTTAAGGTTATAAGAGAGGTCCTTTCATCTCTATTCCGTCTGTGAGGCATCAGATAGTTTGGGTTCAATGAACAGATTCAGGATTATTTCTTATCACTGTGAATCTGAGACGCTTCATCAGAATTTTTCAGCTTTTATGCATAAACTGCCTGAAATATTTTCAAGAAATCTTTTATCTTAGGTTTAAAAAAATGTACATTTGATCATTATTTAACATCATCAACCCTTAAATTTACTGATCAACTGTTCCATTGAGAAGATTTTGAGTAAATATTTCCTGCTGGAAAATGTGACTGAACCTGTTTGTATTTTGACCCAGTAGCAGCAGCATGTATGTGCTGAAGAGTAAGGGGCCAAGTATTGAGCCCTGGGCGACACCGAGGATCAAAGGGGCCTCTGAGGAGGAAGCATTAATCAAAAAGTCGAAATTTGATGAGCGAAACTAAATAAAGTTACGTAACTTGTTACTACCAAAAAAGTCTAAAAATGCTTTTTTTAAAAAACATACTTTACCAAAAGATTAAGTTCACGTAATTTTTTCGGGGGATACATACCCTTTATTCCTAAAGTTATGATAGTTGTGGCAACAAAATATTCATTAAAGACGCAAGAACATACCCATTCGGTATGGCGCTGAAGCACAAGGGTTAAAGGTCAGACTGAATATTCCACCAAGCCCAAAAGTGTGAATAATCCCTTTCAGATTGGTTGGCGCTTTCTAAAAGTTGTGAGCACGATGTTGACGGTTATCCTCAACCTAAGATCGGTTCTCACTCTCTAATCAGCTCGACTGCTTTATCATTTCTCCGCTGAATGTTTACACTCAGCGGGTTTCCTTCACTTCAATCAGGAGCAGATGGCGCCGCAATGCCTGCAAATCAGCGCCGGGCTCTCGGCACGCCTCCTATCTGATTTTAAAAAAAAAGAAAAGAAGCAGCTGCTGAAAAGCAACATGAAAAAAATACATCTCATTATCTTTCTAAAATACAAATAAGAACCAAATGAGACTTTTAGCCGGCCTGCAATCTCCTCCGTCCAAATGCTTTCGACCTTCTCGCCTCCGTATCTCGCCTCACGTGGACGGAGGTGGGAAATGTCACGACGGGTTATCGCTCCGCACATGTAAGCGGAACCTCATCCTAAACTTACTGCTTCAAGAAGCAGACCAGGAGTTTTAACGACTCGGGAATCTGGTCACGCATTTCCACGCCTCCGGCGTTCCGCCGGCGGATGTCTGACGGCCAGAGCGCAAACGCCGCAGTTAATTAGTCACACCTCATTCAACTGGTCGACTCAAGGTTACTTGGCTAATTACTCGCAGGTATGGCCGGTTCTGCTCATGCGACCACGTGATTAGGGATTTCAGACCGGTTGCCGCCCGTCCTTGCCTCACGACTCGCTCCAAAGAAGACGGTCCGATGCGAGGGACGTCGAATTATGTACGGGCCCCAAAGTCACGTATCGGACGGATCTCACATCTATTTTTAGAGGCTCAGGTCGGAGTCAATGTGGGGAGGCTGAGAGCCGATGGGCGCTCCAGATTTATGAGTGGTATCGTTTAACTGGATCGCGAGAATTCCGCTTCTGGTGATTGCGCGGATTAACCCTTTAATGTCCTGCTCAACTGTTTGGTTGAGCTCATTTTGAGTCTCTATGTCTTATTGTATAAATGTGACGGACCAGCTTATAATACGACCCAGTGGCAGCATGTATATGCTAAAGAGTCACTTTTTGTCTTTTTACCGTTCTTCCTCGTTGAAAGCTTTTTCATCGTCTTCTCCACCAGATCTAAAAACCTGGACCCAGTGTTCAGTTTGTCCAATCACGCTACCATGAACACCTGGCAGAAGAAAATCCACTCCCTCTGGATATATAAATATGTTTCTAAGCCTATGTTAGAAAAAAAAAAAAAATTCCCCCGAAAAACATAATTATGATTATTATATTCCATTTATACAAAGAAATAACCCTAAATTTTACGCACTGCCCCTTTAAGTGTTCTAATTTTCCTGTACTTTTTTAGAGTACAGGATGTACTGTCTGCAGAAAGATATATATATATGTTTTGAATATAAATGTCATGCATTGATAACAACAATAGCTCCCCCATGTGTTAGGAGAGAGCTAACGATGAGTCGGCATTCCTCCTCCATAAGTATGAGGAAGATGAGTCAGTTTCCTGAAGCTGTCACTTCACAGCCAAACTTCCCGCGGAGATTTAAGCCTTCAGACAGATTGGTGATAAAACCGCCACAGCACACGGCAATTTCAATTTTACGACTAAATCTATAGCGGAGGGGGCGTGGCCTGCCGGAGTCTCAAGGCGGTCATATTGAAGTGGAAGACAGTTACCGGGAGGTCCCTGCTGTTTCTCTCTCTCTTATTTAAGGAAAGAAAAGATGACCTCGCTTTTACTGGGATTAAAAATGCCAAAGATATTTATTTTTCAACTTTTTTGGGAGGGAAAAAAAAAGTAAATCCTCTCGAAATAAGAACACATCCAAAATTCCAATTTGACCTTATCTCACTGAAATGTAATTTTTTATAGACGTCCAAAACCAAAGCAGAATGGAAGATGTTCCGTGTGTCTCTGTAATATTACAGTATGGGTCACTACATGGGAATTTTACCCGGATCTGCCAAAACATTACAACCACTGTCAGGTGAATTGAATAATTGAAAGACTAGGGGGGTCAGGTTTTTCGTTAGGGGGGCCCCACTCCATGCTCCCTCTACGACGCTTCATCATTTGTGACAGATATAAACTAGTGTTTCTTCATTAAAGGTGCAGTGTGTGAAAGTTAGTGGCATCTCTTTGAATGAATGGAATGTGATCCATGAAAATGTGTTTTTTTTGTTGGCAATGAGTTGATGTTGAGAATTTTCTTTTTAAACTCCCTTTATATCTACAGAGGGGGCGGGGCCTCTCCCGTGAAGGTTGCCACCGTTCTACAGTTGCCCTGTGGACGAACTGGAGGTCACAATCAGGAACTTGGAAACTAACTTTAAAATGAAGTTGAAATGAACGGATCAATCTAACGTTTAATTTAAAAAACGTTTTAACCTGCGATGGTTTCCATCATCATTCTACTTCCTCCCCCGAATGTGAACACTGGACATCCTGTTTCCTGTTGAGTGGACTTTTTAAATGTATATTCCAGACCCACTGGCCTTCTTATTAGAACCCTGTAAAAGTGTTTTTATTTATAAGAGAATTCAGACACTCCGATATACAATAGCACTGATTAGTTCTGTTCAGACGCTTGACGGCAGAAATACAGTTTCCAGGAGACGTGACAAACAATCTGTAGAACAATGGAAGAGGATTATTATTCCGGAAACCCAGTTAGGTATTTGTTTCTTGCACAACACAACACATGAGATGGATGTCAGCGGCTCACTTTATGTTAACGACAGAACCGACGCAGGGAAAATTACATCCAGAATGTAAAATGAAAAACAAAACTATATATACCGTTATAAAGCTGCAGCGCTGAGAAAAAGGCTTCGGACTCGGTCCTGGTTCTTCTGGTTCTGTGTCTCTCTAAGAGTCGGTTCTGTTTGGTTCATTTAAAATGGTTTTAACATTCAACCAAGGATGACCCGGTTCACAGAAAATTTTAATTTTTAATTATAATTTTTATTTACTGGACCTAAGAGGTTCTCTCATGCTAGTGCCTGAATGTAAAAATAAAAAAGATGAATAAATTAAAATGATAAAAATTAAATTAAAATAATTTAATAAAAAAAGGGAATATATAAATTAAATACATGAATTAATAAAAATAATAAAACAATGATTAAATTAATAAAATATATATATTATTTTTATATTATATTATTTTTTTAATATTATTTTTCTATTTACCGTCCGAAAATAACAATATTTATAATAAATATAATAATAATGATGATAATAATAATACTATATTTTTTAAGCAAAGGTCTCACTTGGAGCTCACTATGTCCACATCAAAAGAAAGATGATTGACATCAATCAGTCTGGGTTGGGTTCCATAACTGGTCCTGATGTTCTGGGACTCCAGAGATCCACATTATCTACAAAGACCTGGAACAAGAGTCAGCCTTCATAGAAGTGAAACTTTCCAAAAGTCCACAAACAGCAGGATGAACGCTCACTGCCACAAAGGTCAGGGTTCACGTTTTGATGAAGGTGGAAGATTCTGGAGAACCATGAAGAACTTGGAAGGTTCTGAATGGTAAAGAATTATAATAAAAAATGATAATGCATGAAAGATGTTGAATATCTGAGGTTTTGGCAGAAAAAGCCAAACGCATCCTGCGATCCTGACTTTAATTTGAAGGAGAAAGAATGTGAATAAGTGTGAATAAGATGAAGAGAAAGACGATGAAGAGGAGGACGAAACGAACGGCTGTGGAGAAAGTCTTGCTCGATGAGTAGTTGTTGTTTTTTTGGCATCTAAAGGTCTAAGAATTATGTACTAAAACACATAAAAATGTCTATTAAGGGTCAAATAGTTTACTAAAAACTATTTTTACCAATAATCAAATTAAAACGGACTATTTTCATGAAATTCAAAATTTCATTACAAGATCATTTTTATTGGTCAGATTTTATTTTTATTTCCTCTGATTGTCATATTAAGGTACGTTTGATATGTCTTTTTATTTTCTTAGTAAGAAGACTGAAGGGTTTTAAACGGGAGCTTGAGGCGAAGCTTGAAGGAGCCACAGGCCGCCGCGACATAAAACTCAGGACCGTGGTCTTGTTGTTGTTTTGCAGCAGCTGACCTGAAAGACGTTCCTCCTGTTCCACTCCATTCTACTTTAATCAGTCCTCATTCATTCAAGGCTACATTTGTAATTGTTTCTTTGAACGTTTGCTTCGTCCTGTTTGACGGCGGTCTTCACGACACGGAGCGCCGGGATTAGGAAGATCCTTAATTAAGGACAAAAGCAGAAGGAGGAAAAACTGTGGAGCAAAAAACATAACATTCAATTATTTACTGGTTTCTGAACGCATCCTTTACTTCACCCACACACACACACACACACACATACACAGAATTCCGTATCTGCTTGCTGCAGCTCAGCTCGTCTTGATGATTTTCCTCCGCGTCCTTCCACCTGTGATGTGACAGGAAGTTGTGTCGGGCTGTGAAATTGCAAACCATCACTCAGAAAGTGAGCCTTATATAATTTAATCACCCCCGACCGTAACTCCACGGGAGAACGGTTCCGCCGGGATGCCTTCAGGCTCCACGTTAATATTTTAAAGCAGGGTTGTCACTGAAGTGGAGGAGTTATGAACGCAGCATTTTTAATCAGGCATTTCATTGCTGGCAGGTCTTTAACAGCGGGGCCCGGAAATCAAACGGTGTCAGGGTCCAAACCGGTTCTGAGAATCTCGGATCGGTATCCTAACTTTGTCTATTCACCATCGGTATCTGCTTATCCTGTTCAGGCCCAACGGAGCCGGAGTCTATCACAGCCGACACGTTTAGACAAACAACCATTCAGCCTCTCATTGACTCTTAGGGTCAAAGTTCACACATGTCGTTTGTTTGATGGTTCTGGGAGGAGGGAACCGACCCAGACACGATGGATTCGAACCCGGTACCTTCTTGCTGTGAGGCGGCTCTGCTTCCCAGACGCCATCCTCCCTTTAACCGCAAGGTTTTTTTTCCCCATGAGGCAGTTCTTCAACCGGGTGGTCAAAAGTTTTCTTTGCATCATATTTATCTTCATTTGGAAATATGGGAACTTTATGTCCAAACCAAAAACTCAAACTTAATGATCACGACAGCTTCTTCAGTTTGGAGCAGTTCATTATAATATTTTTACTTTAGATAGATGGATGGAGAGAGAGAGAGAGAGAGAGAGAGACAGAGAGAGAGAGAGGGATGGATGGATGGATATATGTGTCTGTATGTGTGTGTGTGTAAGTGTGTGTCTGTATGTGTGTGTGTGTAAGTGTGTTTGTGTGTACGTATGTATGTGTATGTGTGTGCGTGTTATTGTGTATGTGTTTATGATTGTGTGTTTGTGTGTATGTGTGTGTGTGCATGTGTTTGTGTGTATGTTTTTGTCTGTTTGTGTATGTGTGCCTGTGTATGTGTGTGTGTGTGTCTCTATGTGTTTGTGTGTATGTGTGTGTGTTTGTGTGTATGTTTTTGTCTGTATGTGTATGTGTGCCTATGTATGTGTGTGTGTTTGTCTCTATGTGTTTGTGTGTATGTGTGTGTCTGTATGTGTTTGTTTGTATGTGTGTTTGTTTGTGTGTGTGTGTTTGTGTGTGTGTGTGTTTGTGTGTGCGTGTATGTATGCGTATGTATGTTTGCAGCTTTCTGTATGTTTTTCAAAAAAACAGCAGCATGTTATTAGTCAACCTACGGACTCGGCCAGGCCTTGTTCTCTGAGAAAAATATAAATGTATTTTCCTGCGCCGCCTGCTTCTCCTCTTGTTTCCATGGCAACATGGCGGAGAATGAAGGACAGGCTATTGGATCTGAAGTTTCTCCCCTCGCTAATGAAAACCTTCCAGGAAGTAGACCGCTCCTCCTGCTTCAGCGACAGGATACCTTCAACGTGGAGGAGAATAATCCAGATTATGGTCTGTTTTCTGCACGAGGCGCGTAGAATGATGGAAAATGCGTCTTTTATACCTGGAAGTTAAAATGTTTCCTCTTTAACGATGACGTAATCGAATAATGAATAAGTCGTTACATCACTTCCTGTCCAGTCGATCTCTCTCTCTCTCTCTCTCTCTCTCTAACGCCTCCCTCGTCCGACGCTGTCTAGGAAAGAGAGAAACAACTGACAGACTTTTAAGGTATATTTAGAAAGTTTGTTAACAGCCATAACATTATAACCACAGGCCCAAAATCGTTTCTGTCTCCAGTTTCTGCTGCCAAAACCGCTAACCTATTGAGGCGAGGGCTCCGCAAAACATCTGGAGGTGTTCTGCTGAGTCCGCTTCCGACACCAGCACATACTCAACCCTTTTATGTCCTGCTCAACCGTTTGGTTGAGGACAGTTTGATTCCTTATTTCTAGTTGAAAAATTTGACTGACGCTTTTTATAATATGTCTCACAGGCAGAATAGCGGAAGATTGCTAAACAGTAAGGGGCCAAGGACGGATCCCTGGGGGGGATTTTGAACAACGTTTGGGTCGGTGATGTCGTCTTAAATTACAGAATCATCATCGCTGCTGCCGCTTCTGCAGCTCATTCGTGTTAGCGCGATAACTCAAAAACTTCATGGATCATTTTAAAACTTTATACCAAGATAGACTTTAGTTCGAGGAAGAACTCATTTACCATCAGAACCAGCATGAACTTCAGTTCAGCCATTAATAAGACACTAGCCTTTCTGCGGGCCCGGACAAAACTACCCCTGCTGCCTTTTAAGTCCCGCCCACTTACTGAGAAGCCGCTACGACACTCGAAGAGATAACAACTTCAAATTCTGAGTGGTTATAATGTTATGGCTGATCAAATAATGATGTTAATTCTCCCCAGTCACATGAAGCCAGGCCTCGGGGGGGTGGTCTTTGTTGGCTGCCCGGAATTTATTGCCCTACTTTGCCTCGTGAGCGCAGACGCTGGAAGAACACAATGGCGGAGGAATGAATAATTAACCAAACTGGTAATCAGGCAGTTAGATTTCAACAACTCAATTCCCTCGCACCCTCTCAATATGCCACGCCGTCATCTCTGAAGTAAAGTCGACAGACGTTCACACCACGAGTTGATTCTGCAGAAGTAAGAGCCGGTCCGGCTCTCGGATAAAAATAAAATCAGGGTTTATGCTTTCGGAGGAAAATCAATCAAATCCTAATTTTCTTTTTTTCGGCTTTAGAGATGCGACGCACCTGGAATGAGATTGTAAAATCAGATACAGGTATTCCCCTTTATGTGCCTCAAAGTTTCATGAAGAAAATAAGCACGATAAGTGAATAAAGACAAAATATTATTAATTTAAAGACCCTGAACAAATCAAATTAGAATTTATGTCCTGAAAATTTCCTAAAATGTTCCCCTGAGTGAGAAATTAATGATAGAATAATTATTTTCCCAGATAGTTGTGAGGTAATAATCATTCAGACTGAAGCTGGAAGCTCTTATAAATCCTTTTAAGAACAGTTTATCCGTCAAAGTGAACGCTAACGTTCAGGGAGAGCGGAATAAAAGCACGAAATTAATTAACCCTTGAAATCCGACTTTGTTTTCATAATGATAAAATACTCATTCATCACTTTCCACATTCCGTCGCGGGAGTTCTCAACTATCAAACACTGATTTATTGTCAGACTTCTAGTTTAGCATCGCATCAACTGTCGCTGAAAATTAAACCTTCAAGTTAGAAAAATGTTGAAAAATGTCGAAAAACATCATTTAGAAGCTAAGAATAAAAGCCTAACAACCTGGAATGCTGGATTTATTTCCCTTCTGATGAAAGTGTGATCATGAATTGCGGCTTAAATGGGTTTCAAAGGGTCACATTTCCATCTTTAACGTTCTATGAGGACAAATGTTGTTCTTAACAGGGAACTCTTTGCAACAGAATCTAAAAATGGTTTGTTGCCAAAGTAAGTCACACTGGCAAGAATTTATAAGCGTATATATAAGAATAGGCATCAGCTATGACAGCAGGGTGTGATGTCATAGCTTTCACAGAAGGCATTTGCTATTAAGCACCGATGCAATTTTATTTGCCAATCACCAATTTTTATAGAGTCTGACCGGCCAATTACGATTTTCTTTTTCCTTAAAGTTACAAAATCATAATGAGTGATGTATTTTAAGTGCTCTTATTTTGAAGGATTACATTGGAAGTGACGAGGCTGGTCAGCATTGTGTATGTATTCAGAACCGTGGAAATGGATGTACCGTCCGTCCGTAAACCGATTGTGAGGCTTTTCTTTATTTGCATGTGTTTTCTTAAATTGCAGTGGGTTTGCCCATCGGCCATCGTACAAAACTAAGAGTTTAGCAAAAAAAAAGGCAACAACTCACCAATGCAGCCATAAAAAGCTGAGATTCTTAGAATGAAATGGCAAAATTCCCTCAAGGAAACCCAAAGGTTGATGCTAATTATATTATCACAGCCAAAATGGGTAAAAAGAAACAAAATGCAAAAAGAAGGAAAAGGTCTCAGGGGTTAAACTTCCGCACCGGTGAGGGGCATGATTTCACTTCCACCTGTCCCGTGTCATCAATCTGACATAACGGCGGCTGTAAACCTCAGTTAACGTCACATCCTGACCCAAGGACGCCGAGGAGAGAAAATGTTGACTCAGCATTCGTTACTCCAGTGAATCACGCTAACACAGCGAGACGGCATGAAGTCAATATGAGGCCCAGTAATAAGAGACTGCAATCAGCGGGGGCCCGCGAGGCCCGGGTGGGCCGCCGTCCGCGTACATCCCTCCGTGGACGCACGGCAGCCAGCGGCGCCAAAGGCCAAGGATGGATTGGATTTAGAGCGGCGGGTTGACGGCGCGAGTACGACTGCGACGGCGAGCATCTGGACATCATTTCCTGATTCGCACAAATGAGCCAGTCAACGTCTTTTTACGTTATGAATGAGACGCTGGTGAAAAAAACGGGCGGCAGAGTTTGTTTATCAATCAGGTCCGCGGTTTTAAGGGAGCTTTTGAGTTCAATTATAAGTAATTAAATGTAAGAGAATCCCCTCGTAGCGCTGAAAGAGTGATGGAGGGAAATAAATTAGCAGTAATTGAAAGATATTAAAGGCTTTGGAATCAAACTGTTTGGATCAGAAAGGTGATCACTGATGGCGGTTAATATGGGATGGGACTAATGCATGGAGGTCAGCCAGAGCGTCTGCAGCAGAGGATGACTCACGCTGTATAAATATTTGTATTTTTATATTTAAATAGACTTTTTTGTCATTGAAGGTAATGACATTTATGACCAATTGGAGGGTCGACCCGGAATGGAACGCTGTTCTGGTTTTGTTTTGCATGTCCCGGGCCGCCACTAGTCAATCTGGTACCCCTAGACGGAATTATGATACTTTAATAGTTTATATTTCACTCACCAGGAAAACTTTTTTACAAAAAAAAATGTTTTTCCACGTAAGTTCTTAACCGTCGGCCCGCTTTAGTCCAAATTTGGTGCCTATGAATCGAATGATTGAGTGAATCAACGTATGTTTAATGTATACGTTGTTTTTTACTTGACTTTTAATAGTTTTTGATTCAATCACTTCATGGATTGTTTTGGTTTTGTTTCATTTACAAAAACTACTCTGGAAAACCTCACGAATAGTTTGAGCACCAGGGGGGGTTGCCTTTAGAACGCAGGGGATTGGGGACTTTTCGGGGAGATACCCGGACTGTCAGCTTAAGCAAATTATTTACAGAAAGAAATTCAGTTGGATTTGTATTTATTAGTGGTCGGATTTCTTAGTATGTAAATTTGAAATCTTTAAATCATAGGAATTATGCAAATAATCTGATTATAAACGCGATGAGTCGGCACAAATGTACTGTACTGTATATATGTACTGTAGTGTATATATGTACTGTACTGTATATATGTACTGTAGTGTATATATGTACTGTACTGTACTGTACTGTATATATGTACTGTAGTGTATATATGTACTGTACTGTATATATGTACTGTACTGTATATATGTACTGTACTGTACTGTATATATGTACTGTACTGTACTGTATGTATGTACTGTACTGTACTGTATATATGTACTGTACTGTACTGTATATATGTACTGTAGTGTATATATGTACTGTACTGTACTGTATGTATGTACTGTACTGTACTGTATATATGTACTGTAGTGTATATATGTACTGTACTGTACTGTATGTATGTACTGTACTGTACTGTATATATGTACTGTAGTGTATATATGTACTGTACTGTATATATGTACTGTACTGTATATATGTACTGTACTGTACTGTATATATGTACTGTACTGTATATATGTACTGTACTGTACTGTATATATGTACTGTACTGTATATATGTACTGTACTGTAGTGTATATATGTACTGTAGTGTATATATGTACTGTACTGTATATATGTACTGTACTGTATATATGTATGTATATATATATATATATATATATATATATTCATGCATACAGTATATACACGCGTACTGGTTGTATAAATGTATACTCTTGTGTCGGGCCTCACCATAATCACAGTCGGTGTGTTTTAGTTTTCTTCGGTTCCCTTTCATCCTGTTTACTCTTCAAACCACCTGGATCGTTAAGTAAAGAACCGACATTCACCGAACGCTCGCCGCCCGTGTGCCTCGTTTCCACCGATGCGCCGCCGCCGCCGTTTACACCTGATTGACAGATGTTTGTTTTCTTCTTGCGGGCGACTGGAGTGAATACCCCCCAACGGCATCCTCCCTTCAGTGCGCCTTCCTTCCACGTACAAATAATCTACACAACAGCAACGGCGACGGCGACATCCTCCGCTCAGCGCCACTCTCAGAGAGGAGATGGCGAGAGCGGCGTGATAATGAGAGCGAGTGGGAGGGAGAGAGGGATGCTCGGAGTTTCTTCTAGCCTTAGATGTTGTGCCATCTCTCCATCATCCGTCCTTTTCTTTTTTTTCCCCCTCTCCCCCTCCCCCATGCTCTTCACCATCAGCTTCCTCTCTCACTCTCTCTCACTCTCTCTCACTCTCTCTCTCACGCATCTTTTATCCTCTTCATTCCTAGCGTCCCTTCACCAGAAAAAAAACCTTCAACATTCTCTCTCCCTTTACTTATCCCACTTCCTGTCGTTCTTTAGCTCAGGTGATTTTTCATCTCGGGTTTTTGAGACACGGTCGCAAGTCAAGTCAGTTTTTATTTACGATGCGCCGAAATCACAACAAATCAGGGGGGGGGGCATCTGCTTTGACTGGTGGGTTTGAGGGAGGGGCAGAGATGGAGAGAAGAGGAAAGGGGTCCGGGCAAGGAGGGGAGGGAAGGAGAAGGGGAGAAACAAGGGAAGATGGAGGCCGAGAGAGGTAAGGAAAGAGGCAGAGAGCGTATGAGAGGAAGAACGCGAGGATGAAAGGGCGAGCGAGAGAGGTAGAGTGGGTGAGAGTGGAAGAGATGGTGAGAGAGGAAGATAGGGTAAGAGAGACATTGACGAGAGAGGTAATGCGAGAGAGAGAGAGGGCAAGAATACGAGGGGGACTCACCTCTAAAAAACCTCTCAAAACCCTGAGAGAGAAAAGGACGAGAAGAGTGAAAGGAGAGAAGAGTGAAAGGAGAGAAGAGTGAAAGGAGAGAACAGTGAAAGGAGAGAACAGTGAAAAGAGAGAAGAGTGAAAAGAGAGAAGAGTGAAAGGGGAGAAGAGTGAAAGGAGAGAAGAGTGAAAGGACAGAACAGTGAAAGGAGAGAAGAGTGAAAGGGGAGAAGAGTGAAAGGAGAGAACAGTCAAAAGAGAGAAGAGTGAAAGGAGAGAAGAGTGAAAGGAGAGAAGAGTGAAAGGAGAGAAGAGTGAAAAGAGAGAAGAGTGAAAGGAGAGAAGAGTGAAAGGAGAGAAGAGTGAGCGGAGAGAAGAGTGAGCGGAGAGAAGAGTGGAACGAGGGTCCGTGTGGTCACACAACGCTTGGATCGGTTGAGAGAGGATATGAAAAAGAATGGAAAGAAAGAGAGAGAGAGAGTTACAGCTAGGGAGAGAGGAAAGGTGACAGAAAGAGGACAAGAGAGGCAGAGCAGGAGAGAGAGGGAGTGAGGGTGAGAGAGGGAAGGAGGAACGGGAGGCTGAGAAAGCGAGAGAGGGCAAGATGGTAAGAGAAGGTGACAGAGAGAGAGAGAGAGAGAGAGAGAGAGAGAGAGAGAGAGAGAGAGAGACACAGATGTGAACAGCGATCAGTTGAAGGTAAAATTCTGTCCCTCCGTCTGAGGTTCCCTTGAATCGCCGCGGCGCCGCTGATGCCGTCACTGATCTCTTCTTTCAGGGTTTATTGTCAGCAGAATCGAAATCTCCTTCAGAAACGGCTCACTAATAATTCAGAAGGCGTCGTCGAGAGAGAAGAGCCTCGAACGTCTGAAGATCCGAACCCTTGAAGCAGCAGTGAAACAAACATCTGGCTTCAAACGGAGAAATAAACTTTTAAACTATGAGAAACAGCAGAAAACAAAAAACAGACGCTGAGCCGGCATGAAATAACGGCGGCGTCTTAATTTCACAAACATGTTTGAGACACGCCGTTGAGTGCGGCGGGAATCTTTACGTTTTTAGGTTTCACTAAAGACAAAAGTGTAATTTAAAGCTCTTCTACTAATGTACCATGTTGCAGCGTCACCAGGTCGCCATGGAAACGAGAATCTAGTCTCAATGAGGAAACTAGACCTAAGCTAGCAATGGTATGTCCGAAAAAAGCCCCCAATCCCCTGAGTTGTACACGCAATCCCCCCTGATTGAAGTCCTCAAATGAAATGTGAAAATATTTTACACAGTATAATTTATATATCATTTATAATAACACAAATTTAATAAATTATGATTCATTGGATTAAAATATGCGTAAAATATGATATTTGCCCGATAATTCTCCTAGAGTCGAGGACTAGGATTATTTTCAGAGTTATGTACAGAAAAAATGTTTTTGGTGAGAGAAGCTCCCCCTGGTGCGTAAAATATGAACTAATAAAGTAAAACAATGCATACAAGATAGAAATCATGATTGGACAATTTTACAGATAATGCTTCGCCCGAACTTTACCAAAATCACTCCAGTTCTTCCTGGCACTAAGTTCTACGTGGCTCTAAAATCTGAAAAGGATCCATGATACAGTTTTTATGGCGTTAACATCAGGGATCCATTCCCAGGTCACTCAGAGGGTGATATATTTTTGTAATTAAAACAATATTGTCACTAGTCAATATTGTATTTACTGCCATCCTTTCTTTGTAGGCTGTTTTGGAGGATCAAAGCACAACAAAGGTAACTTATTTGGACTTAATAAGGCAACACAACCCTTTAGGAATCCCCGGGCTTCCTTTAAAATGTCTCTCATTCCACCGAAAGTTGAATTGATTCCGCCAATAAAGCCACATTCTCCCAGCAGAGAGGAGTAAGGTATCTAATTAAAACACGATCGTCTCGTTCGGAGGGAGCCGCGGCGCCAAACAGCTGCTTTTCCCCGCCTTATTCAGCGCCCAAAGATAAAGAAGCCTGGATGACTCGAAGATCCGTTGGTCGAGGCTTTCGTAGCCGAAAAGGCGTCGGGGTATGATGGGAAAAGAAGAAAAAACACGACACTAATAGGAGAAACTCTGACGGTAATTGGCTCTACTTATCTCGAGTTTAACTCGCTGTTCTGCTCGATCATCCGGCTAAACTGTGTGAATTCAAGTGATTTAAACCTCGTCAAATGTCCACATTAACCTTCAGCCCGCGAGGCGAACTTCATCACATCTCTATTGTGTTTTCTCCTTCTCTGAAGGGAACACGGGCCGTGAGCGGTTCCGTTTCATCGTCTCTGACAGGGAGGTTGTGTTTCACCTGAGTCCGTTTGCAGGTTTTGTACGTCGGTTGGTCTGGTGTTAACGTGATTACACAAACAAAACCAGGATGATGTGGTGCGTATCGTAGAAAAGGGGGAAGATTCAAGATGTTTTTCTCTTTTTCTTGCATTTTTGAAAGATGTCCTGTTTCCTGTTTTTACCTGAAACACTGAAAAACTAGTGAGAAGACTTCAGGTTTACTTTGTGGAGGTTTGGCTGATGAGCCCGACTTTATTCCCCAGTATTTTAGTTTGACTTTAACTTGTAGTTACAGGATTATTAATCCTTTAATGTCCTTAACGAGAAATAAGAAGAACCCTAAAACAAATGATTTTATTTCTTTGAGGCTTTTATTGATTTCATCTCTTAACCACTAAACGTTTCATTAAATGATAAATTGTTTAGTCAATCAAGTTTTTAAAATAGATTTATAAGATGATGTCATTGTTTTCCATGGGAAATACTCAATTTTAATTAGATTAGCTCAACTGTTTTGGTAAACATTGTTTTAAGAAAACTATTATTTTTAGATTTTGTTGTTGTATAAAGTTATATCCTACAGTTTAGTTAATCTTCATGCCCTTTAATGTGCCAGAAAAAAACCTTTATTCATCTAATAGGTGTTTGTCTATACCTACGGTTAACCCCGCCTCCTCTTTGGCACCTTTGACCCGTTTTGTGCCCCAGGGCTCCATCCCTGGCCCCTTACAGTTTTGCGTTTGGGTCACATTATAAACCGGTTCAGTCACTTTTTTCAGTCATAAACACAAACTCAAAGTGTGTTCAACCAAACAGCTGAGCAGAACATCCAAGGGCTCAAATTTAACGGACTATAACATCAAAGCAAAGGAGCCAAATACATCATTGAAAATAAAAACCTCTCCTTTTTCTTGAAAAAGAAATGATTGTGATCCCAAATTCTCGTTTCTGAGGGGAACCGGCAGTCGGACCCTTCATTGCTGTTCTAAAAGGACCGTTTGAAGAAGCTGACGCAACTCCCTCTCTGCTGTGATGTCATCGATGTTAACAGCGCGGCTTTCATCTTCCCTCGTCTTCGCTGCCTTGGCAGCGAACCGCCGCCTCGCTCCTCTCGCTTCGCTTCTCCGCGTGGATTTTTCTAACACATCCTCCGGGCCTGAATACAAAGAAGCCTCATTTGGCCAAACAATGTCAGATCCTCCAGTGACATGTAGCTAACGTGAACCTGCTGGATCGGACCAATTACCCGACCAGTAACATCACTCATCCACTTTCAGTACCGGCTGACAAACACTTGTCCCAGAGAATTTCGGGAGCCGTCAGTCACGGGCCTCCCGAATCAAAGCGGTACCCCATGAGTTCTGACACGGCCCGTTCATCTTTCCGGCACCGCTGCGAGCCGAGACTGCCGCACAGTCCTCGGAATTCATCCACGCATTCAAGCCATAACATTAAAACCAGCTGATATCTAAGTTATTCATGGTTTGTTAAAACGCTGGGATTTTAGCCGACCATTAATTATCATAAAAGTAATTATGATGAATGATTTTAACATCTTCTGCCTTTTCTGTCCCACCAAGGTCTGATTATTGTGTATGAGTATAAATACTTGAAACACTTTTATGTCCTCACCAAGAAAAAAAAAACCCTGATGGAATAATCATTTATTATCTTATTTGAATTCTTTGAGGCTTCATTCATTTAATATGTTTGACCTTAATTTAGCATGAAATGACAAATAATGTTATTCTGTCCCAACATAATAGCCAAGGTCTATTAACTATGAGTGTGTATGAGTATAAATACTTGAAACCCTTATATTTCCTCACCAAGAACAAAAAAAAGTGGATTGAAAAATTATTTCTTATCCTATTTTATTTCGTTGGGGGTTAATTAATTTAATATCTTAAAAAACTAAATTTACCATGAAGAGACAAATAGTGTGGTCCAACTTACAAGACTTTTACGCAGTTTTATAAAATCATTTTATGACAAAATTTGGTATTTCAATGGAAAGAAGTCGGTTTTAAGTTTCACGTTGGGGGCCAGACTGATTCTTGGCTGACTGGCGTCTCAGGCGTCTTCATCATCATCGTCAACATTCTATAGTTACGTCCCCGATGAACCTTTATCATTAAATCTAATTATTAATGCTCTGCATGGTGTTCAAAGGCAGTAGAGGAAAACGGGAGGAGAGCAAAAAAAGGTTTTATTCTTTCATCCTTATTTTAACCGGAGAACTTTGCTAAGAGCAGATTCTTGTTTACAGCAACGGCCTAAAGGGAGTCGTTGCAACAATAAGAGAGGCCGCTACACATAAATACTCGCGTTTAGGTGCCGCGGCCCAGCGTCGGCCACCAACCGCTCCACTAAAGCAGTCGTGGGAGTTCAAATGCTCGTTTAAAGCGACGGATTATCCTTCCCTTTTATGTTCTTTCTGAGGCGCTCGGCGCCGAGCCGACGGCCCGCTGCAACCGCCGCGCCTTCCATTCCCATCTTTCCAGGAAAAATGGGGGTTATTGCCGAACACATTCCATCACTTCAGTTCTTTCCCCAATCACACGGCGGCGGGAGAAGCACCCTCGCGTGGACGTCCTTCGCTGCATTCTGATGCGGCGGCTCATCCCGCCCCATGAGTTGGCAGCTTGGACAGAATGTGGGGTAATTATTTACAGGAGGGATTGTGGAAACGGCTAAAAATATCCCCCGCCCTCCCTGCGAGAGCTCCCCTCGGAGCTTTGAGAGCAAGACGGGAGGAAGGAGCGGGGGAAGGATTTGCTGTGGACGAGGTTTAACACAATCCGTTCTTCTGCTTCCTGTTCTTCTGACTTTAATGTCCAAAATTAGCCGATATTAACCAGGACACAAGGGTTTAAAGGACCATTCAGAGAAAAAGATCCTCTTTTTTCATGTGAATCTCGTAAATCGTCTCTAAGCTGAGAGATACCCGGCTTTCTCTCTGTTTGCCCCCCCCCCTCATAGGAAGAAGTGATATCAGGTCACCTGAAACGGCTTCCTGTCATTGATAGTGACTCCAGGACACTTGTGCAAAGTGGATGGGTTCCATGAAACCCGATCCCAGCCAGCGGTGGGCCGCTCATACACCCTCTCCTGTCCCCTACAGATGAATGGAGGTGGTCGGACCCCCCCTTCCAGATATTACAGCTCCATTTTCTACTTATATAATATGATATATGTATAAATATGCACCGTACTGTAATTGTTATTTCATCCCTCCATCCATTTTCTGGTAACCGCTTCATCCTGTTGGGGTCATGGTGGTCTGTAGCGAGAGCAGGGAGCAGGTGGAGGAGAACCTGGAGAGGTGGAGGTATGAGGTCCGGTATACATGTGCGTGAACGACAGGGAGGCAGGAGGAAAGGTGAGGATGGAAGAGTAGAGGCGGAGAAGGTCGCAGGAGTTTTTTGGAGTTGGTTTGAGCTTTTCAGAGAAACTGGGCGTCTGGAAAAGAGGTGAAGGAGCGAGTGCAGGCGAGGTGGAGTGGGTGGAGAAGAGAGTCAGGAGTTATCTGTAACAGAAGAGGACCAGCAGGAGTGAAGGCGAATGCTTCCAAGATGGCGGCGAGAGCAGCTCTGCTTCAAGTTTTCCTTTTAAATCAGCTGGAAATATAAATTTTGAGCATTTGAGATGTTTTCAAGGTTTTCTGAGCCGACAGGATGTTCAACAGCCTAAAAACAAAGTCCCTAAATCGTTCAGTGATTGAGTGCATTCAGATGTTTTCACCAGAAATGAGAAAAACACTCTTGGTAAGATTTGGAGTTTTTGCAGTGGACTCTTCCTGAAAGTATCAGGGAGTTGTTGCATAACCCTGTTACCATGGTAACCCCCTGCTGCCTGGTGCAGGATTGATCAGTCTCCCGGGGACAAGAGAGATCACATCAAGCACTCAGTCCCAGTCGGCCTTGGCAGGGTCCCGGTGGGGGGTCCGGGCTGCTGAAAGGATCATGGCTGCGGCTGAATGCCACCTTCATCCTCGGACCTTTCCAAGCTGACCTGGAGCCGGTCGCATTAAATTGCCGTGGAGGGGAGCGACCGCTGCGATGAATCCCCCCCAGCCAGACTTCACAAACCCCACCATTATCCTCGCAAAGGTTTCCCGAGTCTGGACTTCACCTTTTCCTTTCTTTGATGACAAAGTTTGACACTCTCGTTGCTTATTCTAGACATAAACAGTGAGTGCGAGCGTCCATTCGTCAAAACACGGAATAGTTACCCATCATCAACATATTCATCACCTTCTGAACGTGTTTCTTCATCGTCTTCCATGCGACTTAAATCCTAAAAACCAAAAAAAGCCCACACTGGAGCCATCGGGAGGTTCCGTTCAGGCCGATGTAAAAAACAAACATGGCGACCAAAAGAGAAATATTCTAATCTATTTGTTCGGAGATTTAGCCTTAAATCTTCCTCAGTGCAGTTTGAAAGAACCCAGAAGGAACCTGATCGAGGCGATGAAGACGGCGGTTCGTGGCACGCCGAGCGTCGCCCGCGGCCCATGGAGAAATTAGAACAGCTGTTTAATGCTTATTATTTGCAAATGCAAGTTTTGACTATGCGAGAAACTCCCCGATAATAATATCTTTTACGGACGTAACATCTTTTCAGAATTGTGGAAAACTGCTAATTGCGAACGCAGAACGTTAGATTGTGTCATCCTGGTAAAATTAGCATTTTAATGCAGTGCTGGAGAGTCTGATCATCCGGCAGAAGCATCTGGCGCCGAGAAAACCCGACTGAGAGGTTCTGTCTGGTTGCACAACTTAATTTATGTTGGCAGAATAAAGAGTTAAGATGACAGTTTGCCTGATTGACAGTTTTTTTTTGTATTCAGGAGATAATTTTTTATGTTGATGATTTGTTTACGACACTCAGTCGTCATTATGAACAGTGATGAGAATTCTTCTCACCGGTTTCACAATAATACTAATGAGATAATCCCGACTTTCTTTAATTTCCCTTCCCTGTAATTTAGTAACGTTCCCCTTAAGATGAATAAAGTTTTCTCTTGACTCACTTAGCCAGAATTCTGACTTCTGACTTGAGTTTTGACGTGGGAATTCTGTTTAAAGTCGGAATTCTATGTTTTAAGTCAGAATTTAGAGATTTAAGTGAGACTTCTGGGAATAAAGTCATAATTTAAAGATTTAAATCAGACTTCTGGGAATAAAGTCAGACTTCTGTGTTTTCAGTCAGACTTCTGAGATTTAAGTCAGAATTCCCCCCCCAATAAATTTCCCATAACCATATCTGGCCCTAATCCTCTTCCCTACAAAACCAATATGATCCAAAAGTCGAGGGTTATCTTTTCAAGGTCAAGGCTAATCTGATGAGGGTCAAACTGTACGATGGAATATATTTCCTCAGGGAAATTCCTTCGGGACTCGGTGCCACTGAATATATCGAATGTCGTTCTGCAGAACAGACCCGGTCGGATGCAGCAGGGTTAAGAGGTGAATTTAATGATCTACGAGAGAGGGAGCGAGAGAGAGGGAGAGAGAGGGAGAGAGAGGGAGCGAGAAAGCGAGGGAGAGGGAGAGAGAGAGCCAGAGATAGACAAAGAGCGGGAGAAAGAGAAGGAGAGAGAGACTGAGAGAGGGAGAGAAAGAGAGAGAGAGAGAGAGAGAGAGGGAGAGAGAGGGAGCGAGAAAGCGAGGGAGAGGGAGAGAGAGAGCCAGAGACAGACAAAGAGCGGGAGAAAGAGAAGGAGAGAGAGACTGAGAGAGGGAGAGAAAGAGAGAGAGAGAGAGAGAGAAAGAGAGGGAGCGAGAGAGAGAGCGTGAGAGAGTGGGAGAGAGAGAGAAAGAGATTGAGAGAGAAAGAGTAAGCAAGGACGAGAGAGAGAGAAATAGAGCGAGAGAAGAGAGAGAGAAAGAGACATGTTCCTGTTCCTGTTTTTTACAAAAGTAGACCTTTATATGAGGAATAACTGGATTGATGAGAGGAAGAGAGAGAGACAAAAATTTGACACGTTCTACAATTTTTCTTAAATGTTATAATTTTAAGCTTCTGGTAGGATAATACTACAACTCCCATCAGGCAACGCTGCATACGCAGCATAATGTTTAATATAGTTAGGTTTCATCACCAGGCATCTCTACTATTATTTTTTTTCCTTTTAAAGTTTTTGAAACCCAACTTTTAAAAAAAAAAGAAGAAAAACAAAAAGTGCTGAGTCGACAGTTTTCTGTTTCTTCTCTATATCTTCTCCTGGAAGGTAAAGGCACAAAAGTTATTAGAGTGTTTCTGAGAGAATTCTCACTTTGACGTATGTCACGTCTTATATATTATTCCATCTTGCTGTATTCTTACGTCTTTGCTGTTATCATACTTTTCTTTTTTTTCTCATTATGGAAGATTTCAGGTATATTGCCTCCAGTTTCAGCGCAGTTGGGAAAGTTTCACTCCGGACTTCTCCGTAAGGCTCCTCCCCTCCTCCACCTGTGGAATAACATTGTGAAATGAGTTGTCTGCTGTGGAGGAACCGCGGAACCGAAGGGAGATCAGGGTCTCTTCTAAACGTAGTACGGGATAAAACTGACAGACTGGTGACAGACGCTGCGTTCAAAGACGTCCTCCGGTTGCTTTATTTAATTTGGTGTAGAAAACATGAGCAGAAAACCTTTGGAGATAAAGCTCCCTGTAGTGTTGGAAATATTCAACCGACCTTTCCCCAAATCACTCCTGTTCTTCCTTGCACTAAGGTCAATGTAGGAATGAGACTTGAACGATCCATGAAATAGTTTTTGAGTTAACAAGAAGGGTTCGTGTCGGACGTGATGTTATTAAATGTTAAATGTGGTATTTTCTGATCAAAAAAGGTTTCTTATTACTATTCTTACTTTTTTTCCCTTTAAAATGTTTTTGATCACAGATGAAAAAAATGATTAAAAAATACAACAAATGAATCAACTTGAAGAATTCTCTCTTCTATTCATCATGTTTTCTCTAGTAGTTAATATTTTACTCTGTAGAGGGCGCTGTGTTTATGAAAAAAAAAACACTGTTTTTCGGTACTAACTTATTAACAATCAGTACGATAATGTCCAAATTTGGTGCTAATTAATCAACTTGAGGAGATCTGTCTCCTTTTTACAATATTTTCTCCTAATAGTTCATATTTTATTCTCTAGAGGGCGCTCTTCTTGTGAAAACTCAGTTTTTTGGACAAAACTTTCTAACCGTTGGTCCAATTTAGTCCAGATTTGGTGAAAATCAACGACTGGAGAAGATAACCTTTCTGTTCATCGTGTTTTACCCTAATAGTTCATATCTTATTCTCTAGAGGGCGCTATTCCTGTGAAAAAGACAGTTTTTTGGACATAAATTCACATTTAATTTCAGTGGTTCAATCAGGGGGATTGCTTGTACAACACAGGGGATTAACAGTATAGACCTAGTTTTATCAGAAAACACTTTTATACTTTTATCGAAAACCTTTCTGTTCAAGAATGCAAAAACGCTCTCATAATATGTGAGTACTCCACTGTTCGGAACTTAAAGTGTTTTTTTGCCCTCCGTCCGTCCTCCCACGTCTGCACATCATGTGAAAATCAGCCCCGGGTTTATGTTCACTTACTTTGGCCATAATAACAAACACGACTCCCCAGCTAATCATAATATCTGGCGGTTAGCATATGAAACACTAAACAGCTCCAGCTGATTTATTACAGGACGCCACGCCACAGCGGACGCACACCTATCCATCTTCCTCACTTGGACCAGTATTGATCCAGGTGGTTTGACTCAGCTCCATCTTCCTGGACCGGCGCCCAATCAATCAAACTCTCCTGTCACCTTCAAATCACTCTTGACAGATCAAAAAAACAAAAAAACAAAACTTTTCCTTCGCCGGTGTCTGTCCCTGCGTAGCGGCGGGGTGTCAGTCTTGGGCTTTTTCATCACAATGAATCCCAGACGGCGTTCGCCGTATCAGTTAACAGGAAACAAAAGGCTCCAGACAGGAAGTAAAACAAGTAGAAGGGGTAAACAAAAACATGAGAGTGAAAATGAAGCGGAATTAACAGCAAATGCTTTTTTAAACTAAACTCATTTGGCTAATCGGCACACCAACAAACCATGAAACGACACTTTTCATATTTATTTTAGAACTAGGCGCTACTTTTTAGGCAATTAAATAAAACCCTTGTTAAATAAAAATAATCAAAAATAAAATAAATAAATAAAAATGCTGAATCATATTTGACAGAATTGACTATATAAATTTGGATGAATTTTGATTTCAACTCTTGGATACTTCTAAATTTTACAAATGATATTCTTCTATTTAGTATATTTATACCCCCGAAAAAAGTCTTGGGTATTACGGAATCATTATCGCCGCGTCCGCAGGTGATCCTTCGTCTTAACGCCATAACTCAAGAACTATTTCCTGGAGTTTCCCAGAACTTAAAAAATATTTCATGGATGATTTCCGGATTTTATTCCCTCACAGACCTTGAGAGGAAGAACTGGATTGATTTGGGGGAAGGGTCGGTTTTATATTTCCGACACTAGGGGGAGCTTCTTAATGTCCAAAGGTTTTCGTGTATGTTCGCCGTATATTCTCAAACATTAATAGTTCCTATTTTAGTCACTAGGGGGAGCTTTTTACGAAAAACACAGTTTTTTGGACAAAACTTCCTAATTTATGTCCGATTTAGTCAGAATTTGGTGAATACGAATCCATTTAAGGAAATATGTTGTATACATCGTGTTTTACTGTTATAGTCCATATCTTACTCACTTGGGGGAAGATTTTAATGAAAAAGCCATTCTTTCAAACATAACTATATTTTTCTCACTTCTTGGAGATTTTTTGGTTTTTACAAAAAATACTTCAGATTTAGTTTTAGTTACAAAAAATACTTCAGATTTAGTTTGAGGAGTTCAATCAGGTGGGATTGATTTTTTTCGGGGACATACACTTGCTGTCAGGGAAAGCAGTATAGATCTAGAGTTATTATGAACGTACGATGACTGAATAAATGAAACGCAATGAACTTGATAATAATTTAATCAATACTGAATTTTCGTCTTTTCGTGGGAATCAGCACCAAGAACCGATGGGTTCTATCTGGGGACATGCTCCATGCTTTCCGCTGCTGGAGAAAAACAATGGCTGACCAAACCCTTAAAAAGAAAAAAACATCCCGCTGCGTCACAAGAGTCATCCGTCAAAAATAAAGAGATAAAAACATCAAAACTGAAACAAACTCCAGAAAAAAAAATCATTTTTTGTAAAAGCGTCTGTCTGATAAAACGTTTCCACTTTAAGGCGGTCCTTCTACTCGGTCTGAGAAGATGCAGCTTTTAAAGGACGGAGGGGTGAATACTAAAAAGACACAGCCCTTTCTGGCGGCGCCGGCGTTTGATATACGACACATGAACGAGCCCACGGCTACAAATAAGTACCGGCTGCGTTCCTCACGCGGTGCCGCTGCGCCTCCTTCATTGTGATGTAGTGTCAAACAGAAACTCACCTGGGAGTCACTTATCGTCAACTTCTGTCAGCCGAAAACTACCTGCTGACTTTGTGTCGTGACCGCGATGAAAGGAGCAGTTCACCCGAAAGGGATAAAATCGGTCGCTGATTATTCAACCACGATGATTTCTTAGCGAAACAGTTTTACGTCATACAATGTTGTTTTTTTTTACTATCCTTTTATCCTTTTACCCTCAAATTGTGACATCAGAGCTAAACTGAATAGCAGCAGTTATAAATTGCCGAAACGTTAGCAGAAACTGAGATGGGTTTACGTTCTATGCTCTTTACGATTAGTTTTCTTTCAGCACAACATGCTAACACGAGACGAAAGAAGCGTCCATTTCCTCCATACTATTGTTTTAAAAAATAAGAATGTGTGTTTGACTCGATGAAGTGAATCACAACGAAACAGAACAACGGACACATTCTTCGCTTTTTCACGAACATGTTCGACATGCTACAGCAGCTCCTCCGATGGATCGGATAATAAGTGCTGAAAGTGTGTATTAATGCGGGTTCTCCTTCCCCACACATTTCTTTCATACACTGTTAAAAATGGGGCACTGTTTTTCTTTTCTTGTTCATCTCAATTGTACTCAAGCATATTAAGTTCACCAAATAAAATAAGAAAGATTCAAACGCCTTATCTTGTAACTACGAGATTCTGATCTCATAGTTCAATATGGAGATATTTTTCTCGTAGATACGAGATAATGAGTCTGATTTTATTTTTTATTTTGGTGAAAATGTTTGTTTAGGGAATGTTTAGGAAGTTATATTCGTGTTTTTTCCATTAAGAAAAAATCCCTTTGGTGAGTAGAAAAAAGTGAAATTTAAAGTAAAACTCAAGATGTACAAGACACATCACCTGGAGTTGATGCACGTTCACCAACGGTTGAGAAATGGCCAAAAAACTCCTGGAGATTAAGCTCCCCCTAGTGCCAGGAACATGATCTCTCCCGAAATCAATCCAGTTCTTCCTCCCACTGTTGTGTGGATATAAAATTTGAAAACGATCCATAATACAGATTCTGAGTTATCCTGGGAAGAACATGAGGGATCTGCTGCCTCATATATCCCACTAGCTGACCGGTAACCATGGCAACAAGCTAATCAATGCTATCCCTTTCCCCTTTCTGGTGGTTACAATGTTGTGGCAGATCAGCGTAAATATGCTCAAGGTCTTATTCTGAGTCACCGGCGGCTAAATTATTGAAACCTCCTCCGGAGCGATGCTGAACGGAGGACGAGGATGTTCGTGGAAGCCGCCGTCTGCCGATGCTTCATCGAGGAGTTCTCAGACTCGCCGGCTCGCTGACCTCCCCGCCGGTATTTTACAGCCGTTTCATTTACCTCGGACTCAACAGAACCGCCGCGGATAAATCGCCCTCCTGACTTATGCATAAGATTAACGCTGATGACTCAGGCTCCTCAAAGTTTTATGCTCCACTTTTGATGATGAGCGGATCCGGCTCCTGGTGCCACGTTTTACCGCCCCCCCCCCCTCGCTTTCACGAACATCGGAACCAAACAAGTTATAGAGGTGGTTCTAGAATTCTTAGACAAACTCATAAGTTGCCTCGGTTTGAATTCCAGACGTCCGCTCAATCCGCTCCGGTACTCCTTTCTGCAGCCCGACTGCCCCCTCCCTCTTTTTTTTTTTTTTTTTCGCTGAAGTCGGCTTTTCAATTCTCCGCTCTTATTGTGCTAAAAAATAAAAAACATCCAGCATCATCATAATACCTCATTGTGGCGGCAAACAAAGCGACCGCCGTCCGTCTGTCTGGTTTGTTTATACAGGGAGCCGACGCAGTGAATGGCTGAGAAGGCTTATCTAAAAGTCTAGTCCCCCCCACCCCCCCACCTCCCACCCCTACTCCCACTCCACCTCCTCCACAATGGCGGAGGCTGCCCGTATTTGATACGTCAATCAAGCTGACAGACAGCGCTTATCTCCCAGTGAGAGGGAAATAGAACTAACACCCCCCCCTCATCCGTCGGTGAGCTGATCCATACGGCTGAACCCCCCACCCACCACCCACCCCCCAGAGTATTTCAGGAGTTCATCAGTTGCACATCGCAGATAAGACGATTGAGATAGGGGGGGTGAGGAGGGGGGGCTCTCAGGAACCTCCCATGCCGTCTGCGGCGCCCTGATCCATCCATTTTCTTCTTCTTATCCAGTGAGGGGTCGTGGGAGCAGCAGGGTAGTCCAAGCGTCACTCTCCCCAGCAGCAATGTACCCAGCTTCCCCTGGGGAAATCTGTTCCCAGGTCAGATGAGATAGTGGCTTAAAGCAGTGCATTCTGGTTGTTGTAGTTTTTTTAAAATGATTTTTTAAAAGCTTTTTACTACTTTTAAAAACAGACTGAAGACTTTGTTGTTCACCTCTGATTTTAACCGCTCCTGAAATTTTAAATGCACGGTTAATTCTTTTGTAGTTATTTATTTTTGTGTGTGTTTTACTGTTTTTGTTTTTTAACCTTTAATTTCCTCACCATGAAAAACAAAATGGTAAAAAAAACGATTTCATGTTTCATCTTTTTTTTTGTGGGAATTCATTAATTTAATATCTCAGAAACTCTAAAAGAGGCATAAAATGACAAAATGTTTAGTCAAACATATTTTTATGAAACATTCTTTTTTTGGTAAAGAATGTTTCTAGAAATCTATTAGACGTTTTTGGTTTTATCAAGTCCTTATATAAAAAAACAACAACTTCTGACCTCTGGTGTCCCCCTGGGCTCCGTCCTTGGCCCCTTACTGTTTAGCATATACATGCTGCCACTGGGTCAGCCCCCCTCTGGTACCGCGTACCCCCATCTAAGAACCCCTGCACTGACCCAGCAGAGAAGCAGCCTCGGAGACCCTTCAGTCTCAGGACCCTTCATTTTTCAATAACCCCCAGCCCTAAGCCTTAACTCCCACCCTTACCGTAAATGTGAGGGTCCCGACAATGGAAGCAGCTCTACGGCGTATTAACATAAAACATATCCAAAGTAATGCATTGTCAGAAATAAAGTCGGTGGTTCTTAACCTTTTTGACCGGACTTACGATCCCGAGGGGTTCTGAAATTAGAGATTCGCTCTGAATGATGCCTCCAATGGTTTCATTTCAACTACTCCAACAGCAAAGATTATTAAAACACACAAAAAAACAACCCACATATATATTAGACTACATCTACCTTCGTCAGTTGGCATTAATCATTCCACTTCTACCGGTCCCATTTGGCCTTTGGAGCCACTGGAATACATGAAACTGCTTATGAGGCGGTTCAGAACCGGCTCCACCTCCAGCAGCAGCTACAACTGTAACATCAGCATCTTATTATCCCCTTTATTCACATTGTTTGCACCTTTGAGCCCCCCGACAGCCGGGCAGGGGTCGGACATCGAACAGGACCACAAACCCGAAGGCTCCCATAAACCCGAAGACTCTTGAATGTCAGTGCGATCCACTTTGTCTCATTTATGATCAGGAAATAAGTCCTTTTGGCAGCATTTTTTGTTTTGTCATGCACCAAAACTCTCCTTGTTGCATAACTTGATCGCACCATCTGCTGCCTGCTTGCCTCTTTTTTCTGTTTTCTTATTCTTGGACCACAACCTCGATCCATCTGTGACTAGAATGCAGCTGAGTATAAATTTGACTGTTTCCCTTCTGGTACCATGTGGTGGATATCGCGTCGGGTTTCAGCGTTGGTATAAATAACTTTCTGAGTGTGCATGGAGGGAATACCAACGCCGAGAATTGATGTCACCTCAAAAATCCTTCATAAAGGGGAAAATGAGGAATTCATGAACCGTTATTGGGCATTTATTAAAAAGGATGCTGCAGTAATCGGTCTGGAGCGCCTCGTATAGAAGCCAACTTCATCGGTGATGGAAGGATAGCAGGTGTGATGGAGAGTCAGCAAGGTTCAAGCTGAGGACCACATCTGACCATCTGATGAAGCACAGCCTCCTCTGCGATGCGATTCTTCATCTGCAGCCGGGGCTCTTCTTCCTCGTATCCATGGAAACATGATTTTCAAGTCTGAATGTTGGTCACGTTGTCCGGAGACTTTCTGGCAAAACTCTACGTCTGAGCTTCTCGTAACTTTTTACACGTTTCAACCCTGTTATTAGTCATGTTTCCATGGCAACGCGTTGGCTTAGGTGACCTCGAAGAATGGTAATCTTTTACGGAGAGCGTCTGACAAACTATACATTCAAACATTCCCAACTTTACTTATATTTCAACCGTATAGAATCGTGGATGTTTGATTTCGGCTCACGCTGTACAGCTCAAACGTTTGCAGACAATTGTTTATAAAAGCTTTGTTTGAAAGATCCGAGGCAGAAAATCTCCTTCTTTTTTCTTTTTTTTCCTAGCAACATGCTAACAAGAAAGAAACGAGCTGTCTTGATTATTTTTTTTGACATCCTGTGTGCCGAAACCTCGCGAATCTGGATTCGTAGGTGTCTAGAACGCTGTGGACAGTATGGCTGGTCTATTTAGCAGAGAGAATTGTGGGTAAGCGAGCTAGGTATGACTGTATTGAGGGCTAACTTGATATCTAGCAGCGCTCTGACAGCTGTGAACCTATCCGTTCTTGCTGTCTAGTTGCTACCAGCCACTAAATAAACTTCCTACTTTATGACTACTTATTATTTATTATCCACACAATGTGTCGTGTCGCCATGGCAACTCAGATGCTCTGTCACTTCCCATATGGTGCAGTGAGAAAAGAAGGGACCAATGTCGAATCATGACCCTGCTTCAACTGTGCAAAAACTTGAGTCAGCCGTCCAAAATTTGGGACATAACGGTAAACTTTCCGAGCTTGTGATTGACCCTCGTGACCCCCGCGACACTGCACGACACTGCTATTAAGCTAACCCTAAAAATAACTTCAATCTAAGGCTACAGGCTGTTTTTTTACCCGCCTATATTGAAAGAGAAAGTAACTTTTATCTAGTGGAAAGAAGTGGTTAAAACGAGGTTCATCACCTATGAGGGATAAATTCTTATTGTATAGACACGACCTGAAACCATCAACAATTTACCAACATTACACAGAATGCTAATATTCTGCATCACTACCCAGAGACCCAAGACCACCAATTGAGTAAAAATACCATAAAATATAAGTAACGCAATCAGAATTCAACAGAGTTTCCTCACAGACTCCAGCCAAGCAGCTGGGCATGAACATATGTGCCCAAAGGCACACTGGCACCAAAAGACAGCCATACATCAAAATCCATTAGACTCACCAAAGCTGATCTTCATCTGAAGACAACGTTCATCCTCCTCGATGACGCTGTTGTGTAGGACTTCACTGCCTTTCAATTCCATTATAATCTCCAAACATGCCAGGGAGTAATGCTATATGTTAGCTCAGCAGCTAGCCTTCTGCATGTGCGATATTTATGCAGGAAGTAGGCCGGCTAGAGTCCAATAATGTGTCAAAGAACAAGCCCAGCATTACAAATTCCAGACATTTTTTCGACAAAAAAACGTGTTTTAACAAAGATGGAATACTTGAATACAATGGAAAATTTCTCCAGGCATGAAGAGGAAGATTTTAAATTCATATTTCAGTTGGAGTGAAAAAAGTTGACATCTCGAGAATAAAGTCAAACTAAATCAGAAGAGAAAGATTTTGAGAATAAAGTGGAAATATGGATTGTTATGACGAGCCATACGCCGTCGCCATCAATGGTTGTATTGATGGTTTTAGAAGCTACATTGTGTTGATGGAAACCTACGGAACAAACAACGACCCCAAAGTAATCAGACTACTTCATCACATTGATTGTCGGCTTGGAAGGAAGTAAGGAGCGACTGTCTGCTGACAGATGCACGGAAAGCAAAAAAAAACCTTTTTATTCTCGACATTTCGACTTTTTTCTTGACATGAAATATGAAAAAAGAAACTTTCTCCGTGATGGCTTCTCCGTACTTCAATATTTGAAGGATTTTGGGTAAATTTCTTTTAACCCGGAGATGGCAGTGGGGAAATCTGATTGGATAAAGCAAAATCTTCATTTCTATGAGCTCAATGGAAACAGCGGGGCGAGAAGCAACTAAATTATGTTTGTAAACTGATGGGAACAAACTCTGTTGTCCAACCACAACATCGTTGTTTGGAAGTAGGTTTTTTCGACTTCCTAGCGTTGCATCCGTCAGCCTCGATATGCTTCCATGTGCCCCCGACTTTGACCTGAAAATCCCCCGAGATGGAAGGTACTCAATAGAGTTAAGAAAATATATATAGGTAAGAACAACAAAAGCTGGGAAGGCAATCATTCGTACAGGAATGGAACCGCCTCTGGGAGCGAATGGCGGAGTCAATATTTTGGCCAAGGACACTTAGACACTTAAAGGTGGAGTGACTGAACCACCAACCCTCAGATAAGGGGATCATGACTGCTCCGCCTCCCGAGCCCCAACAGCCCACGATCTCTAACCTGTGATGAGTAAACGAAGAGCTGACACCAAAATCTTTGACCGCCTTGATTAATAAGTTGTACCATGTTGTGCAATTCAAATTGTGGTGTTAATTTTGTGACGGAAACCAAAATGACCCAATATTGCCTCCTCTGTTTACCTCCAAACTAAAGCTCTGTCGTAATAGCTCTGCTTTACCAGCTATCCCCTCCCCTAACCTTTGCAAAAAAAACACTTCAAAGACGCGCCGATCCTTTTTACTGCTAGAAGGATGCAATGCCCTAAAAAATATGCTTAGGTGGGGGATAAAAAAGTTCAGCAACTCCATCCTGCCGGTGAACTTTTCTCCATATTCTAATTGATGTCTGCAGCAGTAAGTCACCCAAACCGGCAGTTACAGGAAGTGACGGCAGTATTTCTGAATTTTATCGTGAGACGTCCATTAGGGAAAATTGCCAGGAAGGAATTTCATCTGCTCAGAGGACTAATTGAGTGTTATGACTGGGTCCAGGGAGAGATTGTCAGCGACGGGCGACTCAGTTGTTTTACTGCGAGATCAATGTGAATAAACATTTGTCGTATCTAGAAAATGAGAGGGACTCATTCCAGTAGCGCTAACTCTACTCTAACAAGGCACAGGAGAGTGGGCTGTTTAATGACTTTGACTTTTGACGCATTTATTTGGCCTCGGATAATAAGATGATGGGTTATATATTTTGTCTTCGTTGCTCAACCAAAATGTGAATAGCTGAATGAAATAATAGCTAGTGCGGCACCGAGTAGCGCCCATAACTCCTTAAATGTTTGCAATAGGTTTGTTATACTTTTATCTAACTACAAACTTTTCTAGTTAGAAAAACTAGAGAAGTTTTTGCTAACTAAGCCCACGCTGTCGTCCCCCACAGCAAGGGTTTAACCCCGAAAAGCCCACAGTCCACTTTGTTGTACAAACAATCGCCCCTGATTGAACCCCCCAAGTTACATGTGAGGTTTTATCTGAAAACAGTGCTTTTCGTAAATAACGTCCCCCAAGTGAGTAAAATGTTGGACTATTGGATTCAAATGTGATATAAACATTTTATGTGACATAAACACCCTACGTCTCCTCGGAGCGATTCATATACACCACATTTGCAACAGACCGTTTTTAGGAAATTAAGTCCGAAAAACACACAGAAATTGCATTTTTTTGCAATGCAATTTCACCTCAGTGGGTAAAATATGAATTATTAGGAGTAAAATACGATATATTTGAAAGATAAGTCTAATTCATGCATGTTAAAGAAGACACCAGAACCACCTCATGTTTAAACAGCAGGAATGTAACGCCATGTTCTCAAAATTGCTCTTAGTGTACTGTGGCTACATAAAGATAACTCCAAACAAGTTAATATTTTCTATCCAGGACCCATATTTTAATGTGAATGGATTTTTTTTTTATGAAAAATGGGGATTCACACCACTGGGTTCTTGCCTGGCCCAATTCCATACCACTTAAGTAGTTTTTCCAAAAACGATGGAACAAGCTTTTATTGGGCAACCCACTTAAATAAAGTGTGAAGAATATGATCTTATCTGGATCCGCACCAGATTTTAATGGTTTCTTTTCTGGCCCTCGCCCCTTCGTTCCATCAAGTCAGAGGGAAACAAACCAGCAAACAAACGAAGGGCTGAATGAACGAAAAAATAACCTCCTTGCCTGAGTTATTAAACTAAACTGTGGCGATGAGGATAAATTTAGGAGAAACATTTACTATTCACACACTGCATGCAGAATGAAGTGCGCAACACAGCATCTCATTGAGTTTAAAGGTTATTTTGTCTTTCGTTATTAAGAATCATTGCGTATGAATGAAACTTTGTCACTGCTGAGGGGTATGTCACGAGATGTTGTTCCCGATATGATTGCATTTCTTTTTTCTGACATCGTATGGAAAATAATATCCCAAGTTAATTCCGTATAATGGCTCATGGCCCATGAAATGTCTGCGCTAATGGCTTATGTGAGGAATTAACTAAGCAGAACTTTTTTTTCTTTTTACTGGGAGACGCGGTCGACGCTGCATTCAAGCTGGGGGTTTTTTTTTTTCTGCGCTGCCTCGGATGGAATGATTCATGAAATCATTTAGGCCTCATTTTCAGCGATACACGGCATCTTAATGGTATTATAATTATACACTGAAGATTAATTTGCTTGCGTGAAGCAAATTATTTGATGGATTGCTTGGAAATTGGCGTGGAGTTGTGCAAAACGGTGAGTCGGGATGGAGTTCAGGTTTTCTCATTGTGCTCTCAAATGATCAAAAACCTACGCTAATGTGTTCGAGCACCACCGGCCCAGACTAAAGCCTGGAGAGGCATATTGCATTATGCAGAGATAATATGAGCGTAGTTAAGATCAAATTTAGAATTTTGTTGGTTGTCTCCCACAGATTGATTATTGATTATTAGGGTTCCCTGAACCCCCCTCGCCTAAACTGCTGTCGTCCTAGAAGAGAAGGAGGGAACGCAACAGTCAGAACCTGCTGCATTCCTCCCTTGAAGACCCCAAACCTGTCTGCCGTCCAAACGTAGCCGGGTTCCTCTAATTACCTTGATTGTGTTTGAGTTTTTTTTAAATGAAGTCATTAAAATTAATTCAGACTCTTTCTAAAGCTGAAGCGGGGAGGAAGGGGGGGCGGGGGGGATGAGGGGGCAGGAGTCTTGAACCATGAAAGCAAGGGCTTGGGAAACATAATTACTTTTGCAAGTTAAAAGGTTTTTGATGCCTCATGGAAAGTTGATTGCAATTATTTTGATTGCACTTTTTTTTAATGCACTTCAAAGAAAAAAGAAAATGGTACCAATTAATATGCCTCTAAAAATTCTCAAATAGAGTAACATGTCATAATTTTTAAATCCCAAACTGTTCAGATGATATAAACAACAAACCATAACATTATAACGATGGAGAAGTGAAGTCAGAATTGCATTTTCTCGACACCATGGCGCCTTTCAGTGGGTGGGGCATATCAGGCAGGATATGATCAAGGACCTGATCCGCTTTGTCAAAGTCCAAACTCTGATGGCTAGTACAGCCTAGTAGCCCCCAAGCTGGTCTGAGGAAGGACATGTGTGCTCAAGAGCTACTGTAGCACAAATTGCTGCAAAAGTTCATGTTCTGATAGAAAGGTGTCAGAACTTTTTGCATCGCAGAAATGTTTTTGGCAGCAAAAGAGGGACCTACACAATAATAGGCAGGTGGTTTTAATGTTTTGGCTGATCGATGTACATCAAATTCATTGATTTTTAAAGGTACACAGTAAAAAAATAGGAAAGATTCTCCTTCCAGGCTGTTATTCCTCATGTCCTGTGGTGCAGAGGACCCAACCTTGTACTTTTGGATCATGGCGCCGGATGGATAGTTGGTCTAGACGTGACAGAACCACAAGTAACGTTTGAAGACAACAACCATTGTGGCAAGGTGTTTGAAGAATCGCAAACTACAAACCAATCCTGGGAGCTCCCGGTTGAAATCGGGTCCTGGATGTTCTGAAACACCTCAATGCATTCTTTTTCTCTAAATAAAGTTCTTTTTGTCTCTTAAGCCAAATGTTGTTACTTTTGAAAAACAGTGAATCAGTCTTACTCATCCCATTCTTACTGAGAAGTTGATCCTGGGGCCAAGTCAGAAACGGTTGCTAAAACCAGCTAAATTTAACAGAAGTGAGTCACAACAATGACTCCATTGCTCTTTCGTCCTCAGCTTTTACCATGAAGGATTAATCCCAGGTCTGGAATCCGTCCAGAATGTTGCATTAATCCGCTGCCACAACTCAGCTGCAGAGACTGCATCGTAATTATTGTTGCCGACTGTAATTACCAATAGTCTTAAAGTGCATTTCTTCTGATTTCTGATTGATTATAGAACTCCCCGCAGAGAGCGAGAGAGAGAGAGAGAGAGAGAGAGAGAGAGAGAGAGAGAGAGAGAGAGATTCTGGTTAAAAAGAAGAAATCTTGCTCAGCAGGAATGATGCAGCACTTTTACTATTCAAAGCATCATAAATAATCCACCTTCAAAGCCAAAAAGCCAAAAAGCCAGGTTGATTCCAAATCCAATCTGCTAAAGAGCCAAAATACTGAACCTCCTGCTGTGGAGAAAATACTTTATATGCACTCTAAAAAACATGCATCCAGAGGCTTACAGTTACATACAGCAGACATCTACTCCTGCAATTAATCAAATGGCCACGCAATTCGTTTTATTTCCATTCACCATAACATGCATAGCCGTCTGAAAGTATCCGCAGGATTTGGGAAATGTTTGGGAACATTGCTGAGATTCCATTTCAGTTTGCAGTAATGGTTCCACTTCAACTTTCACCTCTCCGACGGACCCAGCTGCAGGAAAATGGCAGCGCTAATGACAAAATGTCAAGGTTGAAGGTACTTTAATGCAGGGGTGGAGCTAGACACATTTTCAAGCGGTGGCAAGAGAGTGACGTGAACAATTTTCAGGGGTGGCATTTTATATTATATATCAATATATATGGATATTAGTTTACTTTTGTAAAGGTCTGAAACGGTGGGACATGAACTAAGTAACCGGGTTTGCAGTTGGGGTGGCAAGGCATCTTCTGAGGGGCCCACCCTTCCAGATCCGCCCCCGGCTTTAACCCTTTAATTTCCCACTCATAATTCTCGTTTGGTTGAACTCTTTTTCAGTCTATATTTCTTATTGGAAAATGTGACTGAAGCCGTTTATAATCTGACCCAGTGGCAGCATGTATAAGCTAAAGAGTAAGGGGTCGAGGATATAGCCTTGGGGCACACCACAGGTAAAAGGGGCCACGGAAGAGGAGACATTAACCATGACTATTGAGAAAGTCAATTATTTAATGGGTTAATGATCTGAGCTGTTGGATCCGTCTGAGATTACCCAGAAGCCCTCAGCTTCTTCTGCTGGCGTTTATAATTAAATAAAAAAATCAATAAAAGAAAACGTTTGAAATCAGATCATATTTCAGGTATTTTCTTTAACTCAGTCACGAATCAGAGTTCTTCAAGTGTAAGTCCCACGCCCGGATAAAGGAAGATGAAACTCATTCCAACAGCGAGAGACAAAGAAGAAGAATTACATGTTATTTACTTTGAGTGATGTGGAACGGAAAACCTTTGACAAAGATGTCAATTATTTGCTTTTCTTCTTACAATGCCGGAAACTTCCGGACACAATGGCCAATCAGGCCATTTGTGGCGGCGTCAGCGTGAAATACTCTTTTCAATGATTCAAATTCTTGGAGACACAATGCGCACTTACTCTGGAAGAGATGGATATCAGCTTTAAGATTATAGGACACTGAAAAAGATTCATCATTCTCGAAGATACGTTGCATTCATGGACATCGTGTCCATGAATATAAAGAACAGAATTGGACTCCGGGGACAACCGCTGTCTCAAAGCGTGTCGTACTTTCTGCGGAGCATTTGGACCCAACTCTCAATTTTGTTACAGAAAGACCGGACGGCCCATAGGAATGGCCCCAGAGGCCCATCACCCCCCCCCTGAAGTTTTACTATGAGCTATTTCTTCTTTTGTTCTTCCTCTTAAAACTATTTCATCTTCTCTTCATTCCATCTGTCGGTTCTTCTTGTTTCGCCCACAGCGCCGACTTTCTCGCAGACACTCGGCCATATCCCCGTTTCTTTGGGTTATATTCCGATTTCTTTGCCATTGATCAAAAATGTTTTTTTTTTAATTTGCCTCTTTTATTAACACCTCCAGTTCCATGGCATCAGATTTCATCATGTACTTGGGGTCAATCTGCTGTCTGTCCTAAACTCGCCGCGGCGGAAACAAGTAAAACAAGCAGAAACCTCATTTAAATAGCCTACCTGTACAATAAGAGGTTTATATATTACCAGTACTCCACCATGTTTGCCCCGATCGCCCGCAAACCAAACGTACATTATGTGAGCCGCACTACAATTTAGCACTAGCTATTTGGGGCTCTTAGTAAATCAGGCCCACATGGATTACACTCCCAGACTTCAGCCTCCATCAAGGCCAGTAGTCCACTCTTCTATAACAAGTACAGTAAATCTGCCACTGCCACGCCAGGGAATTCATTTGCAAAGGTTGCAATCATCTCAAAATAGGGTTGAGCGTCAGCGTCACCCCTCAATCATCGAGGGCGAGTAGGTTGGTAGCCTCCACAGAGAACCTCCGCTTGTGCTGATATTCATCCTCTTGCTGCCATTTTGCTGGGTTGTGGACAATTCGTACACATATAACAGTGCACAGGGTCATGGGCTACAAAAAAGAAGCAGCAATCAGGATTGTTTTTGGCTAACAAAAGATTTTCTTGTCGAGGGTCAAAACTCGGATAAAGAACTCTTTATGTATAAAGCAATTATTTTTGATCTGCTTGAAAGTGATTGTGTTGGCTCAATAATAGGATGAAGTCATCATCTTTCATCTAACTGAAGTTAGTTGCTTAAGTTAAGATCAATATATTGTATTAGTGTTGTTTCAACTTACTTAGATTATAAGGGTCGCTTCAGTTTAGGTACTTGGATTATAGATTCTGCATACTTAATTACTGTTTTTCCTGAACGCTACATAGCCAAATGTATTATTTTTAGGGCAAACATATTACCTCGTATGACAGAAATCAAGAAAAATAACACCCGGACAGCCCAAACATGAAAAGCACAAACCTCCGCAAACGCACATCATCAGTACCCAAGATTTAGGAAAACCTCATGAAGATTTCTCCATTAATGTCTCCATTAATGTCCACCAACTCCCAAATAATCTCTTAGAGAGTTTAAGAGATACTTAACACAGTTCCAGATATTGTGTTTGTAACTACAGAATGTTCCAGATACTCCGCTCGTCTAATGTGCCTTCCACTTCAGCGTCTCTGTTCAGCCGATATCACATAAAGTAGTTAAGTAGTTAAACACCGTCGATTACATTATTTGTATATAATATTGTTGTATTTTTTTATATCAAACTCAAACTTTCGTTTGAGGAGTTTTTTCCCCCCCTGTGATTCCAGAGACGGATTAAGTTCTGGTTAATACAGAACACAGCGACGGAACGTTGATCCTGCAAATTGAGATGAAGTGAGCTACAGCGGGGGATTACATCACAGCGACGTTTTTCTCCTCATGCGGTGTGAACCAAATATTTTGGCTCGTCACCATAGTTCCTGGTTTTTCTTCGATGTTTGTGATATTGAACCAGTTCATGACAGAAAAGTTGTTTATTTCTTCTCTGCCAGCCTCAAACTGCTTAAAAAGATCTAAAATCTTATATTGATGCTTCCGATGGCGCCGTTTGGAAGCTTTCACGCTGAGGAAGGAGCCGCGTTCCCCGCTGTTCGAGGGTAGACTCTGCAGGATTCCTGTTAGCCGTCGAGGCCGTGATGTGCTCTGATGGGTGCCCTTGGGGTGGGGTTGGGTGAGGGGGGGCTTGTGCCACATGGGTGATGCTCACGCCTGTCAGGTGGCTTGTGGTGAGAGCTAATCCTGTTGAAAGCAGAAATGTTCTGCGCTCTGGGATGCAGGAGTAGTGGGGCAGGGGGGGGGGGAGCAGGAGTGATGTGACCGGCCCCCAAGGAACCAACCATCCATGTGCACAAGAAGAGATAGCCTAATCTTGTCACAGACACAGGGGGGGTTGGGGGGTCCCCAGCTATCGGCAGCAAAGGCATCTGCTCATGGAGATGATTTGTAAACTCATGCTAGCGCACAAGACAGAAACTGGGAAAAGCTTCTTTCTTCTCTCTTCGTTCCACAGCCTTCGCACGTCGTGATCCATTATTCACTCCGTGCATTTATGTTATAGATGGTTTCGTATGCTTCAGGTTCCGTAGTAAAAGTTTTACACCAAACCCCCATCGTCTGTCACGCTCTTGTTTTCCATTCCACTCGGCTCCCTCTTCTCCGTTTAATGTCTTTAAAAATTCAATGATGTGCAGATGGTGTTTATCTGCGACTTTTCTGCATCTCCCTACCCAGAATCCTCCTCTTCTATATGGGGTTCTGCTTCTATCTCTGTTTCCTTTATCGCAAGGTTTCAGATTATTGTTTGAATCCTGTGTTCATAAAAAAAGGTACACTTCGCCCTAAACATTGTTTTTTGGGGACTTTTTGATGAAGAGTATACCCCCCAAAAATTCCCCAATCTCCTGCAACGTATAGGAAATCCCCCTAGTTGAACCCTTAAAGTTAAATGTGAAGTTATTTCTGGGACGGGACCGACAATTAGAGAGTCTTCGCATGAAAAAAGACTATTGGATGTACATATATACATACGGAAAAAAAGTGTTATATACAAGATAAATGTGATGTAGATATTTTATCGTTGATTCCTGATGCTTAGCCTGTCGTAAGGCAAAGAACCGGTGCTAAATCGGGCTCTGGCTCCGAACTAGCCCTGGAACCAGCTTGGTATTAGTGGCTCCATGTATGTGCTACAGGTAAGGCGCCTTCCATTTTTCCGCTGGCCTAACAGGCTATTCCAGATCTTCCTAGCAACAACTCTCTAACCCATCCTGGCAGATCCAAAAGTGTTTCAAGGTCAGATGAGATCAATACCGGTCTTGTATAGGGTATAGACCCGAAAAGTCCCCGAAACCGGGCCAAAGTTTTTATGACCCGAGAACATTTGAACATAAAGCTCCCCCTAGTGTTGTAATTATACAACTGACCTTTCCCAAAATCAGTCCAGTTCTTCCTCGCACTGAGTATTATGGCACTAAGAAATCTGAAAGTTATTGCACTATCACAACGGATTTGCAGCGGCCGCCATGGCGGTCCATTATTATTTTCCACTTCTATCTGTGACCTCATTCTCTGGGTCACAACCCATGACCTCATGACGACAGGAACCGCCCCGGTTCGGTAAAAATCACCAACGAGGGGAAAATGAAATTTCATGCTGCAGCATCGCCGTAAACTACATTACACAAACTACCGAGTGATAGAAGTGTGATGCAGAGAGAAGAGATGAGAAGGAGTGGGAGAAGGATGGCAAGAGAGAGAAGAGGAAGTGTGACAGAATAGTTCTTTGAACATGAAGACTAATTTCATTCTATTGTCTTTGGTGACGAACAGATGGGTCCTCGTTTTCACTTCCATATTATATCCCCCACGAACGATGGGGGTATTACATCATCATCATCGCCACCACTGCTGCCCCAGATCCTTCATGGATCCTTTCCAGATTTTATGACCACATAGACCTTAGTGTGAGGAAGAACTGGGTCGTTTTTGAGAGAGATCTATCGTATATTTACGATACTACGGGGGAGCTTTATTTCCAAAAGTTTTCAGGCCTTAAGTTCTCAACCATCGATCCAATTTAGTCCAAATTTGGTGCCGAACTTGGCGTGAGGATTTCTATCATATTCCAGAATGACTTTTATGAATAACATTTTGGACCTAACTTAAATTTGAGGAGTTCAATCGGGGGGGTTGCTAGTGTAAAACAGTGGCATGCTTTGATGTTTTTTCTTTCCTTTAATGATCAGATCATGAGTTTTTGCATGCGACTCTGTAACGAAACTCTACATCCCCAACACTGATTTGATGACCTACCAGATGTCTAATGAGACGAGCTGATCGTTCGTTCCATGAGCGGCGGCTGAATGGTGTCCCGATTTAAATGTTACTTCCATAAGGAATTGCGGAACATTATAATGTCCTTAAAGGAGACGCGGAAGGAAGCAGCGACGCACCTTCCCTGAGCGTTTAGACCATTTGAGCAGCTCTTATCATGGCCACTACTTCTGGGTCATTTCACTCGCTTAGAAACCTTTTCCAGGCTACTCAACTGTAACCGTAAAGAATAAAGGAGTAGAGAAAGCCATCATCTCTAGCGGGTACGTGACTGGAATTTCCCTGATGCCTAAAAATGACCTCCTGAATCGTCCACCGTAGTCGATTCAGTCCACTTCTGCACAGAAGTAGAAGTACGAGTTATAAATAACACAGATCTTCTTTCTCAGGTAGCGCACAGCTAGTTTCATTTGTCTAGAATGTTTGAAAGGCTCAGCGACCCGCTAAACACGTTAGCAGCGTTATTCATCCGGTATCATGACCCAGTGTCAAGGAAATCTCTGTAGTTTTGGTCAACCTAGCATGAAAGAAGCTGCTAAAAACAAAACATCGTATTATTGAATCCATCTACACTTAAAGAAAGTTTCAAGCTTCAACCAAAAAAGCTTTCTATTCGAGTAACAAAACTTAATATATAAGTTAAGCTTAAGTCAGGTTTAATAATATAATTCAAATCATTTAATTCACCGAAAGTAGATTTTCTGGTGAAATGGCTAATAGGCAAAATAACGAGCAGACAAACGCACAGGAGTGAAAACACGACCTCCCTGATGGAGTTAACCAGGAGGGGGACACCCATTTCAGTCATTAATGCATTTAAACTGATCAGCCATAACATTAGAACCACTTGCCAGCCACTGTGTAGGTCTCCCTTTTTGCCATTCCGCAAAAAATACTGTGTACATGACTTCACATTTAACTTAAAGAGTTCAATCAGGGGGTTTGTTTGTACAACGCAGGAGATTAGGGACGTTTCGGGGACATACCCTTGGTGTCAGGGACGACAACATAGATTTCGTTGGTGGTATAATCTTATGTTGGACTTGTTTTACGAAAATCACATATCTTTAAAAGATGAGAGATGGAAACTATGCTGTACTACTTTGGTGGTCAACCTACAGGTATTCCAGGTTTCCTACAGGTATTTGCAGGTTCATTACCCAACTAGGCGTACGCTGGTGATCCGACGGCAAAGGTATGACCCCAACAAGTCCATAATCCCTTGCGTTGTACAAGCAATCCCCCTGATTGAACTCTTTAAAATAAATATGAAGTTATGTCCACTGTATTTTTTGTGGAATGGCGACGGGGGTTTCCAGGTTATGTCAATGGTAATTTTATTAAAAATAAATAAAAGAAAAGATCCTCCCAGTGAATAGAATAGGAACTGCTATATTAAAATACCACCAAATGCAGGAATGAAATCCAAAAAAACTTGGAGATGAAGCCCCCCCTAGTGTCAGAAATATAGATACCATTACCCAAATCAATCCAGTTCATCCTCTCATTAGGGTCTATGTGGGTAGAACATTTGAAAATGATCCGTGAAAGAGTTTTTGAGTTATCGCGCTCACAGGAAGGGTCTGCAGTGGCGGCGGCGGTGACGACAATCCCATTATAGCCCCAACTTTTCGTAGATATGATAAGGATCTTAAGGATTTTAAGGATCTTGAAACCTTTTGGTTGCTTTAATAACTGACTCAGTCTTACCGTATTCATCAGAACGGGGACCAAACTGCCCGTAATATTAATAGTGTATATTCTTCCCACGTGATTCGTCGTCCTGGCAGATTTCGTGGAAATGTGTTCGGTGGTCTTTGTGTAATCCTGCTGAACCGAATAAGAAATGAGTGAAAACAACATCCGGTCTGCAAAACAATGAATCATCCAATGCTGCGTTTATATATACTTATATACTCAATTAATTAATTTATCCAAATTCAGAACCTGCATCTTTGCAGCGGCCCCAAAACGACCTCCGTCTCTCTTTCGTAAATAAAACCAAACCAAACCTCCCGCCGTGAAATTAATTGTTGTGTCAGTAACGAGGCAGACGTGATGTACGACATCTTGCAGAGGAAGAACAAGGCGTCTCTGACTCTCTGCCAGCGCCGTGGACAAATCACTCCGGCGCAGATGCTTCGGATTCCAAGGTCTCACGTTTCCACGGCGGTAAATCAGAGGGAAGGTCCGTCGCTTCTGAGTTGAAATCCGACGGCTCCTTTTTGTGTATGAATCAAACGTGGAAGTTGAAATTTTCGCGGCCGTTTACTCCTTTTACTGAGAAATATGTCTCAGCTGAATGACATCAATGGAATCTATTATCATTAAGAGCTTCTCTGATTCTGATATTTTCAGTACGATTGATGTTTTAGCACAAAAATAACCTATTCTCCATTTTTCTTTTAACGAAATGTCGGTTAAGCAGCCGGGGAGCACTCGGGGTCCCGTCTGCATCTCCAAAGTCTGATGGTCTCTCACCCACGGAGAGGGAAATGGAGCATGAGGTTATTATGGGCTGCGTGTTGAGATGTGAAATCTAAAAGTAAAGCTGGATAACTGTTGTGGTCTTTTGCCGAAAGCTTCTTGAATTTCTAACTGCCGCATAAATGAATATATTCTGTTGAATGTTACGATAAAAAGAACAACAAAAAAAAACGTCATTTACATTTATGAGTATCTGCTTATTAATCGGCCAGAGGACGTCCTCAAAGGTGTTTTGAAAACTATGCATCCACGATTACTGAAATGATTGAAACCACAATCAGACTTTTAATAACTTACTGCCCTCCTTTCTGAAATGTCATTTGTAATCCACATTATCATCCGGCATATCGTCTTTTTTCACTTGATTGTATTGGTTTGCATCTTTTTTGTATGGTTTAATAAGATTTCTTACAATAGCAGGCGGTCCACTGCACAAAAGCAGACAAGCAGAGTTCGTGACTAGAAAAAAACAAACAAACAGAAACCGAGGTTTGGAAGAAAATCATCCATATTCTTCCATTAATGTCTTGAGTTATTGCCGACCTCTAAATCTACTGACAACGCCAACAAACTCTCTACAGATGCTCGTCTCCTGCGCTTTCCACTTCAGCTTCTCTGCTCAGCCCACGGAGCTCCTAACTCCACCTCCCAAGGAAACATCAAAGGAATTTTGCCAAAAAAAAAAAAAAAATCCAAGAATTACTGGCTGAGACACAAACTTCCTAATATTAGTAAAATATAATTAAAAATTTGATTTAGCAGCTCATTTCAACGCCCTTTATCTGAATCTCACGTGTTATTCTCAGAAACACGTGAGATTTATCGAATCTTCAGTAAAGTCAGATTGCGCTGCGTCCTAATACGTTTTAGCATATAAATACAAATGTGAAACCGTTCTCGGAGGGAGATCGTCTGCAGGCGACGGAACCAGGCGCTGAAGGAGAGTCCGACTCTGGGACTGAGAAGAAATCATTTATCTTGTTGATTGTCACAGCGGCGGCTGCGATACTCGATCTCTGAACATGCGAGGGCTTTCAAGGTGAATGTAGCGTTCTGAGATTGCGAGGTGAAATTCATTCTTAGTTGCCCTTAGAGGGAACTTACTCGTGCAAATACGTTACGATTTAAATCAAACACTGCGTGAGTGTATGATGTGATGATTCCTTAACCCTTAACATTTTCATTTCCACAGAGCAAAGTGAATCACGGCAGAAGGAAGACTCTCATGTTGTTCAGTTCAGTTTTGTTTATCCCAAAGAAGCGATTAATTTGTAGTTTTTTCTGTCCACCTTCAGTCAAACAGAGAAGTGAGTTAAAAATGTCAGAGGGGACAAATTCAAGGCATGGAACAGAAGGAGGGACAACACATCGTATAAATACGAAAATAAAATGAGAAAAAGAAGGTGAAAACATGGTTATTCTAAAATAACAGTCGTTACCAAACTTGACCTACGCTGTTATCCACTGTCAGCGAGGGTATTTCCCCGAAAAGTCCCCAATCCCCTGCGTTGTACGATCAATCCAACATATTAAATATGAAGTTATGTCGACCGTATTTTTTGTTAAAAAGGTGAATATCATATGAATGTTTGAGATATTATGGGCGTAAACTATTGTAGATGAAACTCCCCCTAGTGTCAGAAATAAACAACCAACCTTTAGCAAAATCAATGCAGTTCTTCCTCACACTAAAGTCTATGTGGGTATAGAGTTTGAAAATGTTGAATGAACTAATTTCTGAGTTGTGTAGAGAAAACGGCGTTTTACATGAAAAAGCTCCCCCTAGTGAGTAAAATATGAACTCCTGGAGGGAAATTTATTATCATAACAACATTAATCTCATCTGGTTGATTCATTTTGATCAAATTTGGACTAAATTGGACCGTGGGTTGAGACGTTAAAGCCGAAAAATTGAAGATAAAGCTCCCCCTTGTGTCCGAAATATATTACCAAAATTTCCAAAAATAACTACTGTTCTTTCTTACATTAAGATCTATGTGTGTACAAAGTTTGAAAACATTCCATGAAATGGTTTTTGAGTTATCGCGTTAACACGAAGGTTGACGATTCCATAATGTCCCTTTAATTATTATAGTCTGTATTTAGAACTTAAAGCAGAGGGAATAAAAGAAGTGGAGTGATTTTTTTTTTTCTCCTCAAGGGTAGATCGTAACGGTGGCCTGAAGCCATCAGACAGAATTCAGTGGAAAGAACTCTAATTCCATTAACAGAACCTTTTTCTTTTTTTCTTTTTTAGCTCTCTCAGCAACCTGTTTCTCCCAAACGGAGCACAGGTCCGTCTGATGACCACCAATAATCCTGCAGCAGAAATGACTCTGCTGTTTGAGCTTTTCTCGTTCTTTGCAGAAAAACCCATTGAACCAGCATGTAAAATAAAATAAAAAGTTAAAAGGCTTCTAATAAAAGGTTGATGAAAGTTACACTGGATTGAATCACGGACATTAAATGGAATTGAGCTTCGGCAATAAATGAATCTTTGAAGGTCTTGTTTGATTATTTGTTAAATATTTACCCTTTAATGCCCTGCTCAGCTGTTTGGTAAAGAACATTTTGAGTTTCTATTTCTTTCCGGAAGATGTGACTGAACCTGTTTATAATACGTCCCCAGTGTCAGCTAGTTTATGCTAAAGAGAAAGGGCCCGAGGATGGAGCCCTGGGGGACACCACAGGACAAAGTTGCCACCGATGATTGATTGAGAATTTCCTTAGCACAATAAGTAGGCGTTTTATTGGAATATTGGAGCAGACGTGGACTAAGCAAACACAATTCTGTAACGCGACACAACCAAAAAAAGTCAAATAAGGGTCAAATAGTTTCATTAAAAAATACTTTTGCTGAAATTTCCAATCTATTTAAAATTATACATTTTCCATTTTGTACAAAATGTCCTCATGAAATCATTTCATAAGTATGATTTTTTTTTTCAAAGGTACATTTAAAGTGTCAAAGATATTGAATTATCACCAAGGAAATAAAACGTACAAAAATGTTATCTTATATCGTTAACATATTTTTGGCAACGTTATAAGGGTTTCAAGGGAATCACCTGACCGTCTGATTTATGAGCACAGCAGTGAGGTCACCACTGTGGCTTGGTTCTTGCAGGTGACTGGCTGAAGACTGAAGGGGGAACGCCGTGCGGGTATGTGGATTAAAGGGAGACGTTACCCACCTCAGACCTCCGGACTCCTGGTTTCTGCACAGTAAGCAATTTCAGCAGCTCTTTGGAATCAGCAGGCCAGCAATCTCCGCCTGTGAGTATTACTCTACTTGATTCCTGACGCACTCCTGCTGATCAGCGTGTAATGTTTACCATTTAAGTGTTGTGGTGGGAAAAGTCCCGTGCTTTGGATCTGCACCACTTATAGGACCTACTTTAGAATCAACAGCAAAAAAGAATGGATCAAAAAAGCATCGTAACGCAGCATCAGTGCCCGAATGATCCCCGGGAAGAACCATCTTATTGATGTCACATGATATTCAGCTGGAATGTGTGGAAGCCCAGAACTGCCAATGCGATGGATAATTATTTTTGCCCATAATCTGGTGATAGCGAGATAATTATCTCGCTTTCATGAGAAAAACGAGCAGCTCTCTCTCTCTCTCTCTCTGGAGATGATGTGTTACTTTTCTCACTATCACGACAAAACAGACACTTTTATTTGCCGTTGCCATGGCAACAGCGATACAGGACACGTTAATTAAGAAAAGTGGATTATTTTGTTGTTTTTTTTGTGAGCAAAAAGCGAATTTACTTAATTATGACATTAATTATTATATTAAGATCCTTTAAGGATTATACTTCCTTAAGAAAACCTTTAATACACACATTACTTACTAAAAGGTAAAGTGTGTATTAATCTGTGTAATAGTGTGAACTTTAAAGTCTATTTCATTCATGCGTGTGTGTTTGTGAGTAGGTTGCTGCGTTTATTATGCAAATTCATTTATTTTCATTTTTTTCATTTGTTGTAAAGGCGTTTTACGTGTAATTGAAGAAAACTTGGGGTGTTAAACTGTTTTAAAGGAAATAAATACACTGCTGGGAAAAGGAGAACTTTCAACCACTAATGGAAAAATCACACTTATCAACTTCCTGTGTTGTCATGGTAACGTGTCCAGACCGATCGAAGAGCAGCTACAAAAGTCATTTCTGTGTGTGATGAATAACGTAAACTCCTCAGTCATTACTTTGTATCAATTTTCGTGTTCACAATGTTGATTAGGGTTATAATGAGTCACATGACTGTGTGACCCGGAAGTGAAGGGAAGCTCCAAAAATATCATAAAAAAAGAAATGGCGAAAATCCGTAAATATAACTATGAGACTCCAAAATTAACATAATTATTCATGTTTCTATGCACTTTCATAATTTAGACCGACATCTTTAGCGTCTTTGTATTTGATTAAAAAGGCACTAAAGATGTAAGAATAGAGTGAAACACGACGTAAACCTGGGAAATCGACTTGAGTCGATTCATATACCTTAAATTTGGACTAAATCAGACCAACTTTTGGAGTTAATCGTCCCCCTAGCATTGGACACATACAACCGAACTTTCCCAAAACCAATCCAGTTCTTCCTCACACTAAGGTCTATGTGGGAATCAAATTTGAAAATGATCCATGAAATCGTTTTTTGAGTTGCGGCGAACACGAAGGATCTGCCTGCGGCTGCGATTCCATGGTATCCTTGACTCTTTGCGAGTTTAACTATGTTTGTTGGACCAGTATTTTATTGCCGAATGTTTCCTAGTTTGTCCCTGTGAAGTTGTGGGGCCTCGATTGCCTTCGAGGTTGGCTCGCATAATCGACAACAAAATATTTTATTTATGTCTGGTCAATAAGAAAATCATCCCCTGCAATGCAATCCTCCGGTCTCAGAGGCAATCCCGTTTGATGAGCATCAGACCTGTAACAATTTCCGACAACGTGCCGATGAAATATTCATCGGCACTGAAGTGAATTTCACACCTACTTGTAAAAAGACTGTGTGGCTTTAACGGCAGGAGATTGAAATTTTACCACATGAGCGGAGTTTATGTCGGGGATATTGATATCTGTCGCCGTCGCCGATGCAGGGGGACGGGGGGCATATCTGAGCGCCGCTGGATGAAGAGTCTCACAGCTCAGTCGTTATGGCGAGCATTATTCATGGCGGATTATGCAGTGATTGTGTACCTCCTTGATTGCAGCCCATAAGATCGGAACTCTGACCTGGGTAATGAGTTTATAAGAGGGGCGGAGCAGCTGTAAGTTCACCATCGTTACCGTCAATAAGGTCCGTTCAGTTCAATTCAGTTTAGGTCGCTAAAAGACGGGTGGGAAGGAGAATGATGATACTATGTCATCTCAAGCTGTTTATGAGTGTTAACCTACTTTTACCCTCATTATAAACCGTTTATAAATCGTTTATAAATGTGGGCTTATTGGAAAGTTTTACCCTTTTTTCTATCTTTTAAAAAAAATTATTTTATGAGTCTTAGTCAAACTGAAAGGATCCAAAGGAAAACATCTTAGAACCTACACGCCTCTCTCTCCTCAGTAAATGTCAGTTTTCATAGCTCCACTGTTCCAAAAACCCTTTGGAGGTTTTTCCAATCACGTCCAACTAGGGGGAGACCCCGAGGTAGACCCAGAACTCGATGGAGCGATTGTATATCTTACTTGGCGCGGGAACGCCTCAGGATCCCTTGGGACCAGCCGGAGAGCGTTTCCGGAGGGGAGCGTCGTCTGGAATGGTCTTCTAAGCCCGTTGGCACCGCGACCCAACGCTAGATAAGTGGAGGAAAATAGGTGGATTTGATGGATGGATGAACACCGCGGTGACCCTCAGAGCTTCTTCTACGGACTGATTATGTGGAGAGCTGAACGGTTTAGAAGTCGGCCGTCGTGTTTCATCTGTTGTAAACCAAAGACACTTCATTCCAGCTAAAAAATAACAAAAAACATTTTACATAAAGTCAAAACTAGAGCTACGCTGTCGTCAAAAAAATTACGTATAAATGGGAAAAAAGGTTGAGAAATAATGGCCTAAAAACTATCGGAGAAAAAGCTCCCCCTAGTGGAAATGTACAACAGATCTTTCACAAAATGATATATGATATTTCGATATATTTAGTAATATAAATTCTCAGAAATGACTAAAATATGAACTATTAATTGATAAAAAAGGGGCAAAATAGGATAAAGACAAAGATCGTCATCGCCGAGTCCATTAATGCGTCCCAGATTCCGACCAACGTTTGAGAAATGATGATACCGGAACGTTTGTCGATGAAGCTCCCGCCAGTATCAGAAATGTACAACCGACCTTTCCCAAAATCAACCCAGTTCTTCCTCTCACTAAAGTCCATGTAGGTATTAATTTTGAAAATGAATCATGAAATTGTTTTTGAGTTAATGCGAAAAGGATCCGCGACTTTTCTGGGATTTAATAAGCATTCATTTTGTTTTTTAATAAACGTATTTGGATATTCGACACAGTTTAGTATGAGACACAAATACGGAAGAGGGTCCAATTCTTTTGTCAAAGCAGCGCCGAGGCCCACCATCATCATCACTAGCATCCAGATATCTGGATTATAGTTGATCAGCCTCGTATTTGACACGCCTCCGACTCTTCCGACCTCCCATTCGCCATAAAGCTCCAACGATCTATTTTCATAGCCTCACTTTCCTCATTACCCCACTTCCACCAGATTTAATTACACCTCCTCGGACGACTCCTCCGCGTCTGCTCCTCGCTCCCCGCGTCGTTTCATTTGATTGTGTCTGCCACAGATTGCCAGGATATTGATTCCTCTCAAGAGAGGGCCGGTCCTATCACAGCTTTGACTTTGCAAACACTAAAATAGAAGACGAATATAAAAAACCTGATGGAGATTTATTAAGTTTGTGTATCTCACTACGTCCGGCGGACCGTGACCGCGTCCCAGCGGAAGACCAGGCAACCTTTTCAAGGGGGACAATTACAGGAAGTGCCAGCACTTCGGTTCCGCTGTGTCAATTGTTCCAAAATGGCCAATTTCCTGTCTAGGATGTGTGTTTTCACATTTTTATCATCCCTTGCCGTGGCTATCTAGTTGCAGTCAGGGCCGTCCGTCATCCATGCGGCGTTGAAAGGAAGCCGATGTGCAGTAAAACTGACGTACGGCCTCTCCGCATGACTGAAGATGAATGAGACGTGCCGGCGAGCTGGTGGGCCTCCTCTTTTTTTTATTGTGCCTTCAGCGGTTCCTTAAGATACCAACAGGGAGAATACCTGTTCTCGCTACGCCGCTGACCCAGTAAAGCATTCGCCTGGCGGCGTCTTAATCTGCGGAGGAAGCCAGCAGCTTTTTTTTTTCGGCTCCACTTTGCAATACGACTCCCCTAATTAACGATTTTTGAATGGCTTGTATGTCGTTTAAGGATTAAGCTGTGAACACTTTACAAACCATTAGAAAACTGATAAAACATGTTAGATGTAAAAGGATTCGGCAAACTGATGCTTGCCAAATAGTGACCACACTTGTCTGTACTACCACCTATATATTGCCAAATAGTGACCCACAACAAATAAATTAAGATATCCGTCATAAGCTGTTTATAAGTGTTATCTAACGACTTATAAAGTGTTAACAACTTTATTTCTACCTTCATCATAAACCATTTACAAATAATTTATTTGTCTTATTGTACAGTTGTTCCGTTTTTTTTCTTTTCTTTTTTCTTTCATGAGTCTTAGTCAAACTGAAATCCAGGGATGTGAGTTCAAACTGATTATAAAGCCACATTACAAATGTATTTAAATGAAAGGAAAAAAAACTGCAGACATGTGAACAATATTTATTCATTGAGGAAACACTTTTAGTAACAAAAAAAGTCAGAAAACGATTCTATGAAAGTGACGGAATGTTTCCGTTTTGGGTGATTTGATTCTTAGCCGACTTATTTACTGGCAGGTTTCTCCCAAAATCTGAGAAATTGGCTACTTTTTTCTTGAAGGGCGTTGGAATTAACGTCAACAAAACTCTGCGCCAGACAAGAACCTTTTAACGTTTTGCGGCAGATGAGACTAAAGAACCAGAACCAGGATACTTCAAACTTTTAATTAACGTTGCTGTTTTTTTGTAGATATTTTTATATTATTATTATTATATATTTTATTAATGCTTTTACCTCGTAGCACTTTGAGATTTGATCTGATGTATTATTTACGTGGATTAAATATTCTCCTGGCAGGACGGCCGCCACGCACAGCATGTAAAAAAGGCGCCGGCATTTGCATAAAAACGACGGAGTGACATGTCGTCGTGTCGGATGGCGCTTTCCATCGCTCACACAAAAAGAAAAAACCTCCACGATTTGACCTTTGAATCCCGGAGCAAACGCGTGAGGCTGCGTCCGCGCGGAGGAAGACGATGGATGAATGTGAAGTCACCAACGTGCCGAGATCCACTGAAGCGCCGCTTAGTTTTCAAAAAAACTATTTTGTGATGACATCATCCGACTTCTTGACATTAAGGCTTTGAGCGTCCGCGCTTTCAACCCTGTGCTGGTAAAAAAAAAAAAAAAAGAGCTTCAGCCTCGTCTTCATCGCAGTGGCTGCATTTCAAACAGCCAGTCCTGTTGAATGGAAGATTTATCTTCACACATTAGACACTGACTGTATTTGATTCATCTGGATTCATGTCTCCTCAAAGAACCGTTGCGCCGAGCAGCTGGTTTATTTTTCGGGCAACATAATTAGTTTCTGGCGCTTTAGGGCGACGCGTCATTCTTTGTTGTCCAATTACAGATGATTTCCCTCCAGAGCAACCCCCTCACTTTGCAATACACATCGTCAAATTAATTATCCTCCAATTCCCCCAAACAGTATCTTTAACTCACACCTTTTTTCCCCCCCCTGTATAGAAATAAACAAACCTGGAATCTTGATTCATATTTTTTTTTCCTTTTCTGGAGAATTCGCGTGAACTCAGACGGATTTCTCGGAAAAAAAAAACTTAACAAGCAAGATGTCTGCGCTTGACTTTAAAGACCATTTTTTTCGACAGCAGACTATTTTGATAAGACGTAGACTTGGTGTGTATTTTCATCCAACGCTGGCTCCGTCCTACCATCAGAGGAATAAAGAAAAAAATGCCACACCATAATATTCACGCTGTTATAAAACAGCTCTGGTGTATTTTGGATTTTTTGCTGTTTGGTGTATTTTTGGTCTTCCTGTCATCAAGAAGAGGCTCATTGTATTACTTGTGTGAACATGACATCACTTCCTGTTCTCTCGCTGCAACCCCTTTTTGGACAGATCTGGTTGGAATCATAGACAGACTCAACAGACTATAATAATATATAAATAAAGGCTATGGTGAGCCCTTTATCTTATATATCAAAACGCTAACAAATATAGTCATCCATTACGGCACCAGTACACTTTTCCTCCATTCCTAGACAACTCCGTACCCCCACTGGTACGTCATCAGGACGAACCTCCTGTCCGTTCTTCATCCAACTTGAAGCTTCGCCCTCTCTATTACTAATACTTACTAATCCTTTGAACTTCCCGATTAACAATCTCACTTTCTCTATCCTTCTATCATCCGTCCTCCTATGTACTCCTGCCATCTTGCGCTCACACTCTCCTGACTTACCAGTGAATTTCCATCTCTATCCTTTTCACCCTTACCTGCTGCACATCCTTCCCATCTCGATTTAACTTCTACTACCCGGAGGTTACTTGCGGCAGGACATTGCAATTTTTTGATTAAGCCTATACGTCGCATTTGAGATTCTCGTGTTTGCGTGAGCTTTCAGAGACGGCGCCAAGCAGAAGAAAGTCCAGGTTTTGTGCAGAACATTGGCATTCACCACGCTATGGGGGGCCGCCTCAAGTCTTTTGGTGTTTTTTTTCTCAGCATTGGACTTATGTCACACAAGCTACTCTGTACATTACGAGGTTGTGCGGTGTGCCTTTACACATCAGTCGCTTCCGTCTCCCAGCCACCACTTCTCATGTCCAGATGTATGTTTAGCTGACGTTATAGATGTAGGGGGGTTCTCGCAGAGTCACTAAAGGCACCACATACCTGACCTTCAACTCGCTAACCGCGGTGTATAAAAGAGCCGTCACGTTCTTGCCTTCGGCATTAAACGGGTTCCTTTCTTTCTCGCCGTTTCTTTACTCTTGCTGCAGATTTTTTTGTTTTGTTGCGTCACTAAAGAGACATCAGGCAGCAGGTTTAGACGACGCTGCAGTCTTAAAATTCATAACGGTAAATCCCGGAAAAATGTCTGCTGCACGTTGAACTGGAGGGGTGCCAGTTCTACGCCATCAAGGAACTCATTAGCTTCCGAGCAGAGTCTCTCGCTTCCGTTAAAGTCAGAGAAGCTGCCATTCACCAATGTGTGAAAAAGTTCATCAAAGTGGTTCCACTTGTCAGGTGAAGTGTGCTTCAGCCATGTTGAGATGTTCCGGGCGCTTGTTCACACCAATCACTAATGGTCTTACAGGGAGGTGCAGCGACGAGGTAGCATGAAAGCCTCCATCTTTGACGGAGGTAATGGATAACGGTCTCTTTAAGTCCATGTCAGGTGTTCAGGTTTTTTATAGCGCCCGCTGAACAGAAGGAAAAAAAAAGGCGTAAAATCCCTGCAGAGGTTCTTGGTAATATTTTGAATATTAATCTCTGGGTAATAGTGGCGTTGAGATCTCACCTGGGTGAAAATCTATCATAAGCGCAGCTTAATAAGGAGGTGTGCCACTTCTTTGGAGGTCTGATGTACCCTTCCTCTTCATCATCCTTGATGGAAGACATGATCATGTGTCTTTAATTAGAAAAGGAAAAAAAAAGAAATCCAATTTGCCTTTCACAGATAAGACCAGAAACTCTCTTCATCCCGCCAGCCGCTCTCATGCAGCTTTGACCGATTAGCAGCACCCCCCCCCCCCCCCCCCCCCTCCCCCCACACACACTTATATTAATATCTTATTACGATTATAGACACGGCTCATAAGCTGCTGCGAATGTGAAGTTGATTACCCGATATGACGCTTTGTCTATCCTGTTTTTTTATTGTCTTCTTTTTTTAATTATTTATTTTGCTGATTTTAGTGCCACACTGTAAAAACACTTTGTGTTACATGTTAGGAAAGAAAGTCATTTTTATCATCATTATTATTTCCCTTTCATTGTACATTTGTAGAATTATTCAACAACTGTTGTTACTTAAGTTAGCTGTGGCTGTAGCATCGATTTGACTGATTAACCCTTTAATGTCCTCACACAAAAAAGAAAATAATACTTCTTTTCATATTTTTTTTTTCTGGTATCCTCCAGGGCGCCTTCCTCGGTCCCTTACTATTTAGCGTAGACTTGCTCATGATCATGTTACAGTTCAGTCACATTTTTACAAACAAAAAAAAAACTCAAAATGAACTCATATATGTATATTGAAAAAATATTTCTTTGCATATTACATTTCTCTGGTGTATTTATCACTATAACAATAACTAATATGGGTCACACACACACACACACACACACACACACTAACACACAAAGGGATCAATAAAGTAATTCTAATTCTGATTCTGGTGAATGACTCAGCAGCTGCAGGTGAGCTCGCCGTGGCGTCGGCGCCGCAGCTTCTCTATCTACCTGTGGCCCTGGGCACCAGATGGGTAATGATGATAACGGCGAGAACGACACGCTGCTCATTAGACATTCCCTTGATGATGATGTTTCGCATCATCGCCAAGATCTAATGGGATGTTCCTGGGGTCAAAACTTTACCTCTCCCAAAAAATATCTCATCAAAATATGATCCTAACTTTTTGGGTGATGCTGCAAACAAAATCCGAAACATTACACCCTCTTCATTCATGTGACTGGAGACCCCCCCAACGCACCCTGCATTGTGAGACACAAAGTTCTGTGTCAAGGAGAAGATTGGATCCTATCCCAGCTAAAATTGGGCAAGAAGCGAGGTACAACCTCCACAAGTCACATGATCATCACATGGCTGATGAAACAGAGAATTCATCCGCATGGCTTTGCTTTGCATGAATGTTTTTGGGGATCCAGATGGATCCCACAAAAGAAAGGCCCCAAGTCCAGACGTGGATTAGGAACCAGAACCTTCTTGCTTGGCGGCAACATTGCGACCCATTGTGCCATCTTCTATTCTTATCATGAAAGTAGCTCAAAACAGAATCCGAAAAGTTGAGAAACTGAATTTTTCTACAGCTGATGACTTCTTAATCGAGGTTTCTGACTTACATCGATCCAAATTCCGCCAGTTACCCAGAACACCTAGTGTTGAGTCAGTTTTGTCAAAAATGAGCAGCTCTGGCAGCACCGCTGGAGCTCTAGCGCTGGGAAATAATATAAACATTCAATAATTTACGAGACGGTCACATTGCCCAAGAGTTTAGGATGACTTCTGGAAAGTCTTTAATTCTCCCAGAACTGGATATCAGTAAGTTTCTATTTTTTTTTTTGCCTTTCAGCCTGACCTACTTCTGACACAAAACGAAAAAATATAAGAAGAAAATCACCTCCTTGCACCATATTTTCCCTTTTCTGTCAATTGTCAAAGATTGCACTTCTAAAGCAGCCTTGTTATGCCTTTTTGAAAATAAAGCTGAGGGGAAAAAATAGACCCGGAATCTCTTCAAGCAAAATGTGTGTTTGTGCAAGATTTCTTCTAATCCTTGCTGCAAAGCGCCAAAACAAGAATCCAAGGTCAGCTTTCCAGTGGAGGCAGGAGTCTCATGTCTATCACGTAGAAGGGCTCAGCTCTGTGGTTCATAAGTGCTCGCTGCTACTGTCTCGCCGCGAACGCATCGGCTGCACGTCCAGTCCAACTTAACGGACAGAAGAGAAGACCTTGGCCTGAGGAGCACCACCTCGGGATCCGAGTAAACGCAAATTTTTTTGATTTACACTGCTGCACGATTGTAGCAGGGTTGTTACAAGAAAACAAACACATCTGCCTGTTTTTGTCATTTAACTGTGTGTCATGAAAAGATGAAGTTGCGCCACAGAAGGATAACGGCTAAGATGTTGCATAAGCTAGCCCGACGCCGTCGTCCCCGACAGAAAGGGTTTATCCCCGAAAATTCCCCAATCCCTTGCATTGTGAACTCCTGAAATTAAACGTGTGAAAAACATTGTTTATGGTAAAGAGAGCTCCCCCTAGTGGATGATATATGAACGTTTAGAGTAAAGTATGACATATTCAAGATAGTTGACTATTTCGGACAAGCGATAAGGAAGTTGTGGCTTAAAAACTGTTTTATTCGTAAAAAATCCCCATAGTTGCTAAAAATATAAACTATTAGAGTGAAATATAATATATATATGAGATAGTTACCTTTGAGTTCAGTCGTACGTGCCAATATGGATTAAATTGAATTAAATTTTTCGTAAAAAAAGCTCAATTTAGTAAGTAAAAGATGATTAAAGTATAATATATATATAAATATATAAAATATAATCCAAAAGCCCATCCATCCAACGCTTGAGAAATTAATGGGCAAATTTTTGGAGATAAATCTCCACATAGTTTCAGAAATATAAGATAAGATAAGATAAGATAAGATAAAAATATGAAACCGACTTTTACCAAAATCAATCTATATGGGCATAAAATTGGAAAAGTGAATGAAATAGTTTTTCAGTTATGTTTGGAAAGAGAGTTGAAAGCTAAATCTAGTCAGTAGAATATGAAGTACTTGAGTAAAATATGATATTTACGAGATGGATCTCCTGGAGGCGAAGCATCTGAACCTGATTTGATCAAATCAGATCAACAGTTGAGAAACTATGGCCTGACAATTATCAAAACGTTTCCCCAAATCACTCCAGTTCTTCCGCGCACTAAAGTCTATGTGAGTCTAAAATCTGAAACTAACCGTCGTTATCGCGTTAACAAGTAGAATCTTCTGCGCTCCATTTTATCCCCGACTTTTCGGAGATATGATGAGTAAGCTAATATTAAAGCTGACTAGGGATGGCATGAAAAACGACCTTCACTACTCACTTCTATCCTGTATTGCAAATGCATAAACATGATGTTTACCACCGGTCGGGCTTTGAGACGTCCCCATGGAAACAGGCAAAGTATTCCTGCATAGAGGAGTGTTTGAGAAAAAAGAAGACCTCTAGTCTCTGATTAGACTTTTCCTGAAGTGCTATCTGCACGAGCGTTAGCACACTCATTGATACTCAGTGGGAGATGCACGTCCTGTGTTCCACACACACACACACACACACACACACATACACACACACACACACACACACACACACACAAACACACACCTCATTATTGATATTAAATGTCGCAGGGAATTAATCTCCATTGCTCCTCAATGGATATCCAACAGGGAGTCATCTTAAATATGAAACGGGGGCGGGATATGAATCGGGTTTCGGGAACACCACCTTTGACACCACCCATTTCACTTTCTGGTGGCATAGCTCCGTTTTGTCCATGTTTTGGGAACCGTCTCCGAAGATAAATCACTGACTGTCAAACATTGGTGTTAAGAACGTCATATATATGTATACAACCAATCATTCCCAAAATCAATCAAGTTCTTCCTCCCACAAAAGGTTTATGTGGGTGCAAATGATGGGTGAATTAAAACTTCTTGAGTCATGGTACGAATGTACGAATAAATACAAAGTCCATCCATATGTGTCCTTATTTCTTTCTAAAGGTTTTAAGGCTCATTTAAACTCTCCAAGCACAAAAAAAGAAGTTTCACGTCTGTTCAACTGTTTGGTTGAGCTCACCTTGAGTTGAGGAGCCCTGCGGGGACACCACAGGTTAAAAGGGGCACTGAGGATTCCTATTTGATAAGTAGAATTCTTTTTGCCGTATTAAAGCATTTGAGGACTTACCAAACAGAATAATGTCATTTTATACAACCAAAAAACATCCTTCATCTTCATCTTCAACAAATCCAAAGTCGATTGTTTTTCCAAGAATTACAGAAGTATATATAATAATTCTAACTTTTTTTTTTTGACTGGGTAAAAACATTCTAAACCAAACGATTGTTGGTTTTATTGTTAATTTACAGCGTTTCATAAAATACATTCAAGATTTTTGCATATTTTTGTTCTGATTGACAATTATTTTATTTTTCCTTTTCTCTTTATCCCAATAAAAACATTTTTATACATATATATTTTTTGTAACAAGTTCAATTTTGACAGATCACTGTGTAGAGACGTAGTTGGTGGAACAGTTGAAATATTTACCAGCCCTTTTCCCACACTAGCGTATTCCTGCTCGGAGCCGGAGACCTCGGGTTCACAGTTTGGGCAGCGGCTTCCTCTGGTGAAGGTTTATATCATGTCTGCTGCTGCGGTGAGATTCTGCTTTTAAAGCGATTGCAGAACATCAGTGCATGAAGGTCATCGCCCCTCGTAGTGGTGGGTGCACTATGCTACCAAAGACTGCACTACTCAGCTCCATCCGAGACCGGCCATTAAGGTTTAGAGCCCGACTCGGCATCAAATATTAATGTGTTTAAAAGAGGAAATATGGCTTTGGACAGAGAACAGATGGGATGAACCAAGACCTGCAGAGTTAGGGGGTCAAAAGTGGAATCCGATGCACAAATATGACTGGAATTAATTAAATATCTGTTATATAGTGGAGGCATATATCTCCAAAACTGAATTCATATCCCCGACACCTCCGTTATCTCAATCGGACCTTGTCTTCCTTTAGGATTTGTTAATCAGCACTTCCTGACACATGGGTTCCACGATTTGGCTTTTTGGATTAAGTTCTTATCAGGATTGGTTTACAAAAATTGAGCCGATCGGATTGAAGGTTCAAGGTCAAGGACACTTGAGCGAGGAGTAGCTGTTGATGGACAGTTGGATCGAGCTTATTATCTGTGGGTTACTTGCTGGAAAAGAACCATTATATCCAAATAATGGACTTTGGTATCAGTGATTGATGAATCATTTAAATTATTTACTTGAGTAAAAGTAGAAACTTTACCCTGTTAAAATACTCAATTGCAAGTAAAAACCTGTGAGTTGAAGAAAGTAAGCAGAGATAAAAAAAAAAGATGGAGATGGGAAGGGTGTGCAGCAGGTTAAAGGTGATGAAGGGTAGAGATGGAAATTAACTTATGATTGAGGAGTGTGACGGCAAGACTGAAGAAGTATTAATTAAGAAAATGATAGAAGGGTTGTAAAACAGGAAGTTCAAAGGATTAGTAAGGATGGTGAGGGAGCAGCTTCAAGGAGGATGAAGATAGGAAAGGCAGTTGGTCCTGATGACATACTGGTGGAGGTATGGAGGTGTCGAGGGGAGAGGGCAGGGGAAAGTTTAGCTAGATTGTTCTTCGCCATCTTGGAGAGTGAGAGGATGGCTGAGGGATGGAGGAAGAGCTGATTTTACAATTTACAATACAATATAAAAATATGGTAAAGTGTCGTGGAAGCTAGGCTAAGAAAATAAGTCACAATTTGTGAGCATGTTGCATTCACACCAAATTAAATTAAACGGCCTCAAACGCTTCTTCTTCATTTTTATGGTCCTTTTTTTGGGAAGCCGACATGAAAAAATGCAACAGTTAAAAAAGCACGTTAACAAAAGTATATCATTACTCATGGATGTAAAACAGTGATCCTCTATAAACCCTCACAGTCTGAGGGTATATAGTCCTGGAAGTTCTGTACCTTACTTCCCGGCCAGTTCCATCAGAACTGATTTCATTGTTTGAGTTTTAGTCGCCCCCTGGGTTTGCAGAGAAGGGGTCCCGGATCTGGTAAAAACAAGAAATGGGTTCTCTTTTAAGGCTGTAGAAAAGCTTAAAAAGGGATGATGCTTGTCACAGTATTCAGCCGCCGGTCCGCGGGTGGAGCTTCATCAGAGATCCATGTGGCGAGGAGACGTTTCCGAAAGGTCCCTGTCTAGAAAATCCACAGGCAGCTCAATATTTAGTCCAAGTAAGCAATTCACCGCACCAACATCCAGAGCAGACCTGAAAGACTTTGTTAAGTTGTGGAATAATTAAACTCCAATCCTGCTGGATGTGAGGCGACTCCCCGAACAATGAAAAAAAAATATGAGCCATCAACAGAGCGGACATTTAACACAGACGTCTGAGAGACCGGGGTTCATTCTGCGCCGGGCTGCGGGAGTAATATACAGTCTATTTAAGATCTTTAATTGCCTCTCCCAGGCTGAGCTGGAAATTGAGACGTGGGGGAGGGGGGGGGGGGCTGCAGAGGACATCCCAGGCCTCAGGTTCTATTATAGAACCATAGAGACAGCAGAGACAGCCTCTAAATGAATATACTTCTAAAACATCTCGTACGAGTTTAGGTCTGATCGTCTCATGTTTATTTTTATTCATTTATTATCCCCGAAAAGTGGGAATATTATGAAATAATCATGGCCGACACCACCACAGATTATTTTGAATGGATAACACGATAACTCAAAAACTATTGCAAGGATCATTTTAATATTTCATATGCATGTAGACCCTGGTGCGAGGAAGAACTGGGGTGATTTGGGGAAAGGTCTCTTGACTCTAGGGGGAGCTTTATATCTCCATCGGTTTGTAGGCCGTCATTTCTCAACAGTTTGTCTGATTCAGTCCAAAGTTGGTGCGAATGAATCGACCCGAGGAGATACTTTTATTACATATCAGATTTTACCCACACGGAGGAACTGTTTGTATTAAAACGCTATTTTGTCCTTTTGGGGGATACAACCTTCCCCGCCCGGGTCTACAGCGTGGGCCTGGTTGATTCCATCTACTCTACTTGTGCGTGATTAAATGTAAAGATAATTAATATTTAATACTTTGAAGTTGTCTCTGTTTTTTCCACATCAAGCGTGATGATATTGGCCTGTCATGCAAACTAGCCCGTCCTGAATATCCTCCTCACTTCCCTTCCCTGACTCGGGCCTGGGTGGCAGTTTGGACTGAAATATAATTGGTACAGCGCTGTGGATGTTGTGCACATCACAAAATTCTGATCTAATGGCATAACGTGACGCACAGTAATGATTTCCTTTTTTTTTTTGTTTGGTTTTCGCAGGATGATCAAAGTCCATGTCAGACAGTCTTGTCTCCCAAACTCAGCACAAAAACAATTCTCTCCAGACGCACACACACGCACACACACACACACACACACACACACACACACACACACGCACACACACACGCACACACGCACACACACACGGAGAAAGACAAACTAATAACAGCCAATATTCTGCCCAGCAGGCCGCGTGGATTGTCTCCTCTGGCAGAATCCCATTTTCTAGAGGCAGACTGGAGGATGGGAATAAAAGAGAATGATCATGGAGGTATTCCTTCTCAAGGTCAAGAGTACAAGTGTGACAAATGGAGGAGTGAAGAAATTACTTTTTCATCCTCAGTGGCAAAAATAAATCTCCTTTGAAAGCATAAAAGAATAAGAATATATATTTGGATTCGTGGCTTATTTCTTCACCTCCCTGTTTTCACTTTCTGTGCACAAAACGCCACGCCGTCGGGTCAGCGCTGTAAATGTGCTTAATCTAGAAGAGCCAGAAGAAGTTTTATCTGTATACATTTAAAAGAGTATTCCTATTCCAGGTCAAGAAGGTATTCAGTGTGAATAATCATTACGAAGAATGAGTTTCTTTTGTTTGTTTGGAGATAGAAGTACATGAATTCTCTTTTGACTATAAAATGTTCTTGGGCGGGATAACTTCACCTGAGCAAAGAAAAATATCTACGGCGCTCATTCTGTCGCATTGCTTTGTTCACACTGTTCAAAATACCAGCACAACCAAAACTGATCTCAAATCAGTTTTATATATTTCTACAGAAGGGGCGGGTCCTCTTCCCATGAGGCGGCCATGTTTGTACAGTAACCTAGAAGGGACTAACTGACCCCTGGTTCTAAAGTGCGTGTTTAATGCTAAAATGTAGCATGAAACTTTGCTGTCAAAAAAAAAACATGAAGACGCAACTCGTGAAACCGTTGCCCGGGAGTTCAACTTGCTGGCAACAGAAGGCCCCACAGTGCGTAGTGCATATTGCATATGCACATTTGCATATTTGCATTTTGTGATAAATGACCACAAACCCTCCCTTAGTGCGGGACGGAGCCGCGGTGCATTCACAAAACATGTTGGTTGTCTCACATGTTAGTTTTGACCCGTAGTTTTACAGAATAAATAAGAAATGTAATTTGTAAATACATCTATGTAACGGCGCCTTATCGCTGAAAAGTCAACTGACGACACTCGTTTTGACTCCCCTCCCTTTTGAGATAGGGAGGGGTGAGCTGATGTGTATTGGATGTCGGAATATGGAACTCCTCCCGTGAGATACCACTTAATTTTACACAATGCACCTTTAAATAGAACACTAGAGTAAACGTGCTTAGTCACTGTCCACCGCTGTCGGTGTTTGAGAGCAACCTAATAGACAACATCATTTGTCCCAGGTTTACAGGTTGGACACTGACTCAGGTGAAGGTTGACATCCTTTACTTTTTGCACCCTGGGGAGTTGTGTAGTGCGCCAAAACCGTAATAAGACTTTAAGCAGACGGTAATTGATACCACCAATTATTCTGTCTATGCCGGCAACCAAGCGTGGTGAGTTACCGTGAGAGGGCCGCTGGTTTAATGAGACTGGGCGCCTCAGAGTTGGTTTCAGTGAGTTTGATGAGGACAGCTAGCAGAGAGAATACCGCCGTTTGCCCGTGATGCTACCAGACACAAATCACAGGAAGCATCCATTAGAGTCACAGTCACTAACTTCCTGTGTGCGGGACCTGTCTTCTGGGCCCCCAGCACTCTTATCAGGGCGACATCGTCTGAAGCACCTGAACGCAGATTTATCTCCTCTTGTGGGGTTCAGCGGTGTTTAATAGCACATGTAATGTTAGATTCTCCACCGTGCAGCCGCTCTGATGTGAAAATGTGCGTTTGGTCTCCTTGACGAAGTGGAGCCTGACTGACGGCAGAGGTGGACCGACTGCGTGACAAATAACCTGCTGCGGCGCCGAGTGGCGAGAAACCTAAAGTGTGGCATCTGAGGATAATAGCATTGATTTTGAAGGACTCATTTACTTCCCATTGAGCGGCCATTTGTTGGCGGCTGCTTTTGCGGAACCTGAAGGATGGTTTCTCAATAATGGCGGTGCGGGTCATGGATGGGAGCGCCGCGTAGACGATGTGCGCCCTGCCAAAAACTTCGAGCCAAAGGTGCTTCGATGTTCTGGCAACTGGATCATTGAAGGAGAGTGAATGGTGCACGAAGGAGATGCATCGAGGTGATTGCGTACCTGAGCCAGCACGGTGTCGGTTCTAATCCATTCCTTTACCCATGAGTACTTGCAGCTCTGAGTGGGCATATTTAGGAGTATGAAAAAAAAGAAGGAAATGCGAGATATACTAGATTACTGCTACATCATTTCAATTACATTCAAACCCTTGAGAGCTTGAATAACGTTCCTTTCCAAAGAAAGTCTTGAGACCGTTTGTTTCGAAGGTCATTCCATCGCTGCATCGAGTCAACAGCCTTAAAAGCGGGAAATTACAAAGTCCCGTTTAGGTCCAACTATAGCGCAGAGGCCAGTTTCATGTTCACTGTAAATGTGAATAATTCCTCTTTTTCTCCTGTCCTTTATTTACTTACACCGTAATAACAAAACCCACCCACTCCGGGTCTCAATGCCATCCTTTCATGTCAAGATGTCACGACTTCTTCACATGAAAGAAGTCGTGTCAAGACTTCTTTCATGTCGGCGCCTCGCTTCAGGTGCCTCGCCTAGCATTTAGAGTAACAAGGGTATGTCCCCGAAAAACCTCCAATCCCCTGCATTGTACGAGCAAACCCCCCTGATTGAACTCCTCAAATTCAATGTGAAGTTATGTCGGAGAAACAGTGGTATTCATGAAAAGGCTCCCCCTAGTGAGTAAAATATAAACTATTAAAGTGAAATTTAGAGATAAGAGAAATATCTTCAAGTTATTCCTACGTGCCAAATGTGGATTCAATTCGATTTAAGATTAAGAAGTTACATCTGAAAAAAGGATATTTCAAAGCTAGTTCTTCTCGAGTCGATTCTTATGCACCAAATTTGATCTTAATTGAACAACAAGCTCCACCTAGTGAATAAAATATTAACTCTTAGAGTAACTCATGATGAATACAAGATAGATTTCTTGAAATAGATTCATATCTATGGAATTTGGGACTAAATCGGACCAACGGTTGAGAAAACAAATTTTGGAGATAAAGCTCCCTTTAGTGTCTGAACTATACAACCGACCTCTCCGAAACCCACTCCAGTTCTTCCTCACACTAAGGTCTATGTGGGTATGACATTTAAAAATGATCTATGATATGGTTTTTTGAGTTATCGCGTTAACACGAGGGATCTCTAGCAGAGATGTTGAAGACATTTAAATCAGATCTTTGACTTTTCGGGTATATAAAATTTGTTGGCATGTGGTTTCTTTCACGAGGAACTTGAAATCTGAGTCTCCTGAATGAAAGTCTTGTTTGTGAGACTTAATCACTTCGGAATATATGTCACTTGTTTCTGGTCATCTCATAGGGACGCTAGAACAGAACCGTCGTATTTGACCACCTGGGACTGAGACTGCACTCGTCAATTTATAAAATTGTCCAATTTTCCCAGTCCTGGAATGCAATTTTTCTCTAACGACACCTTTGTGGAAATTATTGCCATTTTAGGTTTGATGGAGAAAACTGCCTAAATCTCAGTGTTTAGATTTAGGACTCAAGACTTTCGTCATCCCGATGAAGGCGATGAATGAATCAGCATCTGCTCACCGTTGCCAAAGTTCCAATCAAACATCAACTTCTTTTCTTTTTTTTGGATCTGAAGAAATATCTGAACCGTGAGATTTGTGACGTGTTCCCGCCCTCGTACCCATAGCACTCAAATAAATTATAAATGAGTTTATAAATGCAACAGTAAGAACAAACTTTACGTTTTGGAAACTTAAATCTACTATATAATCTATTATTAATCATATAATATATGTCAATGATATAATTTGTCAATGTCTGTTTTTAAATATGATATCTCAACCTTCTATTATTACTATAATTACTTTTTCTTTTATCCATTCCTTTCTATTTTATCGTTATTTATCGATCTGGACTTTTCTTTTTTTTAGATGAGTGAGAGACTATAATTATTTTATAATAATGATAATTATTATTAATAATACTATAATTTTTTTCATGTATGGAAGTACATAGAAAGTGAGAAATAAAAGAAATCTAAATGTGAGTCTGAATCTGAATCTGAATCTGAGTCTGAGTCTGAATCGGAATGTGAATCTGAATGTGAGTTTGAATGTGAATCTGAATCTGAAACTGAATCTGAACCTGAATCTGAATGTGAGTCTGAATCGGAATCTGAGTCTAAATCTGAATCTGAATCCGAGTCTGAGTCTGAGTCTGAGTCTGAAACTGACTAATGCTCGATGCATGTCTCAAAGACAGCTGAAGAAATCCTATCTGAGGAAGACTCCCGTACAATACAAGAGTTCCGGTAAAAGGTCATGATTGATGGGAGCGCCCTACAACGATGATGATGCCGATAAAGAGCGGTTGATGTCAAACGCAGGAGGTTGTTAGATCCCACCCGTTGCCGGCTGTGGCCTTTTGTTTCAAAGCCACTGAGGTTGGAGACGTGGACGGAGGTAGAGCGTCACGAAGATGCGGACAGGAAGTCCTCCAGGAGATATGCTTCTTCTTTTTTTCTCGTGTGGCTGACATTTCTAGCTATATGGTTATTAACTCTGCTGCTGAGGTGGAAAGTAAATCAGAAACAACAGAAAATAGTTGTGGATGCTGCAAGAAAGTTTGTGGGATGTTGTGGGGATTTATTGGAGAGGAAGTGCTGAGCCTATAGAGCGAGTAGCTTATTCATTAGAGTACAGGGTCTAGGCTCAGGGACGGAGAATCTTTCCGTCCTATTTCTCGTGTTTATTTCCTTTTTTTTCCCTAATGCAATATATTATTTTATTCAATTCGGTACCAGGCGACAATGCAATGCATTTTAGAGGAAAACCAGAAAAAAAAAGAACCAGAAGTAGAGGGAGAGTCTTAGTTTCGAACGCTACCATGTTGCTCTAGCATTCGTTGTTGGAACAGATTAGCACATTCAGTTAGCATTCAGCTAAGCAGCTTTTAGCTAATTTGAGCATAGAAAACATTTATTTCCCAAGGTCCCACATACTTACGAACATCACACACACGAAAGCAACTAGACATATTCTGTCAACATCGACATGAACTGTATGTCCCCGAAAAGTCCCCAGTACCCTGCGTTGTACAAGAGATCCCCTCGATTAAATACCTCAAATTAAATATAAAGGTATTTTCAGAATATCTTTTCCCAAAAAAGCTCCCCCTGGTGACTGAAATATGAAAAATAAAAGATAGATCTCCTCTATTTGATATTTGATCGGGAAGCTGTGTCCGAAAAACTGAGGCCGAGGTTTTCCAGGCGGGTCCAATCAAAAGGTAGAAGACAGAAGACGCTGGAGGGAGTGTTCATCTGCCGAGATATTCCTCGAGATGAGCCGGAGGGTGTTGCTGGGGTGAGAGATGTCTGGGATGTGTTTTCTCAGCCTGCCGCCTCCGTGACATCAAATGATTTTAGATATAAATTGATAATTTGTTTGTACTTCGGGACATTTTTCTTCGCTCAGTGTTACTGAAATATTCAGAAAAAAGAATAAAGAATATTAAAAAATAAGTAAATGGAAACGTAACACATGGTTAACTACTGTAGATAGTACAAAATGAATCCTGCTGCACGTATATTGCACTATATTAAAACAACAAAGTTCGTTTTTTAGATTGTTATTAGTTTTTTAAGGTTATTAAATGCAGAAGCCGAAAATGAGCATTTACAAAAAAACAGTTAATGCTGTTTGCCTTCAATCCTTTCATTTTCCCGCTGGTCTCCCTAAACAGCCGTGACAGACGGCCTCGATTAAAACACTTTTAATTTATTCAATGAAACATTCTAAGTGCTCTGATATAGCTGGTCATTTACAAAAGTTGGTTTTCACTACAAAACTTGACATTTCATTTTTTCTACTTAAATCCATTGGAAAATGAAAGCCTATTAAATCTCTGGCTTATTTTTATTCTCCTGTGGATTTTAGACCGTTATCACGCGTTCTTTTAGAACATTCAGCTTTTTATTCAATTAAAGGGAAAAAAACGTCTTTTTTTGTTGAACTGATTTATTATAGCTTTAAATCATTACGGTGATTTCAGTTCAGAGGATTGACACATACAATAGAGAGAGCTTCAGGCCAGGTGGGAAAACACAGCTCCACCTCCCATTTTGACTTCTTTTTTTTTTTAATTTCCCCGTTTCTTTTGCTTCTCTTTATTTTCCAAATTTTTTTCTTTTTTTTTCCTCTTTATTTTCCCATATTTAAGCTTGTTCCATTTTTTTTCTCTTCAGCCCTTTTTTCCTCCCATCTTTTACTTCTTAGTTTCTTTATTTTCCCTTTTTTTTCTCTCTTTTTTGTTCTTTCCCTTATTTAACCTGAGATAGTGGTGGCAGCCAGTCAAGCATCGGAACCCAGACGTCCCCGTCTCTCTCAGGGGGTCCGCTCAGATCAGAAGAGATATGTAATCCCTCCAGTGAGTCCTGAGTCTGCTCCGGTTCCTCCTCCCAGTCGGGTGGACCTTAAAACCTCCATAGGGAGGCGCCCTGGGGACTTCTAATCAGATGGCTCCCTTCTACATGAACGAGCAGCGGCTCTACTCTGAGTTTCCCGCAGATGTCTTAGCTTCCTCACCCCGTCGCTAAGACGGAGTTCAGCCACCGTACAGAGGGAAATCTAATTTGGCTGACAAGTTTTAAGATCTGAGCAACTTGGAAAAGCGTCAGATTGTGATTGCCAGGCAACTGAGTCATAACGTTCCCTGAAAGGTAAGTCCTGGAAGGTGTCCAAATTCAATAGCGGTCTGAGGTTGGACAACTTGTTGACGGGCGAGTCATGGGGCCCAAAAGCTAACAGACAGCTAGCTCATGTTGCTCAAACCCACAGGAGAGCTTCTAGCAGCACACCGGTCAGATGGACCTCCACTGGCTAAAGTGCCTTGAATGGGCGTGTCATCATCAGAACTGGACCATGGGGCATTGGTGATGGTCTCATGCAGAGGTTACTTAATTATTGCCTCTCCACCAGACCGCAAACACGATTAAATCACTTTAGTGTCCTTCTCAACCGTTTTGTTGAGCACATTTTGAGCCTCTATTACTCATAGAAAAATGGGTTGAACTTAACAGAACCTCTTTAAAATATGAACCAGTGGCAACATCTACATGGTAAAGACTAAGGGGCCAATGATGGAGCCCTGGGGGACACCTCCGGTCTGAGTTTGATCACATCAAACTAGGCATCACTGTTCTCCGGGCTTCACGCTGTCATGAAAGCATTTTTTTGTGGAAGGAAGAGTTTTACAGTTTTCAGCTGTGAAACGTTACACACCTCTGTTAACACAAGCTAACACGCAACAAGCTAACACTTCAGGTGTCACTGCACGCTTTTTTTACCGGGCCCAACACGCTTAATCGGTCGTTCAGTAGACCTTTTGATCCGGCTGCTTCCTGCCGCCGCCTGCTGCTGGTCAGCTGTTAGCGGCGAGAGTTTATTGGCGCTGGTGTCGGTACCTGTGGTGCTTTGACTCACCTTTGATACTCATGTTACTGCAAAGGCGGCATCCAGTCCCCATATTCTTCTTGTTTTCTGTAACCATCAAATATAAACTTTAGTCCGCTGTGAGGCTTCTGAATTGAGTGAGAAACACAGTCGGGCCAAATATCAATTTGATATTTGACCATAAATTCTAATTTCCCATGACAACCAGCTGGTGGGTTTGTCGCTGCCGTTCGTCAGAAATGAAGGCGGGGAGAAGAAAAACGTGTTTACAGACATCAACAACACTGACGTGAAAATAAAGAAAAAGATTATAATGATTAGATCATCTGTGTGTCGTGTCATAATTCAACAAATGAAGAAAAGAAGAGCTTCTTCACTTTAATCTCATATTTTATGTCTTTGTGGCATTTATTCATTCGATTTCTTATTCACTCCAAACTGACTAGAAAAAGGAAAAACATCGTTTGATGAAGCATTTTTTGAAATATAGTGGATTATAATGAGATTAGCTCAACCTTTATGTAAAATGTGTTATTAAAAAAAACTGTTTGACGCTTATTCGACTTTTTTGTTTGGTTGTAAGAAGTTCCATTATTCTATTTAGTAAGTCCTTAAAATCACATTTATTAAACAGGACTTTCTGAATAGACATGGTTTTATGCCTCCTGCTCTGTGGCTCTTTTTGACCTGCGGTGTTCCCCAGGGCTCCATCCTCGGCCCCTTACTGTTGAGCACATACATGCTGCCGCTGGTTCATATTATAAACAGGTTCAGTCTCATTTTAAAGTAAGAAATAGTGACTCAAAAGGTGAACAACCAAACATCCGTGCAGGACATTAAAAGGGTTATGATAAATATCGGCATGCTCTTTTGGTATTTGCGCTAATTGGATCGATGTAGCGGGGTAATTAAAGGTCAAAACATCTGAAATTGAAAAGCCCGGTCCGCTTGGTGAGTCACATTTCACAGATTGGCCAAATTAAATTGAAGTATGTCATGTATTCATCATTAGCAGAGAAGGAATTTGTAAACAGAGTTTTATGGTACAAAGTAAATATCCCTTTGGGCTCTGATAGATCCTAAAGAACTCCTAACATCGCACTTCCACTCTGTAAATAGAAATCGGAGTCCAGCTGAAGAGTACCAACTGGACTCTTCCTCAGTTTAACGTAAAAACATTTAAGTTTTCAAAGTGTTTCTCACCGTTCAGAACAAAGACCCAAAGAACACTTTGGTGTTTTAATTAAAGAAAAAGCTAAATTTTGTTTTCACTATTTCTACTTTTTTGTTTTTCATAAATTGTAATCATACATAGAATTAAACATAGAATTTCATGGATCCTTTTCACTTTATATATCTCTATAGACTTTAGCGCGAGGAAGAACTGGATTGATTTGGGGAAATTTCTGTGGTATATTCCCGGTAGGGGAGGGAGTTTTATCTCCAAAACCTTTGGGGCCATAACGATTTGAATCCACATTTGGGGCATATGTATATATATATGTATATAAATACGATTATATGTGTGTATGTATGTACGTATATGTATATAATAATAATAATAATACATTTAATTTATAATGCAATATATATATATATATATATATATATATATATATATATATATATATACACACTGGTATATGGGTATATATATAGGTACGTATATATAAAAGTTTGTATATATATGTATGTCAGTAAGTATGTATATTATGTACACGTATATATATATATAGAAATATAATATAATATAGATATATATATATAATATATATATCTAAACATGTCTATAAGATGTCGTATTATATATTATGTCTTCATTTTTTGTCACCTCTGAAATATCTGTATGTTGGTTAATGAAGTTCTTTCTTTCTTTCTTTCTTTCTTTCTTTCTTTCTTTCTTTCTTTCTTTCTTTCTTTCTTTCTTTCTTTCCCTCTCTATCTATCTATCTATCTATCTATCTATCTATCTATCTATCTATCTATCTATCTATCTATCTATCTATCTATCTATCTATCTATCTATCTATCTATCTATCTATCACTCTCTCTCTCTCTCTCTCTCTCTCTCTCTCTCTCTATCTATACCCTCGCTGTATTCTTAACTTCACACACTGTACCTTTAAGTGTTGCCTTCTGAAAAACATAAATACATTCTGGTGTATTCGGTGGTCCTCCCTATTAAACCCACAGATAAAATCATCTGGGACATCACTTCTTCATTTTTAGTTTGTTATGAATCCTAGCGAGATAAAATCCCTTTCATCTCCTTTATTTTTTGACATGGAATATCTCGGATAGCACCGATCAGACTCTAATTAAACTTAAGGGAAATCATTTTCTCCCTGCTGCTGTCATTTAAAGACACACAGGCATAACAAACATAAAAATCTGTCTTGGACTCGTTTAGCGGGCTGTGACCCAGCCTCAGGTATTAAGAGGGGGGGGGGGTATTCCCTCCCCAGTTTTGGTATGTAATTAACCTTCAGTCATCTTCGCACTCATCAGTGTCAACTGTAATTCTTTACCCCCGCAGGGTTAGCTTCACTTGTTATTTTATTAATAGCCCCTCTGGAGGGCGGGAAATAGTTAATTTGTGCGAGGGGTCCCCCCGTGGCGAAGGGCTTTAATATTAAATCACATGTTCAGCTTTGGAATATTCCGGAACGAGTCGCCGGAATATACTTACAGGAAAATCAGGCACTTAATGTCGGAGTGATCTCGTCATGCATCAACATTCAAGCGCCAAAAAGTGGGATTCATCTCTTTGACGGGCTCGACCGAGTGGAGTTTAATTATGTGTTTTATGTTCTTAAACTTATATCCAATGTGTTTCGATTCTCCGGAGGTTCAGAAACTTCCATGTTGGATCAACTTTCATCCAATAAAACAAACAACGCACAAATTTATTATGTGTCTGCGAAAAAAAAGCTCACCTAATTTTACCCGAGCATTAACAAACAAAAATAGCCCGATACCGAGTCAGAACAATGAGACGCGTCTTCCTCCTCCGCCCACGTCTTCCAGCGCAATTACGGGCTTAGCAGCTCCGGCGCCTTCTCATCCCAGCTCGCCACATCCTGATGCTTTGTCACGCCGTTCCGTTTGGCGTTTGCTGTCATCCTGCATTAAACGTCAATTATTGTCCAGAGACTCTAAATCATTAATGGGTAAAGGGCGGGGAAAGATCACCTCCACCTCGTTTTTGGACGTTCTTGCGTTGGACGTTGATTATGTCCCAGAAAAGTCGGGGAAATTCTGGAACCATCGATGCTGCCATGATCCACACGATTGTTTTTTTATCAAGCCAAAGTTTCCAACTGGAAACAGATTTTCTTGAAACTTGGTGGAAGGACGGTGCTTGTCCCAAAAAACAACCCGGTTAATATTAGTTTGAATCCAGAGAGATCAAAGAAGCATTTTGAGATTTTTAGACAATATTGCAGAAAAAACGATGAACCGTTTTGGGTTGGATTGTAGAGGTCTGCACATTACCGCCATTCTCATTTAATAAACTCATAGAACCCACTTTTATGCAACATTTCAGCATCTTTTCTAAGCAGGAGGATTTATGATTAGCCCTAATTGTTGAGGAAGTCATTGCTGGTGATTGAAGAAGCCCTCTGGCTGGCGCTCTACTGTTTGCTGCGAATGTTAACAGATGCGGTTCCGCTTGTTCCTGACAGACTTCGGCTCACAGTTGGTCGCCCGTCCTGGAAAAACCATATTGTTGCAAATCTAACAAGACAGAAGTGTGGATTTTTCCTTTTCGTGTGATTCACAGTGATTTATAAAGCATACAGCCGGCGGTTTGCCGATAGCGGCTTCTTCACTCCTAGCAAGGTCAGAGGAAAGATACTAAGGGATTAAAAAATAATTAGAAAGACGGAGCTCTAATGAGTAAACCCTAACTAGCACAATCATAGAGAGACGCATTAGGTCCTAATTACCAATATACTAATAGATTGCGTAACTGCACCCTTAGTGGTTCATTATAATGCGATCAAATCATCAAGGTCGGCCGAATACGGAACAATTTTCCCCGTGAGCGGATGTCCGTTCTTCCGAGACAGAAGGTGTCTTGATGGACTTTTGGATGGGAACATATTTTGGCTGCAGGGGAAGTCGCAAGAATCTGACAAATTCCCTCCAAAGATCATTTCTAAAAGAAGAAGCTAAAGAAAAACAAGTTTGAAAACTATTTTGGGTTTAAGAGCAAGGAGTAGGAGTAGGAGTAGGATCCTGCGACTAATTAATCATTTGGATACATCTGACTTAAACCATCAGTGGTAGAGTTGAACAATGGGGAAAAAGTAGGTCCAAATGTTTGAACAGGTGGAGAAATGTGTCAAGCGTTCAAACGCAAAGTTTTGTAACCTGGTCCCCGAGTGTTACCTCTCCTCCTCCACTCCCATGTAAACTGTAAAAACTGTAAAAACATTCCTACATCGTCATACGGTCGTCATGCAACAGTGTGTGGCAAGTTTTCAAGGGTTGAACAAGTTAGTTTGGCTGCTTTGGAACAGATACAACCGTAACACAACTTTATATGCATATAAAACGTTAAAAATGACTCGCGACAAATCCAAATATTCTAAAAATAAAATGAATGGTTCTTCATTAAGGGAAAAAAAACTCTTCCACCTCTGATGTTGACATTTGGTTTTTGTACTGACTGTCTGCTGATTGCTTGTTTTTTCATGTTGGATTCTACTTTAATGTTATTAATTTCTAAATCCAGGAAACGCTTGCTCAGGCAGGGAACAGCTGCAAAGCAAATCAAGTGCTCCCTAAACCTCGGTCTCATCTGATTGGTCCAGCAGTGGTTTAAGGAGACCTGATTGGTTAGGTGTCAGTTTAGAGAGAATCACACCAAACTCATAAAAATGAACCATGTGATTTATATAATTCAATAAACATTGTCATCCCAATTTAATTAATATTTAAGTACTTGCTTCTTAGACTTAGCCCATAATAGCAAGTTTAGCTTAAAAATAAATCTTAGACCGACAAAGTTGATTGATTTGAAACAACTTTATGGTTTTGATTCAGTTCCACAATACAAACACGTGACTTAAATTGACACTCATAAACCTTTTTTGTCCGAAAATGCTGCAATTTCTAAATACGTTTGTGTTTTTTTTGTAAATATCTCCTTTTATGTCCATCTTAACAATGATATTAAAATCTACCTTATATAAATAGGTCAGATGGAAATTGTTGAGGTATCTAGATGTATTCAACACATTCTATCGATTATGCAGTTTAAATATCAATTTGACTCAATTCTGTTGCTTTAATGGTTGGAAACAAGGTTAGAATTGTAAAAAACAACAACAAAACAACAACAAATGCAGTCTGATTTGTAAAGTCAGGGTTTGCAGAGAAGCAGAAAGACATAAAAGCCAACAGGGTCATTTCATTTATCTGACCCGGAGCGCCTGTAGAGTTAATCAGGATTTATCAAATCAATAAGACGCAGCACCAAAGTCACAAATAAACAAACAAATTATTGTGGCTGTATTTTTTTTTGTCCCCTGTGAGGTAAAATGACTGTCTGGATCAAAGCAGACCAGCGTCAGTGAAACCCACCGGGGTTCTGTTTGACCAGGGGGAACAGCTGAGATTACTTACCATGAGTCACACTATCTTTTTCCGCGTCTTCGTCTTTGACACGACCCAAATCGACAGGTCGTTTGAAGTTGCCATCTGTTTGGTAGAATAATGATTTATGCCTCCATTTGCAGGTAGAGAGCTAAAAAAGAAAATCAGCCTCGTTCTGAAAAATCACCTTTTCGCCATCTGATATTCATTTTCCTGTTTGGAACAACAACGGCGTGAGGAAAATATTGACGTACAAATTGATCCGGGCAAAAGGTCTTAACTTATATAATTCATTTTTTTTACTCACTGTACCGTAATAATGGAGAGATCTTTGATGTGTAAGGAAATAATGGATTCATTTGTCAGAACACACTGCAGCAATCTAAGCATTAGAGGAGATAATTGTTTTATTTATAGGCCTAAAAATCTCATCATGGCTGCCGCCGCCACAGATTGTGTTCAGAATTATTCCAAGTCTCTTTCATAGATCATTCTCACATTTTACTCCCACATAGGCCGTAGTGTGAGGAAGAACTGGCGTGAGTTTTGGGAAAGGTCAGTTGTATGTTTCAGACACTAGTGGGAGCTTTATCTCCATATGTTTTACGGCCATAATCTCTCAACGTACGTTCCGATTAAGTGAAAATTCATGCAAATTAATCGACTCCAGCATATTTATCTTTTATACCTTATTTTTTACTTGAGATAGTTCGTACTTTACTCACTAGGGGGAGCCTCTTTTTTTTATAATTTAAAGAACTGTTTTACTGACATGACTCAAAAACTATTTCATGGATCATTTTCAAATTCTATAATATATATAATAAATATATATACACATACATACATATATATACATACATTCATATATACATAAATATATACATATGTACACATACATATACACATACATTTACATATATGTACATAGGCCTAGCTTTTATTTGTCTTTCTTGAGGTTAAGTGAAATAGAACACATAGAATCTATAGTCCTGATGTTTTTATAATATGCTACTCATTCAGATTCATGAATTCTTCTGCATATAAAAACTATAAACCACATTCTCTCATACGGCTTGTGTCTGCACTTTTCTGGCTGGTGCACCTTTATGTGTGTTATTGCGTTACATTTCCATGCATGTGTTTTTCAGCGTGAGCCTTTTATGTCGGAGGCAGGATTTCCCTGAAGACGGGGTAATCTGTAATCTTCCATCGTAGCGTTGTTTAATCTGCAGCAGGTATACAAAAGCAAATCCCTCCAAAGGTCACGCCAGCGTCTGCAATACTGTGAAAGGGTTGCAGGGGAAGAAAAAAAAAAAGGACAGGTTGTATGATATCAGTGCTGCAGGGTTAATGGTGCCAGCCTTCAGAAACAGAACCACAGGGTGGGTTCCACCTTGTTCCAATGAGGCATCAGATGAAAACCATTAACTTTGTGCAAAGTCAGAGGTTTTCGCTGTGGAATGCACGACGGGGTTAAAAGCGAGCTGTCTGTCATTTGCTTTGAAATGAAAATGTTTTGCTGGGAAAACAAATTGTGTTTGACACGTAATGGATTTTTGATGCCCCAGTGGAGCGCTAATGTACAGCAGATGACAAACAATGCAAACAGACAAACAGTGTGATGGCGGCGGTTTGTCATGAGTGGGGAACTTTGATTTGGCATGAGGACAGCATGATGTGACTCGTAATGTGGAAGAACTGATCGTATTCATGCTGCAATAAACCTTTTTGTGCACCCAGAGCGCTCACACGAATGCAAAAGCAGCGGCATTAATGCAAGAGGCACAACGCGAATGCATTAACCACAAGATAGATGCAAAAGCCACAAAAGAACTGCAAAAGCCATTACAGGAATGTAAAACCAACAACATAACTGCAATAGCCGCTACACAAATACATAAGCAACAAAATAACTGTAAAAGTCACTCTACAAATGCAAAAGCCACAACATAACTGCAAAAGCCACAACATAACTGCAATAACCGCTACAAAAATAGAAAAGCAACAAAATAACTGCAAAAGTCACTTTAAGAATGCAAAAAAAGCCACGATATAACCGCAAAAGCCACAACACGAACGCAAAAGCAACAACATAAATACAAAAGCCACAACACAAATACATAAGCAACAACATAATTGTAAAAGTCACTTAAGGAATGCGAAGACCACAACATAACTGCAAAAAGCCGCAAAAGCCACAACACAACTGTAAAAGGCAATACAAGAAACCAAAGGCCATAGTGTAACTGTACATGTCACTACATGAATGCAAAAGCCACAACACAAATGCAAAATTATCAAAATAACTATAAAAGCCACTTTCCAAATACAAAAGCCACAACACATAGCATAACACAAACATTGAAGCAACAACATAACTGCAAAAGTCACTTTACGTATGCAAAGGCCACAGCATAACTGTAAAAGGCACTACACGAACCAAAAGCCACGGTGTAACTGTAAATGCCACTACATGAATGCGTAACACTCAACTTCATCTGCCACAGAAAAACTGCAAAAAGACAAAACACAAATGCAAAAGCCACAACAAGAAAGCAAAAGGCACAACTCTTGTTTTAATTGTCAAAAATGCGGCATAAAGGGTCATAATGCAAAAAAAACATCCAGGTTCCATTTACTGAGCATGTTGAATTAAATAAACACAATTATGTAATCCCAAAACACTTTATTATTACATTACAGACATTTCAACTTGACAAAGTCGTGTAATATAAAACACCATCCATGTTTGATTAACTAAACACAATTATATTATCCGAAAATCCTTCACTATTACATTCATGCACAATGAAACTCGTTGAAACTTGTATCAATTGTCAAGGATGCAACTTTTTTCCTCCCTCAACATTATAAAGTAATTTTATACAAACATCATCTTCGTTTCCTGCCACTGTGAAATAAGAGAATAAACCTTTTTTTTTTTTTTAAACTTCTGTTCAGCTTCTTTCTGCCTCATCATTTTTGCCCTGACTCATGCTTCTTCACTGACGTGTTTAAATGCCTGAATAGTATGAAGCGGGGGAGTGTGAGAATAAGCCGCTGGCGCCCGGCTAGTGTGAGCATTTACACGCCTGTGACATCAGCGGAATCCATGAACTCTGACCGCCGCCGCCGCCGCCGACTTTATGTGCGGCGCTTGTGAAGTTAATCATATGGCGCTCATCCTCCGAGGCCAGTCTCCGTTTTTAAGATATGACACTCTCCTAATATGTCACACTTGGCACCGGATGAAAGGTCCCTAAAGCTTCCCAGGCTTTAATGATGATTGGTGAATATTGCTGGGATTTTAATGAGTCTTCAAAAGCTCCGTTTGACTTCAACAACCGACTCCCTCCGCCGACTCGAGATCTATTACCTGCTTTATCTCCCATCACTTAGCTCCAGTCAACCTGCCTGCGCCGGTAATTACAATGGAATCATCTATTTCTAATGTGCAGATAAATGCGTGTTGCTGTTTACGCCCAAACATAAACCTGGGTATGGATTTAGCTGAATGCCAGTTATCTAATCAATTTTTTTCCCCCGCCGCGTATCTAGAAAATCAATCATTTCCACTGAACCATAGAGATATCGTTATATTGTGAATTAATTTGCCTATATTGTGAATTAATTTGCCTTTTTAAAATATTTTTAAATCTGCGTAGAAGTTTTTTTCTGTTTCGTTTCCGTGGGAACAGGATTTTTAGGGCGGTGGTCATTCTGTATGGAGCCATCTCACGTCACTTAACTCAATGTAATACGAATAATAATAAAAAAATAATAATAATAATAATGTGAAGAAGAAGAAGAAGTCCGAAGAGAAGAAGAAATGTATTTCTGTACCTACCTTTCTTCCCTCCAAACTTTTCTACTTCTGTTCCCTGATTAATGCGCCTCACACTTTACCACCTATCTCAGAATCCTAATAATTACAGTCTGGACCGTTGTGCGATTGTTTGAATTTGAATCCTTCCATGGAAAGATCTCAGAACGTCTGCATGGGTCTTTGCCGTGATATTCTCTTACAGTAACGACTAAATTGTGCGTTTGGCACAACTCAGCGCCACGATTCTACTTCCTGTCATGTTATGGAGACAGGAAATAAGGGAAGTGTGAAGGTGGAGGTGTTATATCTGCTCTCCGACTCAAATTACGTGGCGTACGGTCTAAGACGGTTTTATTGCAATATATTTCCGATAAAATTGTGTTATGACAGTTTCATACGTGTCGTGAAAATAGGTCATTTCATAAAAAAATCACTGGGCAAACAATTACAAGTATGACAAACGTCGTTCCTTTGACGTTGTCTCTAGAAGGATGTTCATTTTCTGACAGTCTGAGGGACGTGTGAATAATTGTTTTGTTTGCCAACACATTTCAGCGCCATCAAAATATTTACATTTATTTAAAAAATGAATGAATGTATGGATTTTATAGACATTTCAGAGTTTTCTATGGACGGATGATTTGAAGGTGATTTTATAGCATTTATCTGAAACCGCTCGTTTGAGGAATGGGAGATTTATCTCCTTTAATGATGCATTTCTATTTCAATGGATCTATGTGATGTATGTGATCCATGTGGAAGAAGGACGGTTAATAAACGAGTCCGTCCTACTAATAAAGATAATAAAGATAATGTGGTGGGACACGTGGAAGGAAACCCCCCTGAAGACACGCAGTAGACGTGTTCGGTTGTTCATTCTCCGGCGGACACGGGCCCGACAGAAACGCGACGAGACCTTTGGAGGAACGCAATCACTCAACGGATCGACTTGGATTTGGCCGTCAACAGTCTGGTAAAGCTGTGGTGGCAACTATAAAGTGATTGAAATCCCTCCACCTTTCAGAATGGCGGGATGTTGGTGCAGAGAGGGGGGGGGGTGACCCCGAAAACGCTTGAAATAGTGATTACTTTACCAGTGTACACTTCTCCCCTCGCCCTCAGATACAGTCTGCAAAACAAAAGGATGGGATTTGATTGTGGGACAGATTAGATTGGTGTGTGTGTGTGTGTGTGTGTGTGTGTGTGTGTGTGTGTGTGTGTGTGTGTGTGTGTGTGTGTGTATGTGTGTATGTGTGTGTGTGTAGTTAATCGTGCACTCTCTTTTATGTGTGAGTTGCACGGAGATCTCCGAGCCTCTCTCTCTCTCTCTGTGGTGAGATGACAGGCGAGGAGCTCCCTGGCGATGGATGACGCCCTGTAGATGAAAGAAATAAATAAAAACGGAGCCGTCGGTTCAGAGGCGAGTATGAACAGAACACCTGCGGGGGTCTGAGGCCGGAGTGATGAGGCTGGAGTGATGAGGCTGGAGTGATGAGGCCGGAGTGATGAGGCCGGAGTGATGAGGCCGGAGTGATGAGGCCGGAGTGATGAGGCCGGAGTGAGGCTCTCAACGGTTTGTCCTAGTCCAAATGGTTTTTTCTTACGGGATAAACAGAATCTGTGGTTGTTGACCACCCAGTATGTTCATAGTTTCACACACACAACTCTAGATGGTTCCAATCACTGCCGGAGAAGTTCATGCAAAACAATGACATCATACATCCTCCAGTGTTATAATAATAAAAACAATAATAATACAAATAATAATAATGATAATAATAATAATTAATAATAGTTAATTATTATTACCATTAATGCAAAGAGAATGACATCATATATCCTCCAGTGTTATGATAACAAAAATAATAATAATAAAGTTTAATAATAATGACAATAATAATAATAATATTAATAATAATTAATAATAATTAATTCTTATTATTATTAATGCAAAGATAATGACATCATATATCCTCCAGTGTTATGATAACAAAAATAATAATAATAAAGTTTAATAATAATGACAATAATAATAATAATATTAATAATAATTAATAATAATTAATTCTTATTATTATTAATGCAAAGATAATGACATCATATATCCTCCAGTGTTATGATAACAAAAATAATAATAATAATGAATAATAACAAAAATAATAATAATAAAGTTTAATAATAATGACAATAATAATAATTAATAATAATAATTAATTATTATTATTAATATTATTATATATATTATATATATTATTATTATTAATGCAAAGAGATTGACATCACTTTTCAAACAGTGTTATAATATTAATAATAATTATTATTATAATGAATAATGATAATAATAATAATAATTATTATTATTATTAATTATTATTATTCATGCAACAAGAGTTCAATCCCATCACGGCGCCTCATCCATAAATGTTGGTGTTCGCCACTTTCAAATGCAAACTGTGGAATTTATATGAATCTAATTTGACGTAAAAACTGTCTATCCTTCATTTTACCTCGTGTGTACGAGTGGAAAGAGAAGGGTTTGAAATGAATACCCATATCGATCAGTTTAATATCCATTAATACAAATATTACTACTCATGTAACTTATGTGGCTGATTTGCAAAAATCCTTAAACATCATTTTTACTGAAGAAGCAAAACATCCTGCCCGGAGAATAAATACAGAGTTACCTGCCCCTGACATTACATGGGAGTCACGTCCATTAGAGTTTGAATATCTAATACTTATTAACAGCGTATAAGTAATGAATTAAAATTGATTAATATGCTTTAATAAGCAATAAGGTTTGAAAAAAAAAGGTCGGTCCACCGCCCCTCTTGTTGACGGCCGCCATCAGGAGCCGCCACACAAAGAGGCGATGGGGAAGAAGAGACAAAAGGTCACCGTAGGACCTTATCTTATATCGTAACGTTTGTGATGAAGTCAAGCTTGAACGAAAGAAGATTTGTAAGAGTAAGAGAAAAACTCTGCATTCGGCTCTAAAGTGGAATCGAACTGTTGGTCCGGTTCAAGGACGACATCATTGTCCCTGAAAAAGAGAGAAATCAGCGGCGAGGAGAAATGCAGTAGGAGTTGGTGATAGAAGGCCGATTGCAGGGGATTATGTAGTCTGACTCGGGCTTCGGTGACGGATTATGCCCCGGCATTCAAAGACATTGTGTTTTGTTCAAGGGTGGAAATGACTTTGCTGAGACATTGCGAGATAAGGAGCTAACTGTTATTAGTTTAATGAGAATGATAGCCTGCCCAGAGCGCCCAGCGTAAGTGGCATGGGAGCATCATTCTTTCTTTGCGGCCCTTCTCTTGCAGAGATCTGCGGAGGAGTAGCAGAGAGAGAGAGAGAGAGAGAGAGACAGAGAGAGAGAGAGAGAGAGAGAGAAAAAGGGGTACCATCAGTTCGCCAATTGTTTTAGTGGGAACTCTAAAGCGCTGAAGACAAAGTGGTCCACATACCATCACTGGCCTATTATGGTTCCGTCTAATTCCATGCACTTGGCGTGAATCACCTCCTTCTTATCCGTCCCGGGAAATGAAGATAGATTTCTCTAAACTTGGCTAGAAAGTCCGGAGAAGTATTTATTCTTCCTTTATCTATCCAACCGCAACTATTAACTCTACGAGGAGCTAGTAGCTGTCTTCGTCTTTGGCTTTTTTCAATCATGTGAGCGAGCCGTTGAGTCAAAGCTGCTGCATAATGATCTCCAGGAATTCCTTCTGCAGTGATAGACGGGTACTGTTGTGTGGTAAGCTGTTCATTGTGCACATTCACTCGCCTTTAAAGCAGCCTTGAACATCCGCTGGTGTACTTTAACCCTTTAATCTCCTTCTCAACTGTTGGGTAGAGCTCATTCTGAGTCCTTATAAAATGTGTGCAATGGACTGAAACTGTTTATAATCAGACCCAGAGTCAGATTCTGTGTTTATGTGAAAGAGGAGGGTGCCAATGATGGAGCCCTGGGGGACACCAAAGGTCAAAGCGGCCACTAAGGAGGAGACATTAACCAGGGTTAATAAGAAAGTAGGATTTTTTTCTGCGGTCGATATTAAAGCATGTTAGGACTTAATTATGTAACTTGATACAACCCAAACAAAAGTCTAATAAGGTTTAAATAGTTTTCTAGAAACTAAATTACCAAAGTAGGTTGAGGTAATATCATTGCATTTGACTATTTTCTATGAAATACACTTCAATAATGATTTGTCTCACTGTTTGAAAACGATTTGTCACTTTATGGTGAATTCTGAGTGTCTAAGATTTCAAATTCATAAATGCCTCAAAGTAATAAAATATTCAAAGACATTTTTTTGTCCACGTTTTTTTTTTTTTTTTTTTTTTGGCCAGGACATAAAAGGGTTAAACATTCTCAGACAGATTCCTTCCGCCTGACAACTTGGCGCTGATGTCATTAAAATAGCGTTTGCGGATCGTTGTAAGCGTCAGCGGACGATGTCTGTATTTATATACTTTGTGCATTTGTAAGGATAAAACCCGATGTCGGTAAACGCCAGATCGGATCCTTTGCACTTTCTGTGTTTGCATTCAACCCCGTATTACGATGCTTATTCAGAATCTTGGCAATTCAAAGCCCATTGTGGGTTTTCCCCTCCGCCGCCGTCGCCGCCGCCGTGGCCAAATACACTGCTTTCTGTTTTCTCTGCAGCAGCTGTTCCACATATTGTAGCACAAATAACACAAGTCAGGACAAACGAGTGAGGGACAATAAGTGAGTGGAGATATATAAATATATATATATGTGTGTTGGAGAGAGAGAATGGTGCAATCTGAAAAAATTGTCACCACTGCTGCTTCTTTTCGTTTTTTTAGGCGCAACAGCGTCTCGTTCCACCTACTGATTTGGCGTAAGTTTTTTTAGTCCTTCCTGACAAAACCCTTCCACTGATCCGGGGCTTGGGACCGGTTCTAGATGTGACTGGGTAGGCTGGTAGAACTAAGGACATTGCCTAATGGATTTGCATTGAGATATCATGATGAATTAAAACAACCTTTTTACACTGTTACTGCTACGGTTGCGTTTGGTTCTTTCTTTCCACCCATCTGCAGCTGTACATCTAAACCAATCAATGCACAGATGTGAGTCAGTGACACGTTTAGTTCACATTGTTTTATTATTATTTCTGTATTTTTTTCATATTGGGCTAGAGAAATTGCAGTTTTGTCTGATTTTAGTGTTTTTGAAAGTATTTATGTTTGTTGATAGGTTTGTTTCTTGCACCATGGGAGCAATTTCATTATCATATAATGACAAATAAAGTTCTTCTTCTTCTTCTTTAATGGATGTTCTTCATGCTGTGTGGTGAGATTTGTGCTCAAGCGGCAGACAAATCCCAATCTGGTGCAAAGGGTGATTATTTGATTGATTTTTGCTTTTTTATTTTAGTTTAATCTTAATTTCTGCCTTCTTTTAAGATATTTAACAGTAAATGTTGCTTTAGTTTTCAACCATCTGTCCTTAACACCACGTCTGCCCATCACATCCTCATCTCCTCTGTCCCATCACTTCATCTAACGCACTTCAGAAACTCAAAATGAAAAAACCTCCTCCTCCGAAGCATTTAGCTTTGCTGCCTTTCCACCTGGCTTCTGGGACACATGTTTCTACCTTCTTTCTCTCCATCATATCAGCTATCTCTATACCTTAACCTGTCATCTCCTATCATTCAAGAGTTCCTACTCTCACCCTCAAACATCCCAAAAACAAACATTCACATTATGTATATATATATATATATATACATATATGAATTTTATTAAGGATAAGAGCGCACAAAAATAGGTACTTGAACCGTAAAATTCCTAAAAATCCTTAAAGTAAATTAATATTTAATAGTTATGATCAGGTATTGTGTTTCTTTAGAAAACCTTAATGACTAATGAATCAAAATATCTTATTATACAACATTTTATGGCGGTTAAAAGATATTTATGTCATGGAGGAGGATGGCAGTAAGGCGTGATGGATGAAGCACACAGAGTTAACATACATGTGTTGTCAGCATGCAGCCTCTTACGGCCCGTCTGTACGGTACATGGCGTGGATTTGACGTGCAGAGACGATGCGTCATGCAGTAAATGCGTCTGTGTGCAGTGGGAGTTGAGCACAGAAACAGCCTGTGTGGTATTTCTGCCAGCCAGGAAACCCACGAGGGTTACAAAAGTGGTTCAGAAATATAAAAGTGCCTGTATCACTAATGTATACTCAATTTAAAGGTCAGAGGATGCAAGATGGCGGTCAAACAGAAGCTTTAGGGAGCCGCTGCTAAAAAAAAAAAAAAAAAAAGCCCGGGAGGCTTAGAGCTCAGAAAGTTCAATCGGCCATGATTTTAAATGTAGGTATTAATATACGCCACTGAGAGAAGCGAAACGTATAAAAGCTTTATATTATTAAATTATATTCTCGCAATTTTTACACAGTCCGGCTTTCAAGGAAACGTGTTTCATGCACCATCAGAACTTCCATCAGCCCATTGGACGCCTCTGAGAAGTGTAATAAACATGTAACAACACTTCTGGACGGAGAGTCAGAGCCAGATCCATGGTTGCAGCTTTGACATCCATCTTCCTGGAATATTTCTTAACCCTGCAGACCTTTTGAATTCCGCCATAATAATGGTCTGACCCAGAAGGCCAACTTTAGCATAATGCCCCGTTTGGAGCACAGCATCTACTGTCTGGGCTGCGGCAGCAGGAAGTGATGCTGCCCTTGGTTTTTTTTTGACTGGAATGATGAAAGACAAGGTGGAAAAAAATGATCCGGTCCTGCTGTAATCCGTGTTTCTGTCCATGCAGCTGTAAATAGATGATGTCGCTCTCCATGGTGCTGAAATCACAGAATGTGCATACAGTGCAGTGGAAAAGTATTGGACCCCCTCCTGGTTTCTCAATTCTTTTTATTGTGTATTTCAAATGACAGATATTCATACAAACATTATTTAATGTATCTAATGCCCACTGGATATGTGTGAAAAAGTATTTGCCCCCTTCGCGACTAAATTCAGAGGAATTACAGAACTGGCTGATAACTGGATCCAGCTGGACTAGACACACCCAGACGGGATAAGTACCAGGCCCAATCAACCACATCACCTTAAATCAACCGTTCTCAAAAGCAGGAAGGGACTCAAAGGTCTCAGCAGTAGCACACTATGCCAAAATCAAAAGTTATTCCAAAAAGAGATGAGGAAGAAGATTATTGAAATCCATCAGTCTGGTAGGGGTTCCAAAAACATTTCAAGGGTTCTAGAACTACACAGATCCTCACTGAGACATTATTTAGTCATGGCGAAGACCCGGAACCTTCACAGAAGAGTTCCACCTTCCAGAATTCTTCCAAGAGCATGACAAAGTCTCGCTCAGGAGGACATACATTTCAACTCCAAGCAACGTCAGGCCTCTCTCACTTCAGTGAAGGTCAGAATTCAAGACTCTACTTTGTTCAAAAGACACTGGGCAGAATTGGCTTCATGGGAGGACGCATCAACAGAGTTACATATGCACCAATTGGCGTTGTCAATACGAGTTCTGACACCTTTCTATCAGAGCCATGCATTCATTTTTATCTGCAATATGTGCAACAGCAGCTTTTTTGTGGGCTAGCCTTCGCTACCTATGACAATGTTGCCGCTGGTTGTTCCTCCATTGACCAATTTGGTAGACTGGGAGGACCCAACAGGAACCCCAGTTCTGATGCTCTGACCCAGTCGTCTATGCATCATAGTCAGGCTCTTGTTATAATCGCTCAGACCCTCACACTTATTTTCCTGGATCCAATTCATCAACTTCAGGTCCAAATGTGAACTTTCCCACCCAGGACAGGTTCTATTGTAGCAAGATAATCAATATTATTCACTTCACCTGTCACTGGTTATAAAGTTACGGCCGATTGGTGTAATTTTGTCAGCGCCAGATGACAAGTTAGTCTGCCACATTGAGGAAAATGAAAGATGATGTATCACTGAAGAATCCTGCTCCACTTCATGGAAAAGACTATTTGCATTTCCAAAAAATTTACATTTGTCTCCTTCACTGGGATAAAAAAAACGAAGAAAAAAATCCTCCTGAAACATCTGAGCTGAATTTACCCAAAGAGAGGAGATTAATTAAAGTCTCCTGTCCTCTCCTCTCCTCTCCTCTCCTCTCAATTCGAGAACAGTGAGACTGTGACGTGCCTTGATATGAGAATGGGACTGGTGACGGTTAAGGGGCGGAGCCTATCAATGGAAGAACTCATATACTTCTGCGTTAGAATGCAAAACTGGATCGCACAGGAGACGGCTCCATCTTCCCCGAGCAGATGATTGTGTCATCCCCTCATCGCAGAGGCATCCATCTCCAGAGTGTCCGTGTGACAGACACACCTCTCATCCGGCGCCGCATAGAAGAGAGGACAAGCGTGCAAGCAAGTGTTCAGAACCACAGCAGCCGCCATTAATTATTGATGGCGTGCTTTAAGAGTCAGAGGCATCACTAGGTATCCATTGTTACCCCTGTTGTTATTTGGAGCTCTTGGCAGGCCAGCGAGGAAGACTATCCCTGTCGCTGATGAAGGCTAGTTCTCAATCTTTACGTCTTTTTACAGCGCCATTATTGACTGTTGCAAATATTCCTTTTGGCTTATAAATGTCGCCAAACATCTGGATCTTTCTTTAATGTCACATCGCATGGGGGGGGGGGGATATAATGTCAGCTGACATTTAGGCTGAAGTCGCTGCTGAGTTTGGATCCGGTCTGGTGTACTGATCTGGAAAAAATCTGGAAAACAAAAAGCCTATGTCCTCCTCTCCTCCCCTGGAGGAATGGTTGCACAGGCAGGCGACCGGCTCCAGAGTACACAAAAAAATACCCTGTACTCCTAGGGAGGTTGCCTTGGCCATGCGTGAACGGATGCTGATGACATTCACATGTAGGCGTGACGCCTCATTGGCTTAAGTCGCTCCGAGGGTCTGAGCAGAGATGCTTGAGGATGCAGGAGAGGACAGAGACAAACACTTGAGCTTGTCTTTCAGCTGCTGTGGGCCCTGAGTGAAAACATGAGTGAAATGCACACGTGATGATGTTAGATGAGGCAGGCGATGTGAGACGGTCGAGTTGCAGATTGGCGGAGTCTGTTTTGAAGACTTCAATCGGGGGAGTCTGAAGTAAAGACGAATGTTCATGACAACAGACGATCTGAGTCTGTCTGAAAGTCTTTGGTGCTTAAACTCTTAAGGGAGATTGTGATTCAAGGTTTTCTGCACCTTGTTACTGCAGGTTTATCCCCTTGGAGCCTGGATGCAGGCGGTGGTGGCTGATGACTCTGTTGAGGCTGATGACAGTTTTTTTTTTTTACACTTTAGAGTTCTCTTACTATCTGTACTGTAAACATGATGAACTGTCCTGTTCTATCCTTTGGTTATTTTAAGTTAACCCTCGTCTCAATTACAAACCCAAAACTAGAAACTCCCCGACAGCAGGGGTATCACCCCGAAAAACCCCAATCCCCCTCGTTTTACAGGATTGATTGTTAAACAAACAACCCCCAGAGTTCTTCCTCACACTAAGGTCTATTGCGTCATGTTGTGGAGGTTCCTCAAACGTGCTCTTCAAACACATGAGGGAACCGCCATCAGGAGCAGGTGGGGGTTCAGCGTCTTCATCGGAGCTTCTGCGACACGTATACTGGAGAGGACCGAATCAAAAAAGACCACCGGCGCATTCCATTGGTGGTCAGACGCTCCAGAGTCGAGTTAGGGTGTGAGCTGGAGAGCGTTGCTGGGAAGAGGGAGGTCTGTTATATACCGCTCGTCCTGCTGCCACCGGACTAAACAGAAGAAAAGGGATGGATGAAAACTCTGGAGACCCTGAATGATCATGATCATATATTTAAGGGCTTTGAACCCGTCCCCTCCCTCGTTGGCCTCACAGAGATTGAGTCGCTGTTTCATTTACTCCCTTTTAACACTCCATTTTTATATTTACTCCCGTTTTTAAAACCTCCTGCAACATTCGACTGACTCTAAAATCAGATCGGTTCAGAACAGACCTCCTCCTGTGTGTGTGTGTGTGTTTGTGTGTGTGTGTGTGTGTGTGTGTGTGTGTGCGTGTGTGTGTGTGAGTGTGTGTTTGTGTGTGTGTGTGTGTGTGTGTGTGTGTGTGTGTGTGTGTGTGTGTGTCTGTGTGTGTGTGTGTGTGTGTGTGTGTGTGTGTGTGTCTGTGTGTGTCTGTGTGCAGTATCTGAAAGCGACAGTGCCATCAGGCTCTCAATTGAGGAACTGCTACATTCTCATAGAGCCTCTCTCCTCCTCCTCCTCTTCCTCCTCTTCGTCTCTACTCTCCGTCTCCACTCCAGTCTCAGAGACTGAAAATGTGATTTTATGTCTTTAGACCTTTATCCGTGACGCATTCTCATGTTTAAAAGGTAAAAAAGTGAAGCCTGTCCCTCACAGAACACGAAATGCCACCGGAAGCGCGCGCGAGCGCGGTCCGTGCGTACTTTGGATAAATAAGGCTGCTTAACAAAACACGCACAGCCTAAAATAAATAAAGCAGCGCACGAGAGTGGTGCATGCGCGGTGATCATACAGATAACCCACACACACGCATTCACATACTCGCGCGCTCACACTCGTGTAGGACACCGGGCAGAGTGCGTTCCGCCGATCATCTCCGGTCCGTCCCTCCCTCCAGCAGCCGGGTCGCCTGTTTCACCGACGACAGCCGGTCTGTGCCGGGAGCGAGGCTGTGGAGAGACTGCATCGGGAGCGGTGCGTGGGAGTTGTTCTCGCTCTCTCTCTCTCTCTCTCTCTCCCTCTCCCTCCCTCTCCCTCTCTCTCTCGCTCTCTCTCTACCTACCTGCCATTTGCATTCCGCCTTTATTCTCCGCGCTCATCCCCGGGACGGCGCACAGGGAGTCCCGTTAGGATCGCGCCGTGTGCGTGCAGGATTTTGCGCATCATCTGAGAAGAATCACACTGGGAAAAAATTACGCAGCTGTTGTCTTTTCTCCTCTCTCCTCCTTGTTCATCTTTTTTCCTCCTCCCTCACTTTTTTTGGAAACCTGTGTTTTTTTCCCGGGGAGATGGACTTGAGATAGTGCGTCTCCGCTCGAGCGTCTGTGTCTGGGAGTTGCCTTCGGGGGGAGAAATGAGGGAGGATGCTCGGAACCAGTGAAGGCTACAGCAGGTGAGAGTCCGATCACGTTTTATTGGGTTCCCTCTTGGTTCCGAAGCTGTTCGATGTGGGCCGGGATGATCCACAGCGCAGCTGGTAGGAGCGCAAATGGGATTTCCTGTGCGCCAAAACTTTTTCAGCTCCAATTCTGGTACCAAAATGGCAACAAAACAAAAGAAAACGCGGGTATGTCGCTGTTTATGATAGTCATATTGGACTGACAGAACAGAACCCCCAAAACTGGGACTTGCGCGCGCGGATAGGCGCGTCCTCTGCAGGTAAATCTAATTCCCGCGATGGATTTTATAGATTTTTGCACATTTGCACTCTGTAACCTCATTTTCCGCGCGTCTGGGGAGGAAGAACGTTTTAAAGCCATTCATCAAATGTAATTGTGTTTGAGAGGGTGCTGCGTGCGTGCATGCGCGCGCGAGGTTACTGGATTGCAAAAAAAAAAAAAAAAAAAAATGTTACTTCAATCTACACTGTATTTGTGGAGGTACTGGTTCTGCTGGGTCTCCCGCAGCTGGGGAAATGTGTTACCATTTTATTCATCTGCAAAGATGGCTATCAGTTATGAAATATTTATATATATATGAGCAAATCAGGGTATCAGGGGTTTGTACTGGTGTGATTTCTCATCATCCTCAGGGAAGAGTTAGAGATGTTGGTTTCTATACGCAGAAAAAACACCAGGACCGACTGAGCAGGACGGGGCGAAGCTGTGCCTCATTCCTCAGCTTGTTATTTGTGATTCCAGGCATGCGTTTATAGAGATGAGAGATGGTGTGACACTGAATCCAACCCCCCCCCCCCACCCACCACCACCACCACCACCACCTTTCATATATTCCCAAGCACTGCCTGTTCTAATACCCACCCAAACAGATGTGTCAGAAGAGTGCGATGCTGTGCCTGCGGACATTCATAAAGTGCTGTAGCTCCATTGGTTATAAATAGCCAGAGGGAGCTGAGTGCCAGATAGAGCAGCAGCAGCAGCAGCAGCAGCAGCGGCGGCGGCGGCAGTGGCCGCCTCTCAGGCGTTTATCAGGACTCTCCATCCAACGTGGTAGATTGCTGATGCACTCTGAGATATGGCACAAACGCACGGCCAAAGGGTGTGGCACCCGAGGCTGTACAGGTTTCATTATGCATGCGTTACTTGTTTTCCCCCATCTTATTAAAACACACCTTCGTTCTGCGTCTCCTTCCACCTGCGCGTGAGTTCGGCTGTCGCCTCACTCCCGGCCGTAAAACAACACTTTTCTTTTTTCAACGGGTGAGGCTGTAGGGATGCTCGATCAATCACTGCCGCAGGAAATCCACCTCGCTGCTGAAGTGCACGTTAAACAAATGTGCGGCGGCTGACCTTCGCCATCTAAGGGTCGCCAATAGGATTGCCCTGCAATAGCCTGCAGGCTGCGTGCAGCAGAGCGCCCTCGCTGCAGGCATTATGTCGGCGCGCTGTATCCAGTTACGGCGCGTTGATCAATGTTTGCAATAAGGTGAACCCTCTTTACATGTAATGCAGAGTATCGGGTGTCACAGGCGGATGATGCGCCTCATGTTTCCTCGGCGAGATGGTTGCATCTCGGCGTTGTTTGTAATGGAATCACATGAGGAGAGGATGGAGCAGGAAGAGCAGAGTGAGAGCGTCTGGAGTGCGTTAACCGTTCGTGAGAGACGCAGAGGGCATTCGTCAGCAGACCGGCGCTGAGGGGCACTCCAGAAGACGGAGTGGGCGTGCGATGGACCGTGATGTTAGTCCACGATGAGGTCGGATCACTCTTCTTCTCCCAACACGCCTCAACGACCGCCGGTGTTTGTGCGAGCATGCTAATCCTGGGCTGTGACGCGTTAGCGTGTGGCTAGGAGACGCTCGCCCTCAGCGCAAGGCCGACACCTGCCGCGCCGGCAAAGGTGTTTATTAGTCCCCAGTTGTGAGTGAGGTCATGGCGCCGACGCCCATTTTCACCCGGGAAGGACTTTTCACCCGGGACGGCAATTATGTATGTTTTGACAAGACAGGGGGGCTTTGGCACTTGATGGCGCCGTCGTGGAACATTGTTGCCTGAGGCTGGCTGGCATGTTTATAAAAGGCCTGAGGTGGGATCATTGTATCTGTTTGATGGCAGGGGGGGAGGGGAGGGGCTCTCGTTATTAAGTCACTGTTGTCCTTGGCGAACGTCTTTTGAACCAGATAAGGAGCTACAGTCTTTTTTCTCTCTTTTGATTGTTCAGCTGAGCGATCTCTTTGTTGTTTTTCATCCGCCTGGAAAGGTGACTCAGAACAAACACCGCTGCCAAGGAGGTTCTGTCTTCAGCCAGGATTCAGGACAGGATCCTGTTTTGTGCAAAATGAGTCTTTAGAATCTTTAGAATCGCCTCAATGTTACTGACGGAAACACCATTTCCACGTCCTTTGATGACGTCAGGTCCAACGGTTGTGCTCTTATTTTGTAACGAGTGGGGAATTAAATCAGCCGTCTACCTCTGAAGGAGTTTCTCTTTTCAACGAGTCTCTTGTCTTTTATCCACTTTCAGCGACTTTGTTCATTTCTGACTGTTTTTAGCTAAAAACTGTTTTGCTAATCCTGACGCTCCTCATTCATAATCGCCCATGAATGATCTTCAGAGTGGGCTTACATAGACATCCTGGTTCCGATCAGATAAGACATCGTCCCTCATTCATTCATTCATTAAACGTTTACATAAATACTGACTGATGTTAGCGGTCTAAGAGCAATTACGTTTCTCTAAAAACTAGCCTACATGCTAATGTTGCTAAAGTCGGTCGCTGGCGTTGAGAAGGCCAGCTCGGTGTTTGCTGCCGTAACCAATCCATCGTTATTAACTTCATCATCGATTTTGTCTTTTATGTGCTTGATCAGGAATCTAGAAAAACCTCACTTGATGTGAAATTAGCCCGGCAGAGACGAGAACTCCGGATGGATTCATCGGTCCAATCCGTCCGTTTAATAGTTAGCAACGAGACGTTTGTCTGTAATTTCGGGGATCTCTCCCGTCTCACTCGGACTATGGTCACTACAGCAACTACTGCTGACGTCAACATGACGTCGACTCTAAAAATATCTGTAGTTTTAAGTCGTCGTGAGTTTCGGATTTGGTCCAAGTCACTGCCAAGAGCAAAAGGTATATCCCCGAAAAGTCCCCAGTCCCTGTCGTTGTACGAGCAATCCTCCTGATTGAAGCCTTCAAATTAAATGTTTAGTTATTTCCACATTATTTGATGTAAATGACGTTATAAAGGAGATAGATCTCCTCCATTCGATGCAAACGCGCAAAAAATACGGACGAAATCGGATCAACGGTTGAGAAACGATGGTCCTAAAACCTTTGGAAGTAAGAATCCCCCTAGTGTCAGAAATATATAAGCAACCGTTCCCAAAAATAATCCAGTTCTTCCTCAAACTCAAGCTTAAGGGGATATAAATTGTGAAAATGATCCAGGGAATATTTATTCATTCTCCAACATACAGATATTCTAAAGGTGACTAAAAATTAAGACATTAATATTAACATTGTAATATTTTAGTGACTTTTCCTCATTTTGCCCCCAAAATAAAACCCCACAGAAGTGATGTCTAGCGAACTCTGTGTGATGGTATTTGTTGTAGGTGAGTGAGGAATAGTTTGACCTTGGCGGAGGTCTTTGTACTAGCGACCATTCTAGCTTCACTTATTTTTCACTTCTTCTGCCCAGACTGAGAGCCGCTCAGCAAACGATGAGATTGTGCTCCTGCGGCTGGTCGTCCTGCTGGTCTCTGCACAGATGGACGCCGTTTCTGCTGAACCGTGTCCAACAAAATATGCATTTGCTCTTTGCAGCTGTGCCCCGCGGTAGAATTACTTCTATTTCATGATTTTTTGGTTTTCAGGGCGATAAAAAAAACATCAACTCCAATCTAATAATTGTTGAATATCTTTTTATCCATCACAGGGTTCGTAAAGTAAATTTTTGTTATAATAAAACGCACATTTTGGAACGCGGCCTCCGAGTTGATCTCCAAAGCATCAGGGTGAGACCGTCTGACGGCGTGTAATTTATGAGCGCGTTACCTTTAATCGTGTGACGTTGGATTGCATTAACATAATTACTGCTCGCACTAATCCAGAATTTACACAAAATCAGAAACCGTGTTTTTAACCACGTAGATGACGCCAGGCATAAATCTGCAAATGAATGCATCCCCCCGTCCTCAATATGCAAATCCGGCCGCGGCTGTGTTCTTTTCATTTCATAGTACCGTGTGACGGATCTGACGGAGCTCATCTTAATCAAAGGCAGTACGAAAAAAAAGGAAAAGGGAACACCTGAAAGGACCGACCATGATTACGACTATATTAGTATTTGAATTAATGCTGTGAGTGAAATGTCATCCCATTACGGGGGGCTTGTTAGCGACATGTCAGCCGCATGTCTAAATGCCATGCGTTCCCATTAGCCTGTAGGGTCCGTTCACCTTTAAAGGATTCATATTAGAGGATCTCGTACAATTGCAGCCTGTCCTGTTCTGCTTCACAGTGTTGTGAATAATGTCTTTGGAGGAATCCGCCTTGAGTGAGACTTCACCTTTTTGTGCTTGTGTGAATAAAAAAATCAAGGTTTCCACAAAAGAAAAAAAAAAGGGGTGTGTGGACGGGTGGTGCTGGCGGTGGTGGCGGGGGGGGGGGGGGGGGGGGGTATTACAACTTGTTTCGAAGGCTAACAGCAGGCAGGAAAGGATTCTCGTGCAAATGTGATGATTATAATTGATGGCATTATTAAAAAAAAATAATAAAAATTGCATGATCAGCATTTTGACGAACCCCTGAATTTTGCTTATTAGGCTATGAAATTATTTTCCGAACCGCTTTGGCTGAAATGCAGACTCGTAATTATTACCGGGGTTTGAATAACATCCAGCCGTGAAACCATCTGGCGCTCCACGGAGGATGCATCATTAAAAAAAAAAAAGAAGGAAAAAAAAGGTATTGATGATGGAGGAGGTCAGGGTCAAAGGTGGGAGAGGTGTTTCCGCGCTCCCTGAAGATCCTCAGCAGCACTCAGGAGAGGACATTTGTATTCTTTGCACGGAGACTAATCACTGCCTATGCTGGTGCCCCTGTTGCTAGGCAGACTTAACACGGAATCCTTTTTTAGATATCTGAGAATGAAAGTTTGTCACCCTTATAAAAAAAAAAATCTTTAATTCCTGTATTATTGAAGGATCTTCTGTAATCTAACCAGGGAATAAACTCGGAAGGAAAATGATTTAAACTCCAATGCATGCAAGGCTTCTTTGTGAAATATACTATTTGTCAGCAGTTTGCAGGACACTTTAAAGAGCTAAACGCAACAGACATTCCAATTAGGGCTAAACAAATCGATTAATCTGGCGAACGAGTGATCAAATGAGAAATATTGCGTGCGCTCGCCAAACCACCAGAGTCTCTATCTCAGTCTGTCAGCCTGACTACTTAACCTCTCCAAGTTTAAAGCAGAGTGAGCCTCTGTTCGAACTCAAAGATAGGTTATCCCCGTCGTTGACGTCCCTTCACCGGATGAGATAAGCCCCCAAGGAAACGCCGGTCCGGTGGGCGATAAGGTTGAAGTGAAAGGAGATGAAGTGACTTGGACAGAGTTGATCCAGTTTGCGACTAGTAGCTAGCAAAGCACGGACTGCAACCCGGTACCAGGGGTGGGCAGGCTACCGGCAGACCGTACCGGATGGTTTAGGCCACTTCTTCCCCCTACAGGTACCTTTAGAGACCCTTTAACCTTCTTGCAGCATTTCTGACCCTAGCCCATTCCTCATGGGGGTCGGTTCTGTAACATTCCCGGGTTTAGGTATGTGCTGCAACCTCCTCATTCAAATCCAACCAGATGTTTTCTGTGGGATTTAAGTCAGGCGACTATGACAGCTACTCTAGAACCTTCCTGGACTTCCTTCATGTACTCCACTCAACCCTGTCCGGAGTGAGTTCAAGGCGGAATATGCCTTGCTGGCTAAAGTATTTGTATCTAGCCGAACTTTTGGACTCTGTTTCTGGTTTCTAGTTGACTCCATCACTGCCTGACTTCTTACCTCCTGAAGGGTCTCGCCACAGCCGCCGGCCTCCAGAGGTGTCTAGACCTCCTTGTGAAGGGTTCTGCCTTCCCAGACAGACCCTGACAATCCTGACCTTCAGAGTGGACTAACTGGTGTAGTCCCCTACTAGGTAGGTCCCCTACTACGCTGACAGGTTGAGGTCCAATGGACCCACCCCTGACTCCAGTCACTTTTTCTAGCTGGACACAGAAGCAGCACGAAACCACCGCGTGTAACAGTTTTGTTTTAGTTATCCACCCGAGGACAAAGAGTGTTTTGTCCCTGTGTTCGGCTGGAGCGAGACTAAATTGTTTTTGCAGTGGTGATGAATAGTATTGTGTAGAAAAGCTACTTTTCTGCTGCAAGCATCTATTCAAGCAGTTCTATTCAGCGTCCAACGGTACAACAAAAGCAGCTGCGCTTACACAACCGCACTTCAGTCGAACGTACGATGGGTTCTATAAGTGTGAATAAGACGTGTTTGGGTCTCACCCTGCTGCTGCAATCGGTGTTAAAACGCCCGGCTGAGATGTGGAGTTCAATTAGGTCAATGTTGACGTGCAGCTCTAAGACTCTGTAGGCGCTCTTTTCTTCTGGCTACTAGTACTTACACTGAATCCGCTTTTTGAAATGAAGCTGCTCAGATGTCGGTTAACTTATACACCGATCAGCCACAACATTAACACCACCTTACCTTTCGATGTCTGTGTGCTACAGAGCAGTAGCTCCTCTGTGGGATGTGGTATCACGGACCAGCTTCTCCATCCACATGAGCATCCGTGACCACCATCCGTGGCCCTTGTCAACATCGCCGATACTTCTGCTTGACCATGTTTCCTGAATCTGATACATGCGTTTCACGACTTCCTGCCTATTTCATCCCACACACTAACAGGCGCCATTGCGGCGAGACAATCTACGTTATTCTTCACTTGTCAGTGGTTATAAAGTTATGGCTGACCGCTGTATGCAAAACACTGTTAATTCCGTTAATTATATCTCCAAAAGTCACGGATATTATGGAATTGACATTTCCGCCGCTGCAGATTCTTTGTTTTAGCGCGATGACTCCAAAACCATATCATAGAAAATTCTGTACCCGTTGTTATAGCTTTCACACGAGGGGGATTGTTTCGTACATAACTCAAAAAACATTTAATAGAACAATTTGTTATTTTATACCTAAACAGCCCTTAGTGCAAGGAAGAACTGGAGTGATTTTCATAAAGGTCGTTGTTATAGTTCTAACACTAGGGGATGTTTTTCGTTCATAACTCAAAAAACATTTAATAGAACATTTTGAAATTTTATACCTATATAGACCTTAGTGCGAGGAAGAACGGGGTTGATTGGGAAATGTTGGTTGAGAAGTTCCGACACTAGGGGGAGCTTTATCTTCTAAATGTTTTTTGGCCGTTGTTCAACCGTTGGTCCCATTTAGTCCAATTCTGGTTCATATGAATAGAATCAAGGAGATCTGTCTCCTAAATCATGATTTTCTCTAAAAGCTCTTATTTTAACTCGAGGGGAGTTCTCTTTATGGAAAAGAATACGATCATAGGTCTGGTTCAATCTAGTTCGAGGTTCGAACATGACGTTGAACTAGTTTTGTCGCTGTAACTACTTCATGTCGGCCCCCAGAAGGTGCCATTAGAATCCGCTAATGGCGTTAGCGTTCATCAAGAACACGGACGCGGCCGTTCAAAAGCCGCCGCAGCATTAAATGTTCTCAGATGACTCAAAGATTTCATCGGAACTGGAGCCCATCATCCCCTCCTTTCCTCAGATCGTTACTCCGGGTCCAATGACGGTCTGGAAGAAGAAGACAGGACCCGCGCTTTGAGGTATAAACGCAGAAGAGGCTTTTAGATTCCCTAAAAGCTCACTTTGGTCCTCTCTCAGTTTAACTTCCCTAAAAGCTCTCTCTTTCTCTCTCTCTCTCTCTCTCTCTCTCTCTCTCTCTATCTCTCTCACCCACTCTCCGGTGTCAACACAGACCAAGGACTGACAGAACATTGTAACAAAAGACGACTAATGCAGGCGATGGAGGAGAGCTGGGAGTGCATGGAGGAAACAAGGGGTCATTTTTCAGGCTATCGACCGCGCCGGGTGACATGATGTCATGGCAGTTCGCTGGACTTGAAGAAGCGGCAGAAATAGCTGCAACGAAGAGCCGCAGCCATATTTTAGTTTTGGACTAGAGCTAGATATCGAGGGAAAGGATTAACATCGGAACACTCGCCATTGCTGACTACAGATACTAATACTTCATTTTCCACTAGAACATACATTCATTTTTTTGTCAGATCTTGCTTTGAAGCTGATGTACTAAATGTTGTTGTCGAACCTCCAGAAGATATTTGGTCGCTCAGTGATATCTTTTCCTTAAAGTGGTATTGCTACCCTAAGGTGATATCGTTGCTGTATGCTTGTATCACATAATCCTAATCTCCAGGATAAGTGTAGATGAGTGCAAACTCTGACACACTCCAGTATCATCAGCATATCTCTGATTCTGTATCAACTGAATCTTTGCTTTATCTTTGCATTATCTTTAAATTATTGCATAACACTGATCCAGTATGACTTCAAATCAATATCAGGATTATTGCACATTTTTGAACTATATTCATATAAAACTGAAACACCCCCCCCCCAAAAAAAAATTTCATCATTTAGCATTGAAAATATGAAACGGAATAAAGAACACATGAACATTTTGTTTTGATATTTGAATATTTTATAAATATTAGAAAAAAGAAGAGGAAAAGAACCAGCTGACTCTGGATCAGTTGAATTCGATTCGTTGAATTTTGGTATCGGTTGTTCATCTTCTAAATCTGAGAGTTGGAGAGGGAAGCTCGTTTATATCTGCAGAAATGGTGGTGGTGGTGGTGGTGGTGGTGGAGTGGGGGTGGGTGGGGAGGAATGAGTCAGATGAAGGAGCCAGGCGGCGATCAAAGGCGAGAAAATGAAATGGCATTTGACCTTGTTGCACGCAGACGAGCGACACGCCGCCACAGAAGTGTAAAGTAGTTTGGGAACCAGTGGGAATTCTGAGAGGGGGGGGGGATTTGAGGGGGGCACGGCTGCATGGCGCTCAAGTGTGGCGAGAGGATGGTCCGGGCTAATCAACCCCTTCTATGTCACTACCGATGGAGCGAGGGGTCCAGGAGGGGGGAAGAAGTCATTACGATGAAAATATCATCATTCCATTATCGAGTAGAACCAGCTGCTCCGTGGGTTATAATAAAAACTCTCGCCGTGGATCAGGGTCTTCGACATGAGGCGAAGCAGAGGGTCTCAAAACGTCATCTCAAGAGTAATCTCCCCCCGTCATGTCATCTACTCTCAGAGTCACTCCCAACCTGGTGGGAGACATGCTGTGGGGAAAAGAAGGGAATTCACCTTCTTTGTTTTTTTGTTTTTTTGTGCCGTCTCCTGATATATGATCAGATATCAGACAAATATACCAATGAGCCATAACATTATAACCACGAGAAACAGTGATTATACGGTTGAAAATGGTCATGGTGTCGTATATGCTAAGCTACATTAGGCCGAATGTGAACATTTTGTCCTGAAGTTGATGTGTTTTACCAATGAGCCATAACATTATAACCATGAGAAACATTGAAACATTGAAGCTGAATTGTTGGAAGCAGGAAAAATGGACAAGCATGGAACTGAGCAACTTTACAAATAATAATAATAATAATAATAATAATAATAATAATAATAATAATAATAATAATAAGTGTGTTGTGTTTCAATGTATGATAAATACACTTAAACATAATCACAGTTACTAACAACCTATGCTACTTTATTTTTTAACAGGTCAGGTTTTTAAAATGTTCTGCTCATTGGTTTTCTGTCGGACAAATAATTGATCCAAACCATCAGCTGTCCAGAAGGGAAAATATCTTTTCCTCGCTTCAAAACTTATTTCTAAGGTAGGATGGTATTTTTTTTACCGAAGGCTAACTCTATAAATAACAACCAGTCAGATTCTATAAATAACATATTTTCATCTCGCCAGCAAATGTCTTCAAGTCCCATCATTCATTCATCCGTCATCCGTAACCGTCATCCGTAACCGTCATTCGTAACCGTCATCCGTAACCGTCATCCGTAACCGCTCTACCTGTTCAGGTGGAGAATTTAAGGATATATATTTATCTAAGTACTTGTGTGTGAATATATATATATTTACATACATACATATATACAAACATATATATACATATATACATATATATGTGATTTTTCAGACATTTCAGCAATAATAATAATAATAATAATAATAATAATAATAATAACAAAAAGAACAAAGACGTGTTTCACAGTAAATTGACAAATTTTTCATGTTTACATACAAAAGTTGTTGTTTTTTCCTCTCAGTAAACATTAAGGAGCCCTGATTACCTTTAAATGATTCTAATTAGGGACATAACTCTCTACATTTATCTTTCATCACGTTGTATTTACATGATTTGGAGGTATTAAACTCTGAATGTTTTACTTCCTACTGAACAAAACATCAACAAAAGCCTCATAGTTC
>JBBDHG010000235.1:282500-457500 GCA_037951165.1 Lophius americanus
CAGTGCGAGGAAGAACTGGAGTCATTTTGGGAAAGCTTGGTTCAAACACTAGGGGGAGCTTTATCTCCAACAGTTTTCAGGCAATAATTTATCGACCGTCGATCCGATTTAGTCCAAATATGGCGCCAATGAATCGACTCCAGGAAATCAACCTTGTGTCAAATTCCAGGTAGATATATTTATGGGTAGATATATAGATAAATAGATTAATGATGGATAGATATATAGATAAATAGATTAATGATGGATAGATATATAGATAAATAGATATATAGATGGATAGATATATAGATAAATAGATATATAGATGGGTAGATATATAGATAAATAGATTAATGATGGGTAGATATATAGATAAATAGATATATAGATGGATAGATATATAGATAAATAGATATATAGATGGGTAGATATATAGATAAATAGATATATAGATGGGTAGATATATAGATAAATAGATATATAGATGGGTAGATATATAGATAAATAGATATATAGATAAATAGATTGATGAGGGGTAGATATGAATATGGGTAGATATATAGATAAATAGATATATAGATAAATAGATTGATGAGGGGTAGATATATAGATAAATAGATATATAGATGGGTAGATATATAGATAAATAGATTTATGATGGATAGATATATAGATAAATAGATATATAGATGGGTAGATATATAGATAAATAGATTAATGATGGGTAGATATAAAGATAAATAGATTTATGATGGATAGATATATAGATAAATAGATATATAGATGGGTAGATATATTTCTGGGTAGATGATGGACTGGCAGTGACGGTGTTGTTGTGTGAAGACCTCATCCACTCACATGTAATGAGTTCCGGTGGAGGACAAACCTCCTACGCTCATGAGGTGAAATGATTATTTATTAGATAACAGATGGGTTTGTCATAAAAGCCTACAAAGAGAGAAACGTCATCTTTTATTCCATCAGAATCACATGAAATATAGATCAAATATAGACCCTCTGTTTTTCTCCGCCTCACAAATCACAGTTATAAAATCATCCATGTTTTCTTCTTCATTTGTGTCGGAGAAACCATTGTAGTAGTAGTAGTACTTCATGTAGTAGTAGTAGTAGTAGTAGTAGTAGTAGTAGTAGTACTTCATTCCCTTCATTGGCTTCCCATCTCCACCAGGATTGATTATAAGATCTCTCTCCTCACTCACCAGTGCATCCATGGTAACGCACCCCCCTACCTGAAAGAACTACTCACCCCACTGACCTCAACACGATCCCTCCGTTCTACCCACTCATACCTCCTCCTTCCCCGGACTAAGCTCAGCACCATGGGAGATCGGGCCTTCTGTTCTGCTGCCCCTCGTCTGTGGAATGCCCTCCCTGACCATCTGAGGGCTCCACAGACGACTGACACATTTAAAAAAGGACTTAAAACTTTCCTTTTTAGCAGAACCTATAACTGTAATTAACATTAATGCTTTTGGTCACGTTTTTGTATAGTTATTATTATTATTTATTTATTTATTTTTTATTGATGCTTTTATCTGCTTTTGCCTTGTAGCACTTTGAGATTTGATCCAAATGTAAAGTGCATTATAAATTAAATGTATTATTATTATTATTAGTAATAGTAGTAGTAGTAGTAGTAGTAGTAGTAGTTATAATAGTTATAGTAGTTATAGTAGTAATAGTAGTAGTATTACAGGAGTAATAATGATAATGGTAGAAGTTTTATAGGATAAAAGTCGTAATTTTACAAGAAAAATTCAAATTTGACCTGAAAAAAAAGTTAGAATTTGTAGGAAAATTGCAATTTAACGGGACAAAAGTTGTAATTTTAATGACAGAAATGACGAAAATATTGCAATTGTACGAGAAAGGGAGTTTTAAATTCTACACGAAAAAGTATTTCACAAGACAAAAATTTAAATTCTTTCTAGAAAAAAAAAAAATTACAATTTTACATGAAAAACTTGTAATTGTACAAGACAAAAGTTTAAAAATAGGCAACAACAAAAAAATTTTTTCGAGGACAAATGTAATTACACAAGAAAATTTGGGGATTTTACTCAAAATTATTATTATTGTACGAGAAAAAAAGTTTAAATTTTTCACTTTTAAACTGTAAAAAAGCGTAATTCTATTCTATTCTAATAATTTTACAGAAACAAATATATTTTTACGAGACAAAAGTTGCCATTTGTCAAGTAATGACCCATATTTTGTATTTATTTAGTGGATGCGTCCCTAATACTCCGTCGTACATCTCACAAATAATAATAATAATAATAATACATTTAATTTATAATGCACATTGTGTTAATTCAAAAACTCTCATGATCAAATTGCACATCTATCATTATTTGATAGAAGTGATCAGGACTGACGTTAAAGAACTCAATTCAATAAAACTGTCAAAAGTAACTTTATTATACAGTAACTCTGAACACTGAGGAGAAACTACTGTTGATGTCATTTTAAACGCGACGTTAAGTGTGCCTACGTGAATCCCTATCGTTCAGCAGAGCGCCTTGCACAGAAACAGGAAATGACCCCTTTCAGAGGTGAAGTTCAGGAGGAACTTGTAGACAGGCGCCGTGTCGGGAGTTTCATCAGGACAGCAGCTGGCGTCCGTCAGAATCCTGCACCTTGCTGCACCGACCGGCTTCTTCTCCTGGATTAAGGCCTCGCTGTCCATCTGTCGGGCGTCGGCTTACATTTAGCCCTGCCATTTGGACAAGCCCGACTGCGGCGTGCTCCCCCCAGCGGGCGGATTACCTTCTCAATGACGCGAGGGCGACCTTCGCTTTGAATTCAGTTAGGGAGGGCATCATAGCAGCGTGAAACAGATCTGATTGGGAGGGGCTAAAGGTCAAGCCCTCCTGGTTAAGATGGAATTAGCCAATAAATGTGGCTACCAAAAGAAACGACACGATAAGAATGTTGTGTTTTCATCTGCTCATGTTTGAAATGTGAATAAAAGAGACATTCATGCACCATTATGTTTGGATACATCTGTTTATTCTACTGATGGAGTATCAAGGTAGGCAAACGCGGTAAATAAGATTCTGCAGCTGGGTCCTCCCTACCGGGATTAGCCCGATAGCTGATTAGGCAGTTTGCATCGGAACGGGCTTTTAACGCGATGTGCTACAGATAACGTCAGCATCATCTCAGGGCTTTCACCGCTAGCTTACAGGTAATTTAACCCTAGTGCCCAACGAGGCTCAGGACTGATGTCTCCTGACAGGTAAACTAAAGCTTCAGATGATGGTCTTACCTTTGCCCCTCCCCTTTTGTATGTTTGCCGGTGCTTACCGGCGAGAATTAATGATGATGGGCGGCCTGGTTCAGACGATGCCGATCGATTTAGTTGGTGATTGCTCGTTAAGCTGTGTGCCAACAGAAAGTAATTAAAAGGCCTGACTATGAGGAGCAAATTAGATGCATCTGTGTTTTAGGATTCCGCTAATTGTATCCCCCGAAAGAGTCGGGGTTATCACGGAATCGTCATCGTCGTAGATCCTTGGTTTTCACGCCATAACTCAAAAATTATCACATGGATCATTTTCAAATTTCTTACTCACATAAACCTCAGAGCGATGAATAACTGGATTGATTTTAGGAAAGGTGGGTTGCATGTTTCCGACACTAGGGGGACCTTTATCTCAAAGAGTTTTTGACCATAATTTCAATTTGGTCCGATTTAGTCCCAATCTGGTGCGTATCCATTAACTCAAGGATATATATCTTATTTGAATTGTCTTTAACTTCAGAAGTTCTGGTTTTACTCACTTGTTTTACAAAAAACACAGTTTTAGGTGATAACTTTGTTGAATCCTAATTTTGTGCATATAAAACGACTCAAGGATATATATCTTTAAATATTATATTTTACTCTAATAGCTCATATTTAAGTCACTTTGCGGATATTTTTAATTATAGATACTGTGGAAATAACTTAAAATTTAATTTCAGGAGTTCAATCAGGGGGATTGCATGTGCAACGCAGGGGATTGGGGAGATTTTCAGGCATAAACCCTCGCTGTCGGGGACCAGTTGTAACATGTTGGTGCAGAAGCAAAGATAAACAACGTAAAATAAATCGTTTACCATTCATAAACGTTAAACGTAAATGTTTTACTTACAACAGGATGACTGAAAAACTCATGTGTTGAACAATCACTCATTTGAGACAGGGCCGCAAAGAATCGATCCAAACGCGCCAATGAAATTGATTTGAGCTTCATTCAGATGAAATCAGGCGCTGCAGTATTTAACAGGGAGTGTGCGGTCCGTAAATGTGTCGCGAGTTGTCGCCTGGTTTCCAGAGAGCCTCTCTTGCGGATCAGTTTCTTCATTTGAGACCGCGGCGGCTCAGAACTGATTAAAAATTTGTCAATAAAATTGACATTAACTGCCTTCACACCAAATGAGGCACTGCAGCATTTAACGCGCGCTCTCCTCCAGACGGGCTTTTTTTTCATCAGGAAACAGTTTGTGCAAGAATTATTCTTCCCGTTCTGTCGTGGCCTTTTGGCAGCCCATGGATGTTTGAGGCAACAACTAACAACAGAAACAGAAACGGCGGATTGTTCCCTTCAGTTTGCGGATGGTCCACTACCTCAAGCAAAGGATCAGTAATTGGTTGATTGGAAATGGACCCCTGAAAATGGACGGGTGGGTCATTGACTGTGAAGAAAGAGTTGAGTTGTAAGGCATAGCTTTGGATTTAGCAGTCAATTTACGTTCCGACCCGCATCAAGGGTCCTGAGCTCTGGGTGGTGGTAACAGAAAGAATGAGGTCACGCAGAAATGTGCTCCCCTCGTAGGGGGGGCTGTGATAAGCCTCACGGATGATTTCGATAAAGGATGAGGAGCTCGGAGGAGAAACACAACTCCTGAGGGAATTGGGTTTCCGGGGACAGTAGCTGATGAGGAGTTTGACTTGGGCGATGAACCCGTCAAACAGCAAAAGCGGGAGTCCTAAAGCAAGTTCTATGAAGGGCAAGAGCTTCTTTGATTTATATTTTCTGCTTGAATACATACTTACTTTACCAGGGGATCTGATTCGGGCATCTGCTAGGACTTCCTCCAGGGTGCTTCCCTTTGGAGGGTTTCCAGGCCCGTCCAGTTGGGAGGAGAACCCAGAACTTGATGGCACTCATCTGGCTAGTGAACGCCTCAAAAATGTGTCAAACTAAAGGCCCGCGAGCGAGAAAATATCTAATTTTGATAATAACTTACCCGCTGGTGTACAACACAAACACCACAGATACTACAAATCCCAGAATGCACTGCCATACCGGCACTTTCTCCCTGCTCCTCTTTTGTCAGATATCAGCATTTATCCAGTTGCACTAATAATTCAAGCTAATCCCTAGAAGAGATGCTACGGAGCCCCGGAGGAGATATGAATGAGAAAAATAATTAAAACGCTAAATAATAAACGTATTAGTAAATAGAACGCACGTTTTGATTAACTGGCGAGGTGCGTTCATGTCCTCCAGCCGTTCAACACGTGTCAGTGCTGCTGCATTAAAAACAAGTAAGCACATTTAGTTGCTTACATTTAATGTGAAATGCACCTTCAGGCTGTTGCTGACTGTGTTCTGAGGAGCAGCTGCTCCTGACTGCAGGAGCAGATACTAGGAGCAAAAGTCGACTTTTACTGTTTTATTGTAACAGACTACTAAATCAGCCCAGACATTTACCAAGAGTCATTTAAAGTTCCTTTTTGTTGATATTGTTAATTAAAAGAATTGTCATAATACCCCTGATCAAATATGGACAATCTGAGTCCTGTGGTCTCCATCTTTAATTGTGGCCCCATCTTTGATTGACTTTGACACCCCTGGTTGGTGGATGGATCGGTCAATTGTAACACGATATTATGTTTTTGCGAAAACTTGAATCTGTTTCAACCTGTTGGCATGTTGGCGGAAAACTTTGTAGAGGTCCAAAATGAAACAGTGGACCACAGCCTAATGTTGAGACCCTTCAACCAACACAGACAGACAATGAGTTCCAAAGGGACACTAAAAATCGCATTCACCGTTCATTTAATCGTGATTATACGTCCGTTAATTCCATTCTGCCACTCTGCAGTAATAGGAGCATAGAGCACCATAAACCTCCTTATATGAGGCAACATCTCCAGCATCCCAGTGGATCCGGTCATGAAGGCCATAACGGCACCATTCATTGATCTTACTGATATTACTGATCTAAGACCAGCGGGCCCCTCATTTATTCAGCGCCGCTGTCTCGCTCCTCCAATCCCATTCACTCCTGCATAAAGCCCGCCCCCTCTTACCACATTTCAGTTAAATGTAATTCTCCCAGAGCTCACCGGGGGGCTTTTATAGGGATGAAGAACTGCGTTCTGACGACTCGTCTGTAAAGGGAACGATAAGACCAGATCATTAACAAAAACTGAATGCAAATGTTTACCCGCGGTCGGTATTATTCATCTGAATGGGTCCCTGCCTTCACTGGCGTCCCCTCGGTATTTGCTGCTGGAGCCGTCGAGCAATCAAAGTCGCGGCGGCGCCGTCATAAAAGAAGAAAAATGGCAACACATTGGAGGAAATGACCATAAAAGCTTTGGCAACATTGTCTCCTTCTAATGGATCTCAACAAATAACCCGGCATAATATGATGTTTGTTTATGAGGAGTTGGACCCCGTGTGGACGGATCATTGAGAAGTCCGACTGCGATCCGTAACCACCTGAAGTTGGAGTTATGGCGCTTTACCAACAAGGGATTATGATTGAATCATTTGGCTGATTGTGTTTCAGTGTCATTGATAATGGAGTTGGACATAATAGCATCTTATTGACTGACATCCAATAAACGACAGCCACATGACAGAAGGTGACGGAGGATAATTGAGCTTGCGGTGAGGCCACTTCTTCGACTGAGGTGGAATCCTCACGTCAATCCGTCGCACGGCGCTCGCCGGAGACTTGATCAATGTGGCGTCAGGAATAAGAACGATTCAATATGGCTTGAGGGAGGAAGACGGACGGCTGGCTCTCTAGTTTATTTTTAAATCACCGTGTTTTCACTTGATTGCTGATGCTATCGTGGAACCTCCAGCGTGAACTTTGACCTCAGGGAGAATAAAAAATGAAATTGAGTGAAGTAAATCGAAATCCGTGAGCCTTCTTCATTTTTGACAAGTCTCGTATCTATTCTACCGGTCCAGTGGGAGAAAAGTGGTTAGTGGCGACCACGCTGGTGTCATCGGGAATTAACGGCGAGGAAAAGGGCAGAAAGACAGATGTCGTCGCTAAATTGAGGACGCCTCAAGCCCCTTAGGAGGCCGTCTAACCGCCGCGTGATGGAAAGTCCCAAATGTGTCCTGTGAGGGTTCTAAATCAGAAGATACCACAGAAGACACGGAACTAGGAGATTGGGTCATTGATTCTCAAACCAGCAGGTCTCCAATACCTGCAATAACATCTTTGGAAGACAAATTACCCAATGAAAGGAGGCAACAACAGTTTAAATAAGAATAGGAATGGACGCTAAGCCTGATGAGTAAGCATGTAAAAACAAATAAAGACTATTGTGGTAACTTGATGGATTTAGGAATAATCATGTTGAAGTTCTGAAACAGATAGAGAGACACGTGGCAGAGAAACGAAAAGGCATTTGTAGCTTCTTGCTAGTGTTACGAAGCTGACGGCAACAACTCATGCTCCTGTTAGCCAATCTGGTGCTTATGTCTTACCTCGTGGAGAATGTTCCTGAGAATGTTCCTGTAGGGTTGGAAGATAAAGTTGTGCTGATTAAAAACAATAAAAAGTATTTTTTTTTTTTTTTTTGAAAAAATATGTTTGCAAAAACTATTGAAATTCTGAATATATGTAGTGACATTATTGATAAAAGTGATTTACTGCTTGTAATTGAGCTGTTTCCATTTTCCCACCGTGCCTACATATTTCCATGCCTCTTAATCTGACACTGACGTACATAAAGTCGTAAAACGGGATTGAAGAGTCAAAGATTTTATCCAAACAAAAATGACTATGGTAGAGGAGGTTATACAAATGTAAGTAGCAAGGTTCTGTACATAGTTGACAGCATCCAAGTGGTTTGTGGCCGGTTCTGCACTCTCGCTAGCATTAGCCACTCTGCTAATGTTAGCTTACTGAAACTTGTTATGTTCCTCGGGGTGATTCATTTTGAAGTGTCTGATTGATGATTTTCGGGGTTGTTCCTTGGCAGCTTATTTTGGCCTCAAGGGTTATACAAATTGCAAACTTTCTGAAACGTTTCCAAGCTGGTGAGATTTTTGTAGCCATGGTAGCTCATGGTCGGTGTGCGTGCGCTCTGTATGCATGTAACCGCCACAGAGTCACCTGCAGGGAGGCCGCTTGGTTGATGACAGACGTTATGAAAATAAGCCTTCCTGCAGATCGGTCGGTTCACGTATGATTGACATGTCCTGCTTGAATCCTGGCCACACCGCTCTCAGTAATACTGCTCTGATTTGGTTGTATAAGCTCACTCATAATGGCATAAATATGTGTGACACAGGTGCAGATTATACACTGACGGCTCAATCACTAGCCACCTTTATTGGTTCGGCATAAATGGGCCTTTAGCCGGCGGTCTCTTGCGATTAGAAAATTGTTCAACAGTGCTTGAGCAAGCTAATTTCATACACTTAATTGTAACGGGCGGGGTCGATCCCAGGGTAACTGCCTCCAACCATAATATTGTGGACCCCCCTCCCTTTTCTTTTATTGGCAGCCTTATTACACGCCGTATTGTCTGTGACATCTTCCGAGGCACACGAGTGTGTATGTTCCTCCCCACCAAGCGTCTCTGAGTCAGAAAAAAACACCATGTGGCCAATTAACGATTGATCTTCCAGGCAAATGATGAAAATTGCACACCATCGGAAAAATCTACAACAGCCATCACACATAGCCAGAGAGCCCCCCCCCCTCCAGTCGTGTTTTCCATGCGTGCAAATCAGATGAGAGGTATTCTGTCGCTCTGCGTACTTTCCCTCTTGCACAGTTCATCATTCCCGTGGATAACAATCCGACTCCATGTGCCCGAATGCCAGAAATGACATCTTTTGTGATGATTAGGTGATTAATAGAAGCTGAAATCATTACTCTTTAACTAACTACCGCAATACGAAATGTCAGAATTGCACAGCACTAATCAATAAACTCTGAATGCTCCTTTTGTTATTTTTGCTCCATAATGGGAATGTTCCCATTATGGTTATTTGCATATTACTAGAAATTCTGAAATGATAAAATCAGCTGTTAACTGCAATGTTAGCGGAAGGGCTGGAGGCGTGCTAACAGATGATTTGGGGACATTTTTCGTCTTCCTCTTAAACCCTGTATTTATCTCTCTGTTTCCAACTACCTGCCGGTGTACTGCCTATTTTTTATTGTAAATGATTGCGTGAGCTGAGCCTCAGCCACTGCACATACATCACACTTGTCACCATCAGTCTTTTGATTACCTCCCCCAGCAACTGCCGTGCCTTCCCACCCCCTCCCCTGTCACCGACTGCTTTTTTAAACTCACACAGCAAACTGGAAGCAGGAGGGAGAAGAGCAGGCGTGAAAAAAGGAGTTCATGGTACCAGAAAAAAAACACAGATGCGCCCAGCACATGTGTCTGCGCGAGAAGGCAGGAATTGGATTAGGTCTGAAAAATGCTGTTAATTCCGCTGGAAGCTTTGCGCCCTCACTTTGCATCAGGCTGATTGCTCTGACAGATTGATGGTCGCAAGGAATCCGTCAGCGCCATGGAAATTCTGCTCAGCATTCCACAGCAGATACAAGGAGGCTGTAGAGCAAGATTTATGTAGATTACCAGAATTATTTGGTCTTTAATTTTCTGCTTTGAATCCGGGCCCAATGTCAGGCTGTACGTTGGAAATACCTTCTGTGCAGTGGACTTAACAAAGCAGAATTCAGAAACTGTCAACGCTCTGAATTATGCAAGCACATACCTCATTTCTTGTAGCCTAACTCTATTCAGCTTTAGTCTGACTCATGAATATTGCAGCGATTGTACTCTGTTGGTAACCGTGTCACACGAGAATGGCATCTCTGGCATGGCAGCAGGCAGTCACAGTGTCTAAAGGACGGTTCTACCTCAGTACAAACCGCTTTCACAGCATATCATGTGGAATTGCGGAATTTAGCAGAGTGCAGCATATTTCAGCGTCTTCCCTTAGCTCAGCGGTATCAAACCGTGCCGTACAACTTCATTTGAACTGCATAGATGGGTGGAATATTCTGTTTGCATTGAATAGCCCTTTTCAAAGGAGCAGACAGTTCTGAAAGAATGCTGTGCTGTGGGAATAATCAGTATAGCAAGTCATGTGAATTCAATGTTGTAACTGAATGTTTTGCCTCGTCTCTTTGTCTCCGCAGGTAACCGATAAGATGGCGGCCAGGGAAGCGACTGGGCACAGCTACCTGGTGGCTTGCTGGCAGCCCATTCTGATCCTGATGCTGGGCACCGTGCTTTCTGGTTCCACTACAGGCTGTCCATCCCGCTGTGAGTGCAATGTTCAAGAGCGCTCTGTGATGTGCTACCGCAAAAAGCTCATGACAGTTCCTGAGGGCATTCCTGCAGAAACGAGACTGCTGGATCTCAGCAAGAATCGCATCAGAACCATTGACCCAGATGAGTTTGCCAACTTTCCTACCCTGGAACACCTGGAGCTCAGTGAAAACACCATCTCTACTATCGAACCCGGAGCTTTCAACAACCTCTATGGCTTGCGGACATTGGGGCTGCGTAGCAACAAGCTTAAGTTGATCCAGCTCGGCGTCTTCACGGGTCTGAGCAACCTCACACAGCTGGACATAAGTGAGAACAAGATCGTCATCCTGCTGGACTACATGTTCCAGGATTTGTACAACCTTCGGTCTTTAGAGGTCGGTGATAATGATCTGGTTTTCATCTCCCACAGAGCTTTTCATGGCCTGAGCAGCCTTGAGCACCTGAGTCTTGAGAAGTGCAACCTGTCTTCTGTGCCAACAGACGCTTTTACCCACCTCCACAGCTTGATCACGCTCAGGCTGCGCCTACTCAACATCAATGTCATTCGGGATTATTCCTTTAAAAGGCTCTATAAACTGAAAGTTCTGGAAATAGCCAATTGGCCATATTTGGATACGATGACACCGAACTGCTTGTATGGATTAAATCTCACCTCTCTGACCATCGCCAATGCCAACTTGACCACGATCCCTTATGTAGCCCTGAGACACTTGGTTTATCTGTGCTTTCTAAACCTATCTTACAACCCTATCCACACGATCGAGGGAAACAAGCTCCATGATCTTCTGCGCCTGCAGGAATTTCACCTGGTAGGTGGCAGACTGGCAATGATTGAGCCCTACTCTTTCCGTGGTCTAAACTACCTGAAGATTCTCAATGTGTCTGGAAATTCTCTGAGCACTTTAGAGGAGTCTGCTTTCCATTCAGTCGGCAACCTAGAAACCCTCGCCCTGTACGATAATCCCCTGGCCTGTGACTGCCGACTGTTATGGGTTTCTCGACGGCGCTGGAGACTCAACTTCAACAAGCATCAGCCTACCTGTGCCTCTCCTGAGTTTGTCCAAGGCAAAGAATTCAAAGACTTCCCAGATATTCTGCAGCCAAAATACTTCACGTGTCGCAAATCCAGGATTAGAGATCGCAAACCCCAGCAGAAATTCGTGGACGAGGGAGCCATTGTTCACTTTGCATGCCAGGCAGATGGAGATCCTGCCCCAGTGATAATGTGGCTTTCCCCGCAGAAAAAGTTCATCACCACCAAGACAATTGGCAGGCTCTCCGTGTTGCCCGACGGAACCCTTGAAGTGCGCTACGCCCAGATTCAAGACAATGGTACATATGTGTGTGTAGCTAGCAACGCAGGCGGAAATGACACCTCTCTTGCTCACCTGCACATTCATAGCTACTCACCTGACTGGCCACATCAGCCCAACAAGACTTTTGCCTTCATCTCCAACCAGCCCACAGAAACTGGGGCCAACGGTACAAGAGCCAATGTCCCTTTCCCGTTTGATATAAAGACACTGATCATTGCCACCACAATGGGCTTTATCTCGTTTCTCGGTGTTGTCTTGTTCTGCCTGGTGCTGCTCTTCCTTTGGAGCAGGGGTAAAGGCAACACCAAGCACAACATTGAGATTGAGTACGTGCCACGGAAATCGGACGCTGGCATAAGCAGCAGCACAGTGGACGCTCCTCGGAAGTTTAACATGAAAATGATTTAAAGGCGCTTTGGAATTTATTGATTTTGAACTAAAAAAAGATGAGACATACGGAAAAGAAGACATTTCCTTTCCTGTCTTACAAACCCGTTGATCCCGGTCTGTTCACATAGAGTATAATGTTTTTTCCTGACTGAAGTACTAGCGAAGAGGGCATTTCCTGACTTTCACAAGCGAGAGGGAATCGACGCACGGCCAGTTCAGTAGTGCATCGGAGGATCCTACAAGACCTATGGGGGCATTCATTGAAAGTCCGATTTCTCAAAAGCAGTTCATATTCCTGTGGATTTATACTGGGAAAATATATCAGATAAGAGAAACACTTCAAAAACGCCAGAACGCCAGGGGCAGGTCATCTTTCTTCCGTCGTTTTTCCGTCTGTATGTTTGATTTCTTTTCCTTGTGTGTTTCCAAGACATGAATGAGATTGGTATGGGTCGATGAGCACATGTGGTACGATGCCGATGTATTTCAAATACGTCATCACCATCACAATTACGTGTTAAATTTGTGAATGCCATGTGCGTGTGTCATCGTTTATTCCCTGTGTCCAGTGATAACTGTTCTTTAATCCATCAATTTCATATCGGTGTCAAGATATGTGCTAAGAAATGTTGAAAATTTTGCCCCAAGGATTAGTAGAAACATTATATGGCACTAGGAAATTATGGAAAACACAAAACTGTTAGCGATATACGATGCAAGACTTAACTTAAATGTCAGAAGCAATACAGTCTTGAACAAAATAGTTTCATGTGACCAGAAAAAACATATTAAGACGATAGACTAACCGAAATAAAGTTTTAGAAAGCACGTTAGCCCTTTTTACTCAGAGATCACACAACGTGATGAGGCCTGTGTTAGTTACAGGGAACAAAACAGTGATGAGAAAAGGCGCTGGGTAGCCCCTGTGATGCGAATGGGGACTAGATTGGGGTTCAGGGTCTTGCTCAAGGATCTTAGGACATACAGACTGCAGTGGCCCACCTTAACACTGCCTCGAGCTTCTGGCCTTTCAAGTAGGTAAAAAACACTCTACCTCCTGAGCTGCAGCCACTCTTGTAATATTGTGTTGACATCAAAGCCAGATGTTGGTTTGTCATCTACCTTGGACAGATATTGAATTATGGTTGGATTTCAAAATCACTTACCTGCCTGAAATCCAATAGGCCAGAGCTTATTGGACCTTACGACATGTAGATTTCGGGAATTATCTGGGGATCCTATTGCTACCCTCTGATTGAGCAACAGGAGGTAAAATCTGGTGTGACGTCTTACATATGCGTTGAGCAGCGTTTTCTAAAAGAAGTGGATAATTATGGAAATCTTTAAACCTTATGTGGAAGCTGATCTCGTCCTCTCCTTAGAGGTTAATGGGGCCCCGGTTATTACGCTCACTGCTCAGTTTGAAGGAATTTCAGTTGATTTTCCCTATTCTTGGAGCTGGCTTCTCACCGTTGCTAGCTGGGTTTAAGACTTCCACTTTGAGACTAAATCTGTCTAGTTTAAGGCCAGACAGTCCGGATTTGAAACACCGTGCCCGTCCACCGGCGCAGCCTTGACCTGGACTCTTATTTGTCAAACTTTTGAAATTATGTGGCACAGTGGGTTATTTTATTCTTATTTTATTCCTAAAAAGTGACTAGCGACTCTGATAATGCTACAACAAATCAAATCAAGCAACTGTTTTCTGTTGACATCGGCAGGAGAGCTCGCTAACGTAGCTCTCAGCTGCTCATTGCATTGAGGAGCGTTTAAAGTCTATTCAGTAACAACCAGTTTAGGTCAGAGCATAAATGTAAAGTCATCCTCATCAAGATGTGTTCAAATGTAATCTTGTAGAAATTAGTTTTTTAGTGAGACATTTTTTTTAAAAGAGCAATTTGTAGACGTTTGGTAACATCAAATCGATATTTGAGAAGGAAACCCAAAAAATATTTATGCTAAAAGTATTTAGCCTTCCTGGTGTCGCCGCTCCCCAAAACTGAAATTAGATTTTCGTTACTTTCCACAATATCGTCAGAAAATCGAGTTTGAGGTATTTGGACAAAAACAATGTAATATTTGATTTTGTATGTAACATTAGCCATATTCCGCTGAACCCTTCAAAGTGTCCTCCTTTTTCAAGATGTCACGTGCAAAACGTCACTACCCCGCCCTCCATGCGTTCCGTTTCTGTGACTACCTACCTCCTGACCACTACCGTGTCAGAGGTGGGACCCTCCATGACACCTCTACTGTGTTCGAACAGACAAAGGGGTGTAATTAAGGCACAACAGGCCCGTCTTGAAAAGGCCGTGAAGAAGGGGCTAATGACTCAGCAATGTACAGATATTCCGGTACCGGTGTCAGAACTGCACTGTAAAAAATCAGTCGAATAAGGTGTAAAAAAAATTTGCATTTTTTTTGAAAAGTAGCTGGAGGTCCTGTTTAAGATTCTAGCGCCTGATAGAACCTTTTTAACTCCAGTGTCAGATATCAGTCTGAGTGTCATCCTTCCCTTATATCCAGATGGAACCCAGACTGGCACGGAGAAAGATAGAGGTCAAGATAAAGAAGAAAATTTGAGATGCTGCTGATAAAACGCCATGTACCGACATCTTTCCTACATTTTGGCCATCAAGTAGAACCAATAGAATGATTTTTTTTTGGTTTTTTCTATACTGGTACCTTGATAGAATAAGCTCACATCCCTGGTTTTTAAATTCCCAAAACTATTTCGTAGTGCTATTATTTTTGGGTTAACGATGATTGTGTGGAAGAAAAGTCGTGGTGCTCATTTGATTTGGAAACGACGTGCGCCTCCAGCTGTAGGATATTTCTTTCACTGGTTCTTTTTTTTCTTAATGGAATCAATGATTAATTCATGCCGATGCTCCCGCTCCCATTAAAGCCATGGAACTATTACCTTCCGGGATTATTTACAGGTATGCTATTCCCCGAGTAATGTGCATATTCTGTCACGGGGGGTAAAAAAAAAAAAAAAAAAAGAACTGCATTTTATGCTCCCAGTTGGCCCTGCATATGAAATCGGAGCCTCACCTTCGACTACACAGTGTGGACAGCTGGGCTTTGCGACTGTGTGTGGGGATAAAAGGCTGAGTTATTTATGATGGATGACATTACAGACAACGGCGCAGTAATGGGCTGGAAGTATGGACGGAATATGCAGACGGGGGGGGTGACACAGATGGTTTCACCCGTGGAGCGATCTGAAGCAGCTTTGGTGTAATCCGTTTTGCAGAAAGAGAAAAAAAAAATAACACTGGTTTTCCCTCTTGCTGATTATGAATGCTCTCTTCGTTCAAAGTGTGGCTACTGTACCTTAGCCTTTTTTTTTTTGTCCCGAGTGATCCCGGGATTCTGTTACAATATTTCTGTTACTCTATTTTTCCTTTTTTCTCTTTTTTTGGACGCTCATTTGACCCTGGACTATATTGACCATGTATAGTCCAAGCCAACTTTTTACAGAAAAAAAAGTACACAAAAGAAATATATGGAAAATACATTCAAATTGTTCTGTGCAATAAAGGTAATATGCAGATTTTTCTTTTTTTCTTTTTTTTTTTAATTAACAAAATTTTGTTGATGTTGAATTGTTGAGAATATGGTATGTTGTATTAAACAATCTATGGACTTTTTTAAACAAATGATGGTCCTATCTTGATTTTAAAAGGTTAATATTTTTCTCATAGTCAAAACCGACCGAAGGATGGATAAGGTCGAAATCATTACTGCAATTGTTTTCACTTACAGGACACTTTAAGCCAGCAGAATCCTGCTGATGTGGCAATCTAACATCTCAACAAAGCAAGAATGAAATAAAACAGTAAGCCATAACATTATAACCATTGACAGGTGATGTCAGAAGTACATTGATTGTCTTTTCATCATGGCACCTGTCAGTCAGTGGGCTATGCTAGGCAGCTTCTAAACATTTAGTCCTGATCTTGATGTGTTACCCATTATTCCGGCTCCAAACAGGAAAAATCAGCATGTCTCAGGATCTGAGTTACTTCGAAAAAAAGGCAAAGGTAAGGGTCAGAGAATCTCCAGAACTTCAGGGCTTGTTGGGAGTACCCAGTCTGCAGTGGTCAGTAGCTGCCAAAGTGGTCTGGTCCCAAAAGTCCCCTGTGTTGTTTAATCCCACACAAGAGATAGCCCACTGTACTAAAATTGCTTAAAAAGTTAACGCTAAATATGATAGCAGGGTTTCAGAACAGACAAGCTAGGTAGTGTCGGACCCATGTGTTCTACCAAAAGGGTCTACGATGGGCACTTCAGCATCGGTTCCTGATCGCAGCTCAATGAAAGAAGGGGGTCATGTTTTCTTTTTTTTTATGACAGAATACTTCATTCAAGGACTCCTAGAAGGTCATTAATGGTTCCAGCAATAATTGCTGGTTTCCGGAGGCGTTGGTCCGCCTCTAAATAATAATTAACAACCATTAGCAAAAGGATCACAGGTCATAAAAAAATGTATCGGGATTACGGTCAGTTTAGCTGCACATTTGAGATAATAATGGAGAAAGTAATTGGCTTCTAAAATGTTTTATTTATGTTTCCCCTTGCTGAAAAATGAGCAAATTGGTTAACCCTCGAAGGTTATGGCAAACGATCATGGATCCGCCGGGACGGACTGGTTCCGTCAAACGCAACGCTTGTATTCGGATCTCGTTCCCCTTTCCTTTTTTTTTTATTTCCCGGCGCTGCCTCTTCGGTCAGGCCTCCCAGGAGACTTTTGACTTTTCGTCGGGCTACATCAAAGCCCGCTCATTTATCTTCTGTGTTGAAAAAAAGAAACGGACGGATTAGAAGAGAGAAGCTTTTCCTCAGGACTTCTGGAGTCTCCGGGGAACGACGCGGACGTCCATTCTTTTCACTCCCCGAGATTATTTTACATTCCCGGTTTAGGATTTTTGAGGTCAGGGAGCGGCTGATGGATTCCGACACCAGCCCCCGTACGGTCGCGCCACCGGGCGTCCCTCAAATTCCGTTTGCTTAATGACATCAGGGAAACAAAAGCATGGCAACAAAAAAAGGAGAAGGAACATAAAATGTTTGCTTCGCCGCCATAATAAAACCTTCAGACGCCTAAAGTCTGAATCAACTCATCGAGATTTGAGTTCAGATACAGAATCTTAACTCATATCCGGATCAATGGGTGGTTTTAACCCTTGAATGTCCCTACAATTCCTATTTCTTTCCTGCGGTGTCAGCCAGGGCACCGTCCTCGGCCCCCTACTCTTTAGCATATACATTCTGCAACTTGGTTGTATTTTAACGTGTTCAGTCATGTGGCACACACTTTTCAATAAGAAATAACGACCAAAAATGTGCAACACCGAACAGTTGAGCAGGACATCAAAGGCTTAAGCCCCAGCTTACATCCGGCGTGTGAAAATCAACAGCGGAGAACGCCGACTGAAAAATCAGGGGCGCTTTCATTTGAAGTGCAACACACCTAATTGAAGTGGCTTACAGTTTTAATCTCTGTAATTAAGTGACTGCATCAAACAGCATGTTGGGTATTAGTGTTGCGATTGGTTGAAGCAATGTCTTACATGTTTATGAGTTTCTTCTTCAGGCTGCATAACAATAACAGCTCAGCCCGATACGGTCCCTCGACTGGAATCAAATAACAACCAAATATCTATGTGGAGAAAATGGTACCATGCCGATGAGGCGGGTCATGGCAGGATTCATTAAAACAAAATATATATATAAATGAAAATCCATACTTCATGATAAACCTCAATATCTAATCACCTGCCCCAGAAAAGGCACTGATCACATAACTTCACATAACTTCCTCCGTTTTCTACCATTTAACAATGGATGGCATTCTGGCCTGGACAGCAGGTCAACAGCCGTGACCCAACCTTGACGGAGGTTTGAGAATCTTAACTACAAACATTCTTCTGTTGGCCGGTCGGCAGCCTTCCAGGTTGAGCCCCGTCCCTGCCGACTGATGTAACATCAGGTCCATTCAGCGGGGCCGTCTCTCATGTCTTTGTCCCCAGTGTGTTTTTGACAAATAGGAGTTGACCAAAGTCAAGAATCTTGGACTCGTAGTTACGTTAACGTATATAAAATAGCTTCATTGATGTATTTATTTTCAGTGGTGGGTAGACAAACATGCTCAGTAGAAACAACATAAACATGTAATTAGGAGTCAAGTCTTTCAGGACAGTCTGACAGATTCATCATTTCCCGTTGGAAAAGTCTCTCGTAGTACATTAGATATTATGTAGTATTGTTAGTATTCAGGGCCCGTCACAAACGGCCATTAGACTTGATGGATGAACTCGACGGGAGGTGTAATATATCATACTGAACCTGGCATGTCTGCTTGTTTAGAGTTTATTGTTTCAATGTTGGGGAGCCTCATCTGCTCCAAAGAGTCATTTTCACGCACCATTAAGGCAAAATGGGACCAAACAGCAAACAGCTATTTTCAAGAAAGTCACGATTATCAATTTGACATTCCAGAGATGGCAACCCCAGCTGCCGGTAATTTACTGTAAATTATACATTTGTTTTTGTTTCTCAACATTGTAATTAAGGTCCTTAATTCGATAGAAATTAGAAATATTCCCACGGCCTAACAGCCTAATGGTGTCTCCTTAACCCTCAGTGTGTGAGACACACACTAACTGTAAAAATGAAAAGCTACCGTAACACATTATAAAGTTGTACCATGTTTATGACGGACATAGATCGCAAACAGGTTTACGGTATAGTTGTTATTTTTATAGTATGATACCGTAAACATATTTACGGTATATCGTTTTTTTTTGTAATTTACTGGAATACAATTAACATGGCAACCATATAGCAGCTACTATAAATTCTATGTTTGTTTGTTTTTCTAACAGTGTAATTATGTTCCTTTGTTTGATAAAAAGAGAAATTTTCCCACGACCCAACAGCCTCATGGTGTCTCACACGCCCCTCCTGTGAAAATACAGACCACAGCTACCTCCTTCTTTTGACAAATCCTGAGGCTCAACACTGAGCGCCTCTTCCATAGAGTCTGGACACCCAGAACAAAGTGTCTCGTCTCGTTTCAGTCGGAGTCAGAGGCAGAGACGTGTTCGTGGAGATGAGAACGTAGCGGCAGTCAGTTTCCGGATAATGTTGAGAGGATTTTTCTCAGCTGCATTGCCAGGAAACTGGACATGACAGTTTATTGTGTTACCGTCTTCCTCTGACGGAGTGATGAAGTCAAACGGCTGCCTCGAGGGCCAGACAGAAGCGGGCCTGCTGTCTGTCACTGCTAGCTAGGACTAGGCTTCACTGATAAAGACCCATACGTCTCATATTTGCTTATCCTGCAAATTCCTATAGTACATTCATTGAATGCAAAAACCGGGATTCTTCCATTAAAGGTAGAAGGAAATCTGAGTTTAATAAACCTTTTTATTGTCCTGCTCAGCCATTTGTTTTGACATTTTGAGTCTCTATTTCTTATCCAAATAAGTGACGGAGTCTGTTTATAATATGAGCAACTGGCAGCATGTATATGCTTAATAGTAAGGGGCCACGGGTGGGTCCCTGGGCGACACCAATGGACAAAGGGGCCACCAAAGAGGAGGCATTTTCAGAAAGTTCTATCCGATAAGTAGGATTTATTTTTATATATTAAAGACTTTGAGGACTTACTTAACCGAATTATGAAACTTGATACAACAAAAATGAAGTTTAAAAAAGGTCAAAAGGTTATCCAAAAACATGAATTATTTTGAGGTTGTTCATTTTATTGTAAATTTAGTGTGAATGTATATGAAGGAAATATTTTTTAGAAGCTTTTTTTTATATTAATATACTATTATAATATTGTTATGATATAATTGTATTAGTCTAAAAAAAAAAGAACAGACAATTGTTCATTCTTTGGTAAATTTAGTGCAGATATATATATATATATATATATATAAATATTTTTACATCAAAGGGTAAATGAAGTTTAATCTCAAGTTTATTAAAAAAAAACATGTTTTGGAATAATTTGGTATTTTTGTCCTTTATTATATCTCACCAAAGGCGGTTCTCCTGCCCTACTTAAATGACCGTTTCAAGCTATTTATTCTGAATAATTATCATTAATATTATTATTATTAGTAGAACAGGGATAGAGTTTTTCTGGGGAGATCATTTTTGATGTTTTCCTTCAGTTGAAGAAGATTACAGGACGTCTATATGAGTATATAAAGTAGGACACTACTGTAGTACATCAGTAAATATGCATATATATATATATATATATATATATATATATATATATATATATATATATATATTCAGTTCATTTCCTGTAAAAAACAACAAGAAAGATGTTTTGAAGTCCCAGCATATCTTCTCAAAATATCCCCAGTAATTACCATAAGATCTGTGTGAAACTTATCTCCTTGTTGTCTATTTATACTCGTGACATAATATTCAGAATATTCATATTTCTTTAATAGGCTTTAAGTTGAAAAGTGGGCGAGACTTTGATCCTTCTGGGTTCAGGGGTTTATGTCTGGAGAGGTTCCCATGAGGCGACTTAGCTGCAGCTTTGATGTTGAGCAGACAGTTCTGCATAGTCAATAAACACTCCCCCCAGCTTCCCCTGGCTGTGAAAGAATACAAAATAACAAGAAAACACCACCTGACTCTCCTCTTAGGCTTGCATTTGTTTTGCTGTCAAAGCCCGCTCATGGCTAGCATGCACTGTGATGGTGTCCAACGAGACGATCTGCTGAGGGCCATTAATGCCTCGGCGGTGCGCCACAGCCCACGTCTGTCTAGGCGGCTCAATCTACCCTCCTTATTTATTCAGCAACTTCATGAAAGAGTCATGAGTTCCCAAGATAAAAGATGTGACAGCCAAAAGAGTGCATCTGCCTGACATTAAAACCTTCTTCTAGGCAATCTGTTAGCGACTCGCTAACCGTCTATACCCATCCAAACATTTGTGCTCGCTATCAGGGAGGACAGATTGTTTGCGGTCAGAAGTGCTAGGGGGGGCGATGTGGGTAATTATTCAAGGTAAATAATTACCCACATCGTCCAAATCTACGATATTGTGGGCGCCCCTGGGCCAACGTAGATGGAGGTAGCTTAGTTGGTCAAAAATGATGTCATATTTAATTTTTCTTTCTGGATCGCTAGCCATAATCCACAGGGACTAAATGACCCTGAAGTTGTACGCACCTACTTCAAACTGGGCAGGTGACCAGCTATTTCAGCTCAGAGCCTACAGTGAAGATTTAAGGTGCGTTAAAAAAAAAAGAAGGGTTTAATTGTCTTTAATAATTCATTCAGGGTTAGGGGTAAGGGCTAGACCCTTCTGTTACGCCCTGAAGGGTTTTAAGGACCGAAAGGATCCACTTAACGAATGGGGCGACTTGAAGATATTCATTAATGAGTGAACTGTTCCTTTAACGAGTCTAATGACGCCTCCTTCCCATCAACAATCCTAAAGTGACAACGAACCGGCGCTTTGGATCGCAGAATCTCCAAAGTGGATCATTAACCAGCAATCATTAATAAAACCTTTGAGTTCCTGCTTCGTTATGTCAAAATGTCGGCTGTGAGGGAAAAATTCCATCCCGTTCCATTTCCAATTCCCCGGCGTAAGGCCTGAATACACGCCGCTGCGAGATAATTGAGAGCTCAGATGCTATCTCACCTTGAAGTGGCTAACCAGGCCGCACATGATTTGGCTTCCGCCGACTCGCCTCAAGGACGGGAGGCGGCTGAAATTTGATGGGGCAGGTGCCGTGGCGAGATAGACGGCGTGTTCTGATGAAAACGTCGCGGCCGGGCGGCTGCCGCTGCTGCCCATTTGTCGGCATTGTTCCAAGAGATCTGCAGGTGAGCACGGGCCTGATTTTTCATTTTTTCCTCAATCTGCCTCTGATATTGTGTTCCTGGTCCGGCTGGGTGGCTCCTGCCATCGTGTTGCATCACAACGTTTCATCACGGCGTCTCAGAAAAAAACCCCCAAAGAAAATAGAATCTGGAGAAGAAACTGCAGAAAATGTTGTGAGAACGGCTGGAATGATTGACAGATGAATTGCAGCGGGAGGGATGATATGAAAACTTCTTGAGGTGAATCGTTATCTGTGAACGTGGGAAATACAGATTCACTGCATCTAATGTGATGGATTTAATATTAAAGTAACGTTAAACTACATCTTCTTATTTGGCGGTTCCCTTTTCCATCTCCCCCTTACCTCTGTCAGAGCTACCAACTGCATGTCCTCTCTCACCTCATCTCTCAAACCTCCTCTCTGGTCTTCTCCTTCTTTTCCTGCCTGCAGCTCCCTCTCCAGCATCCTTCGACCAGTAGATCCACTATCCCTCCTCTTCTTCACGGGTCAGAACCATCTCACTCTGTCCTCTCTGACTTTGTCTCCAGGACGTCCAACCTGGACTGTCCCTCTGATGTCTCCTTTCTAATTCTCTCCATCCTCCAGCTCTCACCACCATCTTGGAAACCTTCCCCTTCACTCCTGCTGCTGCTCTTCTGTCACAGATAACTCCTGACACTCTTGTCCAACCACTCCAGCCCACCGGCACTCGCTTCTTCACCTCTTCTCCACACTCCCCGTTGCTCGGAACAGTTGACAAATGAAGTCCTTAAACTCCTGCACCTCCTCAACCTCTGCTCCTTCATCCTCATCGTTCCTCCTGCCTCCCTTTCATTCACTCACATGTATACTAGTCTTCATTCCTCTTCTCTCAAGCGCATACCTCCACCTCTCCATGTAAACAATTTCTCATCACCATGATCAGCGGCGCTCCCAGATATTAGCGGTTCAGACGCCACGATTTTCAATGAGGGGCTGCTTTTCCCAAAAGTACAGACGTCTATTTCCAAATCACTTTATATTTGACGATACTATAAATGCTGCAGAGAGCGATGCCTCTTCATCACGAACATCAAATTTCCCATGACGGTTTTAACTCACTTTCTACAGAGGTAATAATTGGACGATGTACTCTATATTTAACGGAATCAATCGCCGTCCTGAAGTTTCCAGCAGACTGGGACCCACACAGGAAGTGCGATCAATGCGGTCGTTCCGCGAGAACCCCAAAAGAATCCCTCGGAGTGAAATAGCGTAGTTGTAAGAAAGCTTGTTGAACAACTGCCTTTGGATTTGTAAAGCCGCCGGGATGAACCACTTCAGCGACGGGGAGAAACCACATAGCTGCGCAGATATTATAAATCTAAGCTGTTTAATTTTGAGCTCCTCGTTGCAGAAGAATCCTCTCTCGCTCAGAACAACGGAACCGCGGCAACTCTCCTCAGCCTTCAATTATTTAAGAAGGAGTCGCACGGAGAAAGACGAGGGTGAGGAAGATCCAGCGCAGACAAGAACCCCGGAGACGCCCGACTGGTTTCTTTTAGAATATACTACTTTAATATGTTTTTTTTAGTCTTATTTAGGCCACTTTTTCTTCAGCTATCTTTTTTTCTCAAAACAAATAGTACACTGTAAAAAAAAAAAAACTATTGAAAATAAAATGAGTCTGATTAAATTAAGTATTTTCAAATTTAATTTTTTACTTATTTATGTTACCAGTTAACAAATTTGGTTTGGAGCTCCTCAATTTTAAAAAAAATTATTTGAAATTTAGAATTTTTTTTCACGTTTTCACTTTTACCGGAGTATTTTTCAAACGTCTATTAGCCTGAAGTTGCTGTTAGCAGGTTCACAAGTTAATAAGATAATGTGGAAGGGTAGGTGGTCTCCTTTCCCCCTGTCCAATTACGAATCACCAGCTGGATGTGATTATTCACTAATAGTTGCCGGGTTGCTCAGTTTTGCTGCTCCGGAGCCTAATTGCTCCTTGTCTTGGTTGCTCAACGCGGTGCCTCGTTGCAACCCAGCGGTCGTGTAGATTCCATTACATTTATATATAAACGCACATATATACACACATATATATATATATATATATATATATATATATATATATATATATATATATATTTATATATATATGTATAGTGCCGGCTTTATACTTTTCACACTTTAGGGCAGCTTTATCTTCAAGTGTTTCCGGACAAAATTTCTAAACAGTTGGTCTGATTCAGTCGAGATTTGGTGCCATGAATCGACTCAAGGAAATCTATCTAGTAAGAATGATCCTGATATTTCACATTTTGCTCATTAGGGGAGCTGTTTTTTTTTACCAAAAAACACAGTTTTTCTGACATTACTTCTTAACCTTTAGTCTGAATATGTTCAAATTTGGTGCATATGACTGTGAGTGTATATGTTTGTGTGTGTATATGTTTGTGTGTGTGTGTGACTGTGTGTGTATATGTGTGTTTGTGTGTCTGTGTGAGTGTGACTGTGTGTGTGTTTTTGTGTGTGTGTGTGTGAGTGTATGTGTGTGTATTTGTGTGTATGTGTGTGTGTGTGTGTGAGTGTATATGTATGTCTGCAAGTGCATGTGTGTTGTTTGAGTGTATGTGTGTGTGTACGTGTGTGTACGTGTGTGTGTGTGTTTGTATATCTGTGTGAGTGCATGAGTTTTCGTGAGTGTATATGTGAGTGTATGTGTGAGTGTATGTTTGAGTGTGTGTGTGTATGTGTGTGTGTATATGTGTTTTTGTGTGAGTGTATTAGTGTGTGTGTGTACGTGTGTGTGAGTGTGTGTATGTGTGTTTTTGTGTGAGTGTATATGTTTGTATGTGTATGTATGTGTGTGTATGTGTGTATATGTGTGTGTGTGTGTGTGTGTGTGTGTGTATGTGTGTATGTGTGTGTGTGTGTGTGTGTGTCCTATTTAAGTGTAGTGTTTCAGATATCCACAGAAGATGACTCTGTGGATATCTGACTCTGAACATTCAGCTTTGACTCTGTCAGTGAGATCATGTACGTCTGGAGAACCGGTCTGACTCAAAGGAATATCTGCATAATTTAAAGTATATGTAATTTAATAACTTCATCATCCCTCCCCCACCTTTGACCTCAAACTCAGCAGACACACTTCATTACCATCAATCAGGCGTAATAATACCAGGAAGCTACAAAAGTCATTTGGGAGATTAAATATAATAGAATAAAATGGTTTTACCGGCAATAATGAATAATTCTTCAACAAAAGATCTTAAAAAACTAAAACAATCAGCCTGATACATCTCTTCAAATATTTTTGTCACCTTTAAAAATCCCAGAATACTCCAGACCTCACGTCTGGTGGATAACCTGCGAAAAAAAAAGTATATATTTTATTATATATATATTATTTTAAAAATCAGGATAAAACAGTAAGAAACAAAACAAAACAAAAAACGTAGAAAATAGTTTAATGCTGCTTTAATGCTACATGAAACATCTAGAGGTGCCTTCATTTCAACAGGTCAGAACACACACACAATGCCGGCCGTTCTTACTTCCACTGCACTCCTTCAAAATAAGAGCACCTAAAATGCAGTTGTCATTATGATTTTAAAAGGTTATTAAAACCTGTAGCCCTGATTGTAAGTTTGTTATAGAGTGTAGGGTTAAAGTACGGTTTCGCAGGTGGGGGGTTGGGGTGGGGTGGGAAACATATCATTATAGTTTCCACCTATCAAAATATAGAAAAGTTTAGCATCAGATTACAGAGGGATGTAATAAAAGCAGAACAAATAATAGTATTAGATAATGACTATTAATTGTAAATTAAATTAAATGAGACCGTCTTTTAAAACTGTCGTCTTCATCCTCCGCACTCATCCTCATCAAATACACATTCCTGTTCAAGGAATCCATCCTTCACTGGTTTTCAGTCGAGTCAGCGTTAAACACCACAGCAAACTTAATTCTCTGCATTTACATAAGCCACACCAGATATTTGCTCAATCATTTCGGAGGAGTGGAACTTATTTGTCACCAGATACGCGAAGCCTTACATTCTATTAAAAATAATAATAGACAAAAAGAGATGAGTGGCGGGGAGCCGGCGGCGAAGGCTTGATTGCTTATGCCGAATATTATATACGTTTAATTCCCAACTAATCTGTCCTAGTTAAAAATGCATTTCTCTCCGATTGAATCCAAACAAAATGTCGCATTCTGCCGTCAATTACGCTCGCCCAACCAGCGACGCCTCGACAATAAGCTGGTTGTAAATGGGAAGATAATTGAAGAAAAGAGGAAGAAAAGAGTGATGAAACAAAAAAACAGCGCATTCATGGGAAGTTAATAATAATACCGGACGATATTAGCAACATAATGCTATTTCAACCGAAGCCATAGATGGGTGCAGTATTGAGAATAGTCCCTAAAATAATGACAAACAATCAAGATGAAAGAAATCACTCCAGTTCTTCCTCACACTGCGCTCTAAGCAGGTATAGGATTTGAAAATGCTCCAGGAAACGGTTTTTCAGTTTTCTACGTGAGCGATGGCGAATCCAAAACATCCCAGGAAACACAAACTGCAATTTTCCAACAGTAACTGAACAGGAACTGGTTTTGCATCCAGTTGAAAGTCGTACGAGGCGTCGGAGTCGTGCAGCAGTCGAAGTAAAAGCTCAGAACTATAGAAGATAAAATGCATTTATCATGATGGTTGTTGCTACAAATGGTTTTATCTGTAAACACAACACTGCATCGCTTCTCTGCTGGGCTGGACACACACACACACACACACACACAGCACCTATTCATTATTCCTGCAGAGAGAGCACAAGAGCTTCACCTTCATCCGTCCTCTTCTTCGCTGTGTTGGACACATTCAGTGCTGAAACTTTAGAAAGCTTCTGTATTTTATCTTTTTCTGCCTATAAACTCAAATTCGACGTTAGTATAAAAATAAAAACCCACAGACGAGCGCGAGTGCGACCAAGTTGCAGCAGATGTCCCCGAGAAGGAATGTCTGTGGGTGGGCGGGTGTTTCTTTAAGAGGACATAGGCGCTGAGGAGGCATTAGTGGCGTGAAGGTGCAGGAAACAGGAGAAAGAACGACTGCTAGCGTTGGATTTTACAGCCACAGATGGAGACCTCCATCACATGCTGCCGCCGCCGCCGAGGAACCATCCAGTTATAAATTCAACCCAAATTTTGAAGTGCGCCAAATTAAAATCAATACCCGAGCGAGGAAGAATGAAATTCAGTTCTGGGAAGACTCGTCATGTACCCGGTCCGACAGAACACACAGTCCCTCTCATGGATTGTGTGTATCTTCAGCATTTATTCAACATTTGCTGATGAATTGAGTGGATTTTACGAGGTTATTTTCCCCTCTGCGAGGTTATGGAACCTGTGGCCGAGGAAAAATTACTTCTCTCACGCACAAAGAGAGATGGAGCCATTGAAGACAAATATTTTAATTAAGAATTGACATTTCCATTCTTCCGAGGGGAAAATGGTTTTTTTTTTGTCAACAATGGTTCTGAATCAAAAAACCCAAGGTAGACGTCAGAACTCTCCGGAACATTGTGTGACCGGACTTCATTGGAATCAGTTCTTTTATTTCTCAGAATTTGGAAAATGATGAACTGCTGAGAACGAAATCATTGGATTGAATAGTCTGCAGACGGATCTTCCCCTCTCCGAATTTAAAGGCTTTGTGGAACTGTGGAGTCCAATAATGTTCGTTAATGTTTTCATTGATTTTTAGTTTCTTTCCTCTTTTTGTTGTTTGGAAACTTTGCGTTTGGGTCGGGTCTTTCTTGTAAAAGAGGTTTTTTTTACTTCAATGAGACTAAACTGGTAAAAATAAGTATATCTCTTAGAAATTCCCCAATCCCTTGCGTATTAAAAGCAATCGCACTGATTGAACTCCTCGTATTAATTGCATTATGCCCGAAGAACAGTGCATTTTTGTAAAACCTTTCAAAAATAATTCCTTAAATGGGACCAACGGTTAGGAAGCTATGGCTGAAAAATATTTTTTTTCGTAGAAAAAGCTCCTCCTAGTGAGTATTTCTGAAAATGGAATTTTTCGTAAAAATTTTTAGAACATTTTTAAAAATCGGACAAAATTCGGACCAATGGTTAGGAAGCTAAGTCAAAAAAACAGCAATTTTCATTTAAGTCCACAGAATGTTTTTATTGAACCACCCCCCCCCCCCCCCTAGTGAATAAAAAATGAACTGTTACCGTAAAATTCATTGTATAACAGATAGATTAGAAAGTTATGTCCTAAAAAACAATGTCTTTTGTAAAAAGCCCCCCCTAGTGAGTAAAATATGAACCTTTTCAGAAAACACACTACATACAAGATATATCTCCTGGACTTGATTCATAGGCACCAAATCTGGACTAAATGGAACTTTCAATGTCGGAACCATACAAACCACCTTTCCCAAAATCAACCCAGTTCTGCCTCACACTGACGTCCATTTAGTCATCAAATTTGAAAATGATCCATAAATATTTTTTGAGTTATGTCCGGAAACTTGCTTTTCTACCGAGCGAATAGCATAGTTGCCCCTATCCCCTCCTCCTACCTATTGGGAGTAAATGAGAATACTCTTAAAGCTACATGCGTTGGATTCTCACTGCAAAGTGTTTAAAAGGATAAAAAATAAAACCTGACAAGATTCCAGCCTCAGTGAGCCAACAGGGTAAAAAACTTCAATATTGAATAAGCTCAAGATGGTTCTTATGATCTCCAATCCCCAGTACGCTAACCAGTAAACAACAGAACCTTACAGCATCACGATTACTCCAATTTCCTCTAATATCAACTCTGTCGGTCTCGTAGTATAACCTCACGCTTGCGTAGAGTTCTGCAATACCCAAAAGTAGTTGACTTGATTGGTTTGGACTGTTCTATCAGTCACTCCTTGCCGTGGTTAGAGCCCACCGCTCGGTAAACACTGCTGAACCCAAGAAAAGAAATAGGGTGATCTATCTCTGCTCTTGCTGCAGTTTGCTTTCAGACATGAGTTCACAGTTGTTTGCATATAGATGTATTTTAATGTTTGGAGAGCATAAAGTGGAAATAATGAGCCCAGCCAGCTGGTCCACCTCCTTAACATCACCTAACAGGGACACTGAGAGGCCGGGGGGGAACTTGTCTCGGCTTTCCTCTTGCTCACGGGTCTTCTTGTGGGCGCTGAAGCGGCGCCAATCGAAAACCATTTGCATCCTCTTTCACTGGAAGTGTTGCCCCGCTACTCAGAGATTCATCGGCTCTGAAACAAGTGGCATTTAACCTTGGTGAAAGGTTCTCTGCAGACAGAAAATATTAGGTTCAACAGGAAGTCTCCACTTGTTCAGACTTTTGTAAGTGCGAGCCAACAAACAGCCTCTGATATCAACCGTACTTTTCCTTCCACCTGCCCTCGTAGATACTTTCAGAGATATGCGATACTTGAGATAGTCTTCGGACACTTAGGCTCTTCAGGGAGTTTGCAAACAAAGGGAATTTTTTCCCTGAGCAGGAAGAAAGATCTCCTGATGAAGTTCAGGCACTGGTGGTGGCGGTGGAGGCTAATGGCTCTGCTGAGACTGATTAATGATGAAGTTGGTGAATGGTGATTAGGAGATGGACGGCGTTCAAATAGCATCATGACGCAAAAAACAGACACATAAATGTGCTGCTCTACTGTTTTATTGCTAGCTACGCCAATTAGCATCTTTCATTCCTCATCATTTTCATCTACAGGCGGCTTTGCGATGTTATTTTTTTATTCACTTTCTGTTATTCAAAACAAATTGCAAAGAATTCTATAGACGTAAGTATGAGAAGGAGCTGGACTGATTTTGGGAAAGGAAAGGTTTGGTTGGCACTTCATCGCCAAAAGGTTTCAGGCCATAATTTCTCAACCTTTAATCTAATTTGGTCCAAATTTGGTGCGTGCGAATTGACTCGAGGAGATCCACAATTTATATATGGCAATTTAACAGGTGGACTGCTCGTACAAGGCTGGGGATGGGGGGGCTTTTCGGGGATAGACCCTTGCTGTCGGGGACGATAGCGTAGGCGTAGTTTTAGCTCATTGTCACATGACGAAATTGTCGCTCATTATCGTTTGACAAAACGCTTCTCCTAAAGTCTCATGCTCCTCAGGGAAGTACGGGTTGGATGAAAATGAAGATGAAGATGATGAAGCCTATGAAGTGGAAAGGAGATCAACACAACAGTAGGCAACGCTAAGTGAGCATATGGCTTTCCCCAAATGAACAATTAATCAGATTTACTAGACGCTGAGCGTTCATGGTGCATCACAAACAAGAGTCGTGTTTGAGAAGGCGTGTTTACGGCGCAGTCATTCAAAATGTGTCAGTCGTAGATGACAGATGGTTCACTTTTAGATGAAGTCCTTTTTGTATAAAACTAAAAAAAAAGTTTTTATCCAAACAAAAACTTTTTTTTCGAACTTCAGCTTTACTTCTATTTGTTTTATTGTAAATGGACTCAATAAAGTAAAAAGTAGATTCAGTAATTAGATGTAACAGTAACTTCTACAAACTTGACTTCCTGTTTTTTGACAGACTGAACAGGCGAATGAAACAGAAGCTGAAACAGATGAAGGTCAAAAGCGTCACAGGTTTACAGGAAGTAGTGGAAGGAAGTAAGCCCTTAATATTTATTTTCAAAATTATCAGAACTGCATTATTCTAATATAATAATACATTATAAATATACATCTTAAAAATATGTCAAACTATAATAAGTTGAGTTAGAAAAGTGCAAATCTAAGTCCAATAAAACAAATCAGGATTGTTCATGAAAATGGTTGAAAGTTGCCGTTTTAACAACAAAGGGAAACTACAAATGATTTGATTACCTTTATTTTCTGAAATTAACACAAACTTGACGTTAAAACACAATTAACTAAAATTGAAAGTAATAACGTACAAATAATAATTCCTTTTTTTTCTTTTGTGTTTCCAACTTTAATCCAAAGCTTGTTGTTTTACTTTATTTGAATGTTTCCGGGGCGGATTGTAACAGAAGTGTATTCAGCTCTCTGGCATTAACTTACTATCTGTTCTTCAGATAAATCAATCCACTGCTTCCTCACTCTACGGTCCGTGTGGGTTTAAAGTTTGACAATGTTCCATGAAATACTTTTTGAGATCTGGCCGGGAAAAACAAAGAAAGAAACCAAGAGAAAGAAAAAAGGCTCCCCTCTGGTTACCTCGGTAATCCCTGGGCCTGGGTCTAGAATAGCCGGGTTATTTCGATCCAGCATGTTAGCTTATGTTTGTTTTTTACGCAAGACATTGTCAAAAACGACAATTTTATTTCATTAAAACAAAGAATAAGTGAATAATTCTGAATTATTAGTGTTACATGGCCATGTATTAAAATGACCTATTCGTGTTCATCAGCATTGACTAATAATAAGCTAGCAAGCAACAGAAAGCTAGCTAGCTAGCTAGGGAGATGTTATTTTTTCATGAAAAACTGTTTTTTTGTTTGTTTTGACATAACTGAAAAAAATATTTAATGGATCATTTTCAAATTTTACGCCAACATTGACCTTATTTAGAGGGAGAACTGGATCGATTTTGGGAACAATCAGTTGTACGTTTCTGAAACTAGGGGGAGCTATATCTCCAAATTTTTTTTCTGCCATAAATTCTCAAGCATTTGTTTGATTTTGTCCAAATTTGTTGAATATTAATCTAACAAGGAGTTCCATCTTGAAAATCATATTTTACCCACATTTAATCTAATAGCTCATAATTTAATCAATTTAGGGAGCTTTTTCTTTACTTTTACGTAAAACGCTGTAAATAACTTCACATACAAATAAAGGACTACAAACAGGGGGTTTGCCTGTACAATGCAGGGGATTGGGGACATAACTTTGCTTTTGGGGATGACAGTATAGCTGTAGTTCAATAATGTTGACAAGCTATTGCTAGCTTACTAAGTTTTGGGAAAATGGCTACAGCTAGCATCATATTGTGCACAAGATGAATTTTAAACAGTAGCTAATGCTAACTAGCGTCAGGTCTCTTATGTGAGCTAACGTCCATAATCGCTGAGCTTACATCATTTTCAATTACTCTGAATGTAAAAAATTATTATTTCAATATATTAAATTAGCATGTCGTCAATATCATCTGAGCTACACTTGAATTATTTCACTAATGCCGGAGCAGAGGTTGAAAATCTGGTCAAGTCTCCGTCTGTACATAAACATGGCAAAATGTAAATCTCACTGTTAGCCTAATGTAACATCAAAGCAACCATTAAGGGTACTAAAATAAGAAAGCAGTTTTAGTGCTCGTAGAAATACAACAAGTACGCGCTACAACCTGCCACTGGTATTCCTATGTCTCATCAATAAGTCCTTTTTACTGCGTTGGACCATCAATATTTTACTTATATGTGTATAATATAAGTAAAAGATGGTCGTAGACTGCAAATGCGGCGTGCTCGCTAATAAAGATTCAGATTAACAGCGAATGGGAGGCATGAACGTGACATTATGCATCATTAAGGAGGGGAAATATTGATTATATTTCTTGTAGCAATCCAGCAGCTTTAAAAAATATATAAAAAAATACGTGTGTCTGCATCATCGGCGACATTTATGCAGAGATAATGCAGAAACATTAATTCATTATTCATCATGGATAATTTGCTCAGAATACGACCTTCAATGAAGGCGCTGAACAGTACTTCAACCATACCCTTCAACCAGTGTGAGGAAGAACTGGAGTGAGTTTTCAGAAAGTTCAGTTCTATATGACCGACACTAGGGGGAACTTTATCTCCAAAAAAGTCCGATCATAATTTCCCAACCGTTGGTCCGATTTAGTCCAAATCTGGTGCTGATGAATCCGATTGCAGAGATCTGTCCTTTATATCGATTCTTTTTCACTCTAATAGATTCTATTTGTCTCACTAGGGGGAACTTTTGGTGGACATACCCTTGCCGTCGGGGTAAAGAAAGCACAGGCCGGGTTTTCTCTGAGGAGGAAATGACCGAAGCAATTAAGTGTCGAAGCCTTGAGAAGCTTCGACACTGATGGAGGACAGATGGCGATTGGCGTCTTTGCCTGAGGCCCCAGAGGGTCTCGGACCCCCACTGCCAACAGTACGCCTGACCGCAGGCCCCTCATTAGAGTCCTCACGTCTCTCCGGGGGACTAAGAGCGACTTTTGCGATAAAGCCCGGAAGAACCTGCTCGACTGAAGGAATCCGGTCGACCCAAACCGTGAACGCATCGCCGGAAATCTCCCGTATTGTGATTCCTTCCACCGCCAGATAAAAGCAGCGTTTCTTTTCATGATGCAGCGGCTTTTCAGCTGCGCAGGAGTGTCTATTCCATTTGCATGAGCACTCCATTGTTGAACAAATGTGTTCTTTTTTTATGTGTTTTTTGTGCCAGAGAAGTTATTCGCTGCGTATCTTGTAAGGTTTTACAAAACATTTCCCGGCAGCCCCTTTGACGGGACGTTATCGGCGTGTTTCTTTATGCCGCTTCAGCAAACACGCATCTCCCACCTGTTTTGTTTCCGCGAGTCTGTTTTTGTGCGTTTTGTCAACCTCCTTCTGACACATTAAATATTTGGCGTTCTTCCTTGAGCAGCCGGCGCCGGAGCTGAAGCTCCTACGTGCTGCTTCTCACCGACGTGTGGAAATTAGGATCTCCTGTTCTTCTTCTTTTTTTCTCCAAGAATTCGCTGAAGACTCCGCACTAATCCGCCCGAGGCGATGCTTTTTAAACGTGGAAAGGTGCCCTTTTCTCACCCCTCCGATTGATCTTCTCCCCCGATTCTGCCTCTAATCCCTGTGAAATGGGATGACATACGAGATCAGATGTGTCAGAAAATAAACATTAAGCCCAACGTGGATTAAGTTTGTCTTTACAAGCCGTTTTATTGAAACGCTCGTATTTACAGAAAAAGTACATTTAAATGACGGATTTCGGAGCATGACCTGCCCGTAAACGTTGTCGGCTCAACAAAATGCTCGAAAACAAGCAGGAGTGTTGACATGAAATGTGATATATTTTTTGTTCACACGATGAAAGGCATTAAAACAACAATGCTGAGTAAAAACATGCTTGTATGCACAAATCTGCAAGAACGACTTAAAGCACTGTAGTGTGCATGCCAGGCCAATAGATGGCAGTGTAACTAACTAATAGTGTGAAAACGGACAAACGGTTGAGAAATCAAAGCTTAAAAGCTTTTAGAGATAAAGCGCCCCCTATTGTCGGAAACATTCAAGCAACCTACCCTGAAATCAATGCAGTTCTTCCTCACATTGAGGTCAATGTCGATTTAAAAGTTCAAAATGATCCTTGAAAGGGTTTTTTAGGAATGTCGGGAAAACATGTTTTTTGTCAAAGCTCCCCCTAGTGAATAAAATATGAACTACTAGGGAAAAAATATGAAATATACCTGATAGATCTCCTCAAGTTGATTCATGTGTTTAATATTTCTACATCCGACCAACTTCCCCAAAACCGTTGCCATATGGATTTTATTCTCGACATTAAGACTTTTTCCTCGAAATGAAATATGAAAAAATAAATCTTCCTCTTCTCGTTTTTTTCTTTTCTTTGTAATTCCTGGCCCCAGTATAAATCCTTCACACACAACAAAGAGAAAACGCTGTTTGCACCAGATTTAGCTACTGGCTGTGGTCCCCGAGCAAATCAGAGATCAAAACCCTCCCAAAGATTTACTTTATCACTATTTTATAACAGACACCAAATCAGAAACTACATTTATAAATAGATTCAAGAACAAAAGAAAAAAACAAGTCGTCAAGAAGCCGAATCAATGCTGTCAGGAGAGATGACTCAAAACTCATTTATCATCCTCACAGGAGAAAATAAGTAAATCGGTGTAAGTTTTCAGATTGACCTGGTGGTTTTTTCCATTCTCCAATGGTTTTTGTAAAAGAAAGCAGATTGTGAGAGGGTGGAGCTACGTTTGGGGATCTGCTATTTTTCCTGTGAGGAAGTATAATGCACGTCTGCATATAATAATACATATAGTTTTTTATGTTTAATGGTTATTACATGTTATTACATGTTATTACATGGTTATTACATGTTATTACGTGTTATTACATGTTATTACATGTTATTACATGGTTATTACATGGTTATTACAATGAATCCAGTTCTTACTCGCACTAAAGTCTATGTAAAATGATCAATGAATTATTTTTTGAGACGATTTTTATAATATTCCGGATTTTTTTCAAAGATATGATAAGAATAAGAATAACAATGGTAATATTAAAAATAGTAATAATAATAATAAGTATGATAATGACATCAGTGAGCATCAAACAGGTTTTAGGGGTCGCCACAGCGGATCACCTGCTTCCATCTGTTCCACATATTGATTTTTGGCTTCCCGACACAACCCGATGTCTCAACTCACAGCCTCCGACCGTGGAAGCAGGAAATGAACATGCATGAAAGCTGTGAAGGACAGGACGGCGTTAGAGAAGAAACAAAGGAGTGGTCCTCCTCCCACTGAAAGCTCCTCTCGTACGAGACGCTGTGGGGATTCGAGCGTTTCAGCAGTCGTGCTCATATTTCACCGAAGCTTTCTCCTTCTGCCGCGCCTCGGTGTCGAATTAAACGACAGCCGTGGAGGGATAAATTAAGGAGCAGGCCCACTAAAATATTTATATTGTAGACGTTTACTAACAACAAAGGAGATCTCCATCTTGTATTTTCAGACGGTGCACTGTCACTGCAGACAGTGGCGGTGTCATCGTGGGGGCGGGGCTTCTGCCTTTTTTTTTGTTTCGGTGAAACATGATGATTGGAAAATTTTATTATAAACTGGACAAAAGTGCAAAAATTCATGCAGATGCAGGGAGAGGGGCAACCAATATAGAGCGTAGCATGAGGAAGAACTGTATTGATTTTGGGAGAGGTCGGTTGTATATTTATGACATCAGGGGAACTTTACCTCCAGAAGTATTTGGGTCATTACTTTCTAACCATTGATCCGATTTAGTCCAAATCTGCTGCATATACTCAAGGAGAGATATGTCTTCCTTATATCATATATTAACCATTTTTTAATCTGATCATTCATATTTTACTAGACTCGCAAATTATTTTTCCTTTTTATTTTATTTTTTTACTGAAAATAATGTGAAAATAACTTCAAATTTAATTTGAGGGGTTCAATCAGGGGGATTGCTTGTTTAACGCAGGGGGATTAAGGGATTTTGTTATCGAATACGGCGAAAAAGGTTTGAATAAACCACGTGAAAAAGTATTCAATCCCCCAAAACCCAAATACCTATGAAACATCGTTTGATTTTGAGGCTTCTAGGCTCTGACCTCATCATCGAGTCTGTCCGATAAGTGGAGGTCAGTCTCTGACATCACTCAGGTGAATTCTGCCCACTCTGTTCTGCAAAACTTTTGCAGTGCAGCAACATTTGATGGTCTTCTACGTCACTCCAAAACATACATTTTTATTAATTTGGATTTTATTCAGAGTGGGACATCCTCTTCTTGATGGGATCTTTGTCTCTTTGCATAACATGAATGTTCTGGTAGGAAGCAAAATTCATTCACGGCATGTTTTTGACAGAACTTTGTTGCAAAATAATTATTTAAACAAATCCACGTATGAGTGGAAGTCACCTGAATCTGGAGAACCTTGTTATTTATCTCATTTATTTGAGTTAGAGGTCCTGGCAGGTTTCGGTGTTGGAGGTCTCCCTTGTATTTTAGATGTTTGTGAATGTGAGAAGGGTTCAGATTCCATCTTGAGGAGGTTTCCACTGAACTCTTATCGCCTCCTCTCAGACAAAAAAAATTCAAGCATCATTCAGAATTTTCCACAATGTGAGCTTTCAAGTCCAGTTACATGTCAGCGCTGCGGTTCTGAGGAACATCAGGCTATTTTTAGGAAGGTGAGGCGGAGCCTGCACAGGTACAGTTTCCTTATTTTGCTTTCTACCTTTTCTCCTGCGGTTTGAAGTGAAAGGACAGAAGGACACAGTTGGACAGCAGGGACGTTCCTGCTGGGACTGAAGGGAGAAGTCGACGACTCTTCACTGGAAAAAAAAAAAAAAACGACTTCACAAATAAGTAAAATAGCAAAATTAATAAAAGGTGTCTTTTTGCTTAAAATGGGTAAAAATAAATAAATCTGCCAATAGAGCAAGTAAATATTTGGTTGGTAAGATTTGCTGTAGATAAAAGACATTTTGAAATGATGTGTTAAATTACATTTTTAACTATATTTGACTAATATTAGGATGTTTTCTGTCTCAGAATCCGCCAGTAAAACCTAAAATGTTGAATAAAACCTTTTCTTTGCAAGATGATGGTTTGATAGAAACTTTATTCATCCCCAGCAGGAAAATATCGTTACAGCTGCTCCAGCAGACAGACAATCTAAAGGTGACAAAAAGGAAGTAGGACATCCATAAAGTTAACAAACCAAACACTTTAGCCAGACATCAAAGATCCTTTAATGTCTGGCTCAAGTGTTCGGTTGAGAACATTTTGAGTCGCTCTTTTTATACGGGAAAATGTGACTGAATATGTTCATGATAAGACCTAGTGGCTGAATGAATGTGCTAAGTATAAGGGGCCAAGGAAAGAGCCAGGGGGCACACCACAGGTCAAAGGGGTCACCGAGGAAGAGGCCTTGACCCCGACTATTCAGAAAGTCCTATTCAATAATTAGTTTCAAACAGTTTTCTAAAAGAATACTTAACCAAAAGTTTGAACTAATCAAATTAAAATTGACTATTTACTTTTTTTTTTGTATTATTTTGTCATTTTTTGGTCAATTTAGAAGTGCCAGAGTGATTAATTGAATAAAATTAAGAATTCAAATATGCAGATGAAATCCTTTTTTTAATTGTTTCCTCGGTGAGGGACATTGAAGGTTGAAAAGAGAAATAAAAAAAGGCAAACATGGATTTCCACTCCTCGTAGAAGGACATGTGCCACTGAGAGGATGTTGAAATATTTACAGGGCGACGCTCATCTGGGCGCTGATGCAAGAGGAAAGCGAGCCGCTGGCTGGAGAGCGGCGAGAATGACTCCAAACCCTCCGTCATTGTCAGAGTGACTTTCAGCTCAGTGCCAGATGTCGGGTCGTTCCAAGGTCACCGCGTCTGGATTTAACCGCAAATGGAGCGTGAAGTTCTACGCTAGGCTAATGTAGCGCTGCTAGCATCAGGAGGGACATGGATGAACGCTGGAGGAGGAGGCTGAGGGAAAGTTTCAGCTCATTGGGGACCAGGGAGATGCTGCAAGACATTTTAATGAGGAGATGTCCCACGATGAGAAATTAGTGTTACGAAACAATGAAAAACTGTTCAAATATACTAAATAATATATAGATATATAAATTCCATCTTTGTACAGCAGCCTGTGACAAACACATCAAACCTTTTCTCCCGTCCCTCCTAGTTTTGAGGGCTGAGGACGTTTATAATAGAGCTAGAACAGAAGATCTGTCTTCTCCCACCAGGTCCTTTGACTTCTCGTCCAATCACGTTCTGTCACTTCGACAGAACGAATCATTTGTAAGCTTTCTGACTATAAATATCTTCTTCCTCTTTCTCTGCTGTCACTTTGTTGTCATCTCAGATCGGCAAAGATTTACAACCCACCTCCACCTCTTCACTCAAATCCTCCCATCAGATGTTTTCCTTTCATGAAGTCATCCAGCTCCGTTCTTCGCCGCCGCCATCATCAATGTTTGTGCTGCTGGGGGAATTCTGCGTCACGCCGGACGAGGAGCATCCGTCATTAAAAAAAATGAATCCTATTATTCCCTGTTTCTGTTAATTCGACTTCATGGATGTACAAACACAAAGTCTTTGAGTAATTATTATTTATATTGTCAGAAGGTGTCAGCAGAGAGTCTTTTTAAAATAAATAAATGTTGTTCTACTTTTTTGCTTTAATTTCTTCCACACTGCCCCCGGTGGCTTTTAGCGGTACTGCTAATACTCCGTCCCAAAAACTCCAAAAACGTGCAAAAATACCGAAGAGAACGGACGGAACCGACTCAAAGTTTACAGACGTTCAAAGTTTCCCGACGCAGATGACAACGTGGGAGAGTACACTGAATATTTCTATATATATATACCTCACTGCATGGCAAATGTGATAATTGCAGAGTCGTTTGGGGCAATTAAATATCCGATGCCGTCAATCTGTCTCCGTCACGGCGGCGCCTGTCCTCCTCGCTCAAATAGATCAAACTTAAAATGGCGATTCTATTCTGTTTGACACACACATAGTTTTTCCGTGGCTTAATTGATGTTTGATTGGGTTAAAACAGTTAAAGTTAACGACTTTTGGGGATTTGATTTGAGATCTCCAAAGTCTGGTTCTGTTCGTTGCCTTAGATTTTGGACTTTCCTCTGCGTCGGTGTCTTCAGGGCGAAGACAGAAATCATTTTGTCCCTGATGATTCTGGCAGCTCAGATCTCACAGCAGACTGAGATAAAAAGTGTAAATCCTCTTTGACACCTTCTGCCCCGGCGCACAGAGAGAAAAGGTTGATCCGTGAAGAAGAGAGGCGTCAGACGGACGCCAGTCATGACTTCATATCAGGATCCTCTTAAATGACAGGCTGATACCGCTTTTTATCCCTGGCACCAATTTAAAGCCAGAGCCTCCGGTTCTGCCCGGTGTTTTTTTTCTCTCCCCCTTCAGCCGGTTAATAAAGCCGCACGTCGTTTCCCATGCAGCCGGTGGCAGAGTGGGAAATCAATTTGGGAGCAGAGGAGTGTGAGAGGAAACTCCGCCGGAGACACATGTCGGAATTTCAATATTTTCCTGTTTAATAAAGTTTTTCTGCGCCTTAATAAACGTGGCAGAGAAGAAGTCACAATATATGAGAGTCATCCTCAGACGCCGGGTTAATCAATCGATCGATCAATCAATCAATCAATCAATCAATCAATCAATCAATCAATCAATCAATCAATCAATCAATCAATCAATCAATCAATCAATCAATCAAAATTAAAGGTGCCGTCTGTAAAAAATGAGAAGAATGAAAGGTTCTCTATTTCAATAAATGGAATGTCCATTACAATTTCTTAATCAGATTTTATATATATGTATATATATATATATATATATATATATATATATATATATATATATATATATATATATATATATATATATATTTATATGTATATAGTATACACATAATATACATATATACATACGAAAATATGTATTACATGTATATAAACTACATTTGTATAAATATATGTATGTATATATAGGCTCATATATGAATTTTGCTTGTAGGTCTGAACCTTTTTACAGGTAAGTTCTGGAAAGGTCCAGAAAAGGTGCTGGTGTGTTTTTGAAGACAGATGGTTCTGCCTCCAGCAAACAGCGACAGAGTGGGTGGGATTAGCCAGACCGCGGGTTTGGGTCACTGAGCTGTGCCCACAGTAGCTACTGTACAACCACCGCTAAATAAACCACCTTCACGCGACAGCGTCATTTATCAACATTACATTCCTCTGAAGCCAAACCACAAAGTCCAACCCACCGTTATTTACAGGCCGTCGCGGCCGAAACGCATCTCATAATTGTGTCGACTTGATTTTTTTTTTCCACGTGTGCTTTGTTTTTTAATCGCATGAAAATATGTCGCCTGCCAGGCAAAGACGACACGAAGGACCTTCACGGGACTTTAGGGTTTGGGATTATAAGTAAAGCTTCTCTGCATTGTGAGATGAGATAATCTCCCAGATTAATGGCTGCATCTCTATTCCCTCACCATAAATAGTATTAGAACCAAGAACAGAAGCATTTAAATGGACCGGACCGCCACATACGAGCGCAGGAAACACTTCTGCACGCTCTCACACGAGCTGATGCATGTCCTCATTTCATTTAACCCCCTAAAACCTTTGGTATGAAACGGAAACGCTTGGATGAAGTTTTAGTCGGAAAAAACTCGTATTATTCTGACTTTAACGACTCGTAAGTCGTTTAAAGATTTTTACAGCGCTCCTCACACCTTCCTCATTCGTGCCGGACAGTTGGACCTTCCAGGTCGAATATAATAACCCCCAGTCCCCTGCGTTCGACAAGTCATCCCTCTGATTGAACTCTTTTTCAAAACAAAAAAACTGGTGAGTAAAATATGAACTAATAGAGTAAAATATCGATTCATTTTCACCAAATTTGGACTAAATTGAACCAATAATTGAGAAATTGTGGCTAAAAACTTTCAAAAATGAAGCCCCCCTTGTGTCAGAAATATACAACCAACCTTTCCAGGGTTCAATCCAGTTCTTCCTCACACTAATGTCTATGTCAAAAAAACAAAAAGGGAAATCAAGTGTTATCCAAGTCTCCAGAAAAACCCGAAACCTGTTTGATTGAGGAATCTTACATACACCAAGATTATTTTTCTTGAGTGGGTGGATTTACAAGGGACACTGTTCCTAATTAAACCTATCCGAATGAAACCTTTTTACGATTAGGCGTCTTTTTTTAATCCATTCCGAATCAATGTCCATGTAAACCCACAAAATGTAGCTTTGTGGCTAAAAGCGTTAGCTCCCAGCTGGTTCGCGGATGCTTCCGGAGACACGATCAACGGAAGATCTCTGCGTACCTCCGAGTTTAACTCGGGAGATTGCGTAACAGCACAGAGCATAAAAAGGTTCTGTCGGATCTAAGAACAACTGTTCCTCTCAGAACTCTGAACTCTGAGGTAGAATTCTGCATAACAATCATACAAACATAAAATCTTTCCAACAAATCGGCGCAGGTGAACTTTGTTCACGGTTCCTGTAGAATATCAGAGAAATAAGTGTGAAGTTCTGGTTTCGCCATCCGGGACATGGATTTACTTTGTTTACTGGATTCTTTACTACGACTCGATGGACCCGAATGAGGTTTTCCCGCCTCTTTGACTGGATTAGCCTGCAGCATCGCTAGTACTTAGCATGAGTCGAAACAGGTAGAGCCGCCATCAATCCCTTTTGTTCTCTCCCCTGTCAGACGGTATTTTCGGATCAGTCCTCCTTAACTCCCCCCTAGGATTTGGACTGTACTGTAGAATCTCATGATTGAAGCTCTCCGGTGCCGGTGCTGAACCTTCTCTGGCCCGATGCCCTTAAAGCTTCCCCGTGTTCTCCAGGTAACTTGGCAGGCGGGGGGCTGGACTTAATCGCACATCGCTGTTTTTAGCTGTTGTTTAACGGTTGTGACGTTATGGAGGTGGACTAATTTCACCATCTGGGTAAAAAAAAACATTAATCCATCGGACTCTCGCACAAAATGTCGTCATGACCTTGAGACCTTGAGCCCATTAATGTTGCAATATCGTAAAAGCAATATTCCATTATTATTAATTATCCACATTATGCATAATTAGACTCTAATGTGAGGTTTCTGATGCCAGCTGCTTGGATGTCGGCGCCGCTCCGAACACGTTTGTTCAGCGCCAAAATTACCTCTTTATGATATTAGCTTTAAGCTAACGTGAATGCATGATTATTCATGCGCAGTAACACAGTCATAAGAGAAAATAAATGAGTTTTATTTGCGATAATGTTCACATTACCTTCAGTGGCAGTTCTGAGATGGGCTTTTAATACGCCATTAGAATAGAAAGCACTAAAGGAGTCCAGAACCTTCCTTTAGAACCCAGGTAGATATTATTGCAGTAACATTTCATACAACTTTGACTTATCTCGCAATGTAAGAAAACATATTTATGAGATTACATCGTGAGTTCACGCCGTAATTGTTTTCCTGAAATCTACCTCTGGGTAAAAATTTCATGCAAATCCATGCATTTGGTTTTTTTGCAATCTTGCTGACAAGCAAAAACCAAAACCTCGATGGCAGAGGGGGGGCAATGTCTGGAGCCGTATTCAAAAAGTCCCCCTTAACTAGGACAGGGGTCTCAAAATCAATCACAGAGCAAAACTGAGTCCTCATCGATGTTTAATCTGAGTTTTGATGACAATTTATTCTTATTTTATTTACTGATTTATAGAATTCTTATTAAACTTAGGGAATAGAAAAAAATCCAATTAAAACCTAAAATTCAAAATAGATCCGCATAATTCATTTTTTTTATGTTTCCCTCTCTGTCAGCAGAGATTTCCCAGAATCGTTTTTCGATGACTACTTTTTATTCATAGCCGTAAAACTGTATTTTTTTTTTTAAAGACTTATCACAAATAATTCCGTTTTTTTAATCAACAGAATAAAAACAAATGAACTTAAAAATAACTCTCGGTAAATCTCTGTGCTGATTTAGTCGTTTTCTTTCTTCTGTCACAATAAAACAGTAAAAGTTTATCTGTTGCTCCTCGTATCTGTTCCTGCAGTCAGGAGCAGCTGCTCCTCAGAACACAGTCATAAACAGACTAAAGGTGCATTTCACATTAACTGTAAGCGACTGAATGTGTTTTCTTAATACGTTCATTATTTATAGATTCTTCTCTCATCCATATCTCTAACCGCCTTCCTTAACATCCCTTCTAAGGATTCATAAGGAAGAAGACGTTCCCTCTGAGCCAAAACCGACCGCCGCTCCAGAGGAATGAGGCCGGCGGTGTTTTTGCAGCGGCGGTGGGTCTTCGCTCTGACCGCAGCAGAGTCTTCCTCCTCACTCCGAGTTACATCCCCGGGAAGCTTTGCTCCGATGCAACCTGTCTGCTTTTATTTGTGCACTTCTGACAGGTGGACTACATTGCAGTCTGTGTTTTCGGCCCAAATAGCCAATAGCCTTGTTCTCTGACGGGACCGACGGCTGATGTAATAACACACATCTACTGTGAGCTGTGTTTATACGCGTGCGTGCGTGTGACAGCTCAGACGGACGGGGTTTGAAACTCCGCTCCAGTTGTTATTTTTCCCCGGGCCGTCCCCTGTTTCTACTCTTGGTCTGGAATTTTATGATGGAAGCCGAGCCTTAAAACTCTGGAGAACCTCCGGCCCAACCCGTCACACCCGGAGACCCGGGGAAGATCTCCACCCAGTCTGAGCTGCACCCATGTGAGGAGGTATATATATATATATATATGTTTGTATATGCACATATAAATACACACATGCATACATATATACAGATACACACACACACTTATACGTGTACGTGTATATGTGTATATATATGTGTGTATATACACATATATACACACATATATACACACATATACACACATATATACAGATACACACACACACTTATACATGTATGTGTATATGAGTGTATATATGTGTGTATATACACATATATATACACATATGCACACATATATACAGATACACACACACTTATACATGTATGTGTATATGTGTGTATATATGTGTGTATATACACATATAAATACACATATACAGACATATATACAGATACACACACACACTTATACATGAATGTGTATATGTGTGTATATACACATATAAATACACATATACACACATATATACAGATACACACACACACTTATACATGTGTGTGTATATGTGTGTATATACACATATAAATACACATATACACACATATATACAGATACACACACACACTTATACATGTGTGTGTATATAAGGTGACTACTGTAAGATTTGGTCACGGCTGCATGTCAGAAGTTTGTGGGTATTTGAATAGATGAAGGCAAAAGGATAAGACAGTGAGGGAGTTCTTATCCAGAGTGAGAGGGAGATAGCATTGATTGTGACGGAGCTGTTGTCCCCATGAGTATCTGAGATGTTTATCGCAGAGAGGCCGCTACTGCGGGATTGTCGTATCCGTGTGTCTTTGTCGTACTGGTAGTAAATCTCGTTTGTAAAGACTCTTTTGTTTGGGTGTAGATCTGTGGGACGGATGGAGGTCGGTAGGATAACGCTCTCAGGATAATGGGGGATTATTTTTTGCCCTGTGGACCTTAAACACCTCAGACGATGCTGTCGTCCCAAACAGTAAGTGTATATCCCAAACAAAGTCCCCAATCCCCTGTGTTGTACAAGTACCCCCATAAAATGTATGTGACGGTTTATCCTCAATTATTCATTTGTAGAAAATATACCCCAAATGTCAATAATAGAGTCAGATATGATAAATACAAGATAGATATCCTCGAGACGATTCATATACATAATATATGGACTAAATCGGAACAACGGTTAAGAAGTTATGTCTCCGCAAAAAACAGTGCTTTCTCTAAAATCTCAATCGGATCAACGATCGAGAACTTACGGCCTGAGAACCTTTGGAGACAAAGCTCCACCTAATGTGAGCAATATTCAATCAACCTTTTTCAAACTCAATGCAGTTCTTCCTCGCACTCAGGTCTATGTTGGTGTGAAATTTGAAAATGAACCATGAAATAGATTTTGAGTTATCGCGTTATAAATACAAGGAATACTGTCTGAGTAAAGAGACTGAAGTTTGTTAAATAGTTTTTTTGTATCTTGTCTCTTGTTTTGTCTCTGTGTCTTCTACTTCCTGAACGTTGTCAGCTCAGGTTGGTGAGCAGCCAACGTCAGCCATGACCTTTAAATGCAGGGATCAACATCCAAGGAAGGGAAAGAAAATGAGAATAAAAGGGCAGCAGAAGAAAAGAGGAGACGGGCTGGGACTCTGATTCTCAGGTGGTGAAAGAAAGTACAGAAAAAGGGGGTAACAAGCGATAATATGGTGTCTGGTTGGCTGATTGGCTGCCAGAACCCACCTTCAGAGTGTACAGCCTGAGGGGGTGGAGCCAAAACCTCTCTCTCACCCACCAGTAGGAAGAGATTCCTTGAAGAGATTTCTTTGTGTGGTTGATTTACGGTCCTCGCCATTGACCGAGAAACAATTTCCAAGCAATTGTTTTTTCAGAACGGGTGTTAAATTGATTGGTGGTGTTAGCCGGTGGATTATTGAGGATTTGTTTTTGTCCTCCATGAATTCTGCTCCGTTCTGATCCCTTTGCTTTAAAAAGGTTGAGTTTAATTTAGACGCCTTTGTGGCTCCGCCGGACCCTGATGCACTTGCAGGGAAGGAACTCAATGATCTACTGTTGTTTAGAGAAAAGGAACTCTTCTCACTTTCATATCAATAAGTTCAAAAATCTGATATCACAGTTTTCTGAAAGAGACGTGGAAATATATTTAATACGAACGGACGGATTCAACATGGAAGCGGCCGTAGGAGGTCCGGCCTTTTTTTTTTTTTGTTCACGGGGAAATCCCCAGGAGGCTTTTCTACTCTGTCGTCTGAGCTGACCCTGAAGGCAGCGATGCTCAAAGACGTACGACTCTGGCTGAGGCGTTTTGCCTAAAAATTCTTCCTTTATGAACGTAAGGTCAGAGTTTTGTTGAGTCTGATGGCTTTTGTACTGCCTTCAGAAAGATTCTGTCTGAAAGTCTGAAAGACAGATGGTCCCCCTCTCTCTCGGGTCCAGCAGTTGAGAGCATTATCCAGCATTATTTACCCAAATCAGTCCAGTTCTTCCTCACACTACGGCCTATGTTTATATATAAATTGAAAATGATCATTTCAATCGTTTTTGAGTTATCGCGTTAACAAGAATGATCGGCGGCGGACACCGAAATGATAATTCCACTAAATCCCCGACATTTCTGGTAAATAATTATGCAAATCACTACCAGACCTTATCGTCCCACAAACTTGTGATATGTAACGTTACCTGATATAGACGTCGGACGTCATAGCAACCACTTCCCCAAATTCTTGCTTCAACACAAAGACCTCTCTGCAAAACCTCGGTTCCTGTCTGCCCGTCTTCTTCACCTGATTACATAAGAAAAGTAGAAATTCACACAAACTGGCACAAAGTTTGTTTACAGAGTGAGAACGAAATTTGTTTATTCAGTTTTATTGTAATTTCTTCCGTCTCAGGCAGTAGAACTGGAGACCTTTGTGGTCTTGGCGGTTGGACGAGTTCTACCGAGCGCCTGGTAGAAAATGTGAGCAGATGGTTTGTGAAGATGTTTTGATTTGAAAGTGTCCACATGCATGCAGTCTAGTCACACGTCCGTCTTAACTGGTCTTTAAGTCAAATCAAGCATAAAGTCGTTACACAATCAACACATCTTTTGAGATTTATTTTTGTTTGTTTTTTGTTTTTTTATGCTCATGATTCTGTTTCAAACGCTTCGGTTGTCTTTGGGTCAAATTTGACCTAGTTTCAAATGTTTTTATGTCAGAAATATAAAATGCAATTAATTCATTACATGATCTTAATCATAACAAAAACTATTTTCACTGAATATTTGCATTTTATTCAAATTTATAAGTAGTTTTACAACAGAAACGTCATTATATTATAATTATAATCAAAATCATCAAAGCTGTCATTTTATATATTTAGCATTTGGATAAACTAACATTCGGAGTAAATAATAAGAATATATATATATATATATATGTATATATATATATATATATATATATAATTATTTTTATCTTTTATTTTTATTAAAAAAAATATATATTTTTTTTAATTTTAATTTTTTAACAAATAATTTTACACTTATTTATTACTTTTTGAAATGCTTTCAATGTATTTAAAAGCACATTTTATTCATTTTAGTTGTATTACATGAGTAGATATTGTACAGTCCGAGAATTACTTTTCATCAAATTTGATAAAAAGGAGTTAACGGAGTTAATCTTAGTTATAGTCAAAATAAAGATTAGCTTCAGCTTATTTTTCTTTACTCAAAAAAATACAAAACTGGGAGATACTTATATTTATTTTATAATACATGTTTAAAAAAACGAAAAAAAGAAAAAAAAAAAACATATTGGATCAAGTTTGACCCTGGGGGATATTTGGATAATTGACACGAGGATAAAAGGTTGGGTTGAATATAAAGACAGAACTTGTTGTTTTTCCTTTCATATCAGATAATTAATAGCACATTAAATTTGTTTTACAAGAAAAATGGAAACCAGGAGACAAATGACATTTATTATTCGTAATCTCATAAAAAGTGTAATCATTCCAATAAAACCAATTTATCCGGTGTTGTGAGTCAGTCTGCACCAGAACCAAGACAAAGTGACCTCAAATATAGTTTTAAAAGGCCGACACAAACGATGACATCATCCTGTTTTTATTAGATTAGTGTTTATCGCACAGGGCTTAATCTCTGGCATCTGGTCCACTGGCACCGGACGAGGAGGATTCAGGGCTTTGGAGCCCCTTACCTTAATTAACGCGGTGGTCGCGCCTGCTGGTTACTCTTAACAAGAAATATATTGACATGGGGAGGTGGGAAAACACCAAAGAAGTCCACATCGAGTGCCGAACAAGACCCTTAGCCATGTTTAATCTCAGCTATTACGACAATTTGTTCTCATTTTATTTACTGATAAAATCCTGAACAAACCAAGGAATAATAATAAAGAATAGAATAGTAATAGAAAATAAAGATAAAAATTCCGATTTATAAACATAATTCCTTTTTTATGTTCCCCTCTCTATCAGCAGCGTCCGCAGAAATATTTCCTTTTTTCTTCACAAGCATCAGCCAGAAAACTATTTTTTCAAAGTGCGTCTAAAATGTTTTTTTTAATGAACAACATCAACAAGCCGGAACTTTAAATGACCTTCGGTAAATGTCTGTTTCTTTAGTTCTACCATATTAAAACCGTAAAAGTAAACCGCTGCTTTTCGCATCAATTCTTGCAGCCAGGAGCAGCAGCTCCTCAGGAAACGATTTAATTTTATGTAAGCAACTCAATGTCTTTTTGTTTTTATCGCAACAAACACTAGAAGTGTAAAGGCGATCAAAACAACAAGGAGCAACGCTTTCAAAGTAAAACAGGATACATGGAGCAGGGGTCGATAAAAATAAACCTTCAAAATAAAACCATAGAACTAAAACAGAATAAACCAATTATAACTCGACAGTCACGACTAACAGCCAGTAAGATTTGCACCTACGACTATTTAAGAGTCAGCAAATGAACCGCATTGCATGTTTGTTTGTTTTTTGATTACGGCAGAATCCACGGAAGCACAGGGAGAACAGGAACCAACCCTCATATCTTCAATTCTTAAACAAGCTGAATCCATCGGGCTGGTTTCAGGAAAAGTTCCCTGACCTCGACACATCACACGGAATGTGAAAGAAGCTCCAGGGACGAGCAGACGGATCTTTGAACACCCAGGTAGGAATGATTTCACGGGCTATCCACCCTTTCAGGTCCAATCGTCTCGTGGCGAGGAGTCCCATCATCGCACGCTAGAGCATTGATCGGTTTAGCTTGCAGATATCCTACCGCCCCGCCAAACCCTACACCGCTGACCTTTACTCCAGAGGGAGCGTGCAGCTGCAGCAGAAGGTGATTCTGACCGTGTAACGATGCAAACAGTCAATATTCAAAAACAAGTAGATATTGCACTTTAGTAAATACGGCATGAAAAAATAAAAAAACAGCTAAAAAGAAAAAATCTAACATATCAAAGTAAAGCAGATGTTGCCAGCTGACTTTGAGCAGATAGCCGTCGACGCCGGATTCACGGAGCGTCTGACACGTGTCAACACGATCGATCGGAGAACTCTGACATGCTGCCTATTCATTTTCGATTGGTTCTCCATGAATAAGTCAGCTCCACTCTCCCGCCATCTTATCATCAGCGGTTAAGTGATGGAATAGAGGTCAGCCTGTGCAGCGAGCAAGACGTGAGATGTTTCCATGCCAGAGGATAATAAGCACAGGCGATTGAGTCGCAATGTTTTCAGGAAGTCGCTATCTTCCTTCCTCTGGATAACAAGGAGGGGATCGGACCGCCGCTTGTCCGGGGCGGCGAGCTCAATGCTGCTCTCCAAAAGCTATTTCCAAGAGCTCACCTCACACGTCCTCGTCAAGGTCAGGAGGCCGGAGAACGCGGCGGTGCTCATGTGGAGATCCAATTTCCCCAAAAACTCAGTCGAGGTGTAATTCAAGTCCTGAGAAATTCATTTAAAAATATATAACTGGAAATCTCACTTTTACCGGCTTTCTCTCAATCCCTGGCCTTCATATCTTACTCGTCCTCAATAATGAAAATTCTCTGATGGAAATAATGTAGAAGTCATCATAATGTGTCACGACTTCTGAGATGAAAGGGGCTCGGCGCTGCGTCCTGATCCAGAACTACCCGAGTTACGTTTCCGAGGATTTCTGTCGGGCGGGTTGACTGATGGCGCTGCTCAGGAGAAATTTAGTTTGTAGGGTTTAAGGGACTTGGTATGAATGGGATTTCTGCCCTATTTTTAGGGGGTCGTCGCAGCAGATCGCCTCGTTGGGCATTTTGATAATTGGAATAAGTGCTAATCTTGGATGCCCTCCATTCATCCAGGCTTGGGACCGGCACTGGATGTGGTTGGGTAGCCAGTTTGCACTAAGGGTCCACACTGGATTTCGGCCACACCCTCTTTTGACTGGGATTTGAACCCCAGTGTCCTGGACCCAAGTCAGGGGTTTAACCCACTGAGTCCACTGAGCTATCCAGCTTTTGTAAGCGTATAAACACCTTAAACCAAATATCATCGTGTTTATGTTAGCTTACTATGAGCCCTTTACGTCTAATAAAGAGGGGGCGGGTCTTCTTCGACGGTTTTAAGCCATACTGCTCTGCCATTTTCTTTTTACAAAAGCCTAGAATGAACAAACCAAAAACTGAAAAACAATGAAGGGTAAGAAGATAGAAGTTTTACAGAATAATTAACTACTTACAATTTCTAACTAAGCTTATTCTGGCGTCATGTTATCATTTTAACACAAAGGCTCAGCGGTGGCGGCGGCGGCGACGGCGGCGGCGGCGGCGGAGAAGGCTTCAATGGCCAATTCCATATTATTTCCGACTTTTTGGAACACATGTAGATATAGGACTGTTGCTACATTCTCCTGCACTGATCACAAATCTTACGTTACGTCATCATCACAAACATCCTATCTTCTTCCTGTCAGATCAAGATGAGAGAACTGCCTCTTACCCAGCAGGACTCAGTCCAACGTCCGCCATTCTTAGTTTTACTTATTTTTGCTTTCTTGATAATGTTTCACGTGAGCGAACTGTTTCTCCCGGCTGTCAGGTGGGGAGAAACGGCCGCGTGTCGGACCCCGGCCAACAAATAATTTAAAGAAAAATGTCAAAGCAGGGGTGTGAATTTAAGCTTTGAGGGAGGAGGCCGTTTCTACATTCGGCGTTTTGTGGCCAGCAGGCGTTTTCTCGCCGTGGCGGCGACTTGTTTGTCATAACTCGTCAGAGTCACAAATGAGCTCTGAGCGCGGCAACGCCGGCAGCCGGAGCAGAGACATGGAAATGAGTATTGATACCAGGTAGACCCGCGCCATATTTCTCTCTCTCTCTCTCTCTCTCTCTCTCTCTCTCTCTCTCTCTCTCTCTCTCTCTCTCTCTCTCTCTCTCTCTCTCTCTCTCTCCTGTTCTTATTTTGTGTTTCTTCTTGACAATGCATCAAAACGACGGCGTGGCTTGAAGAGCGGCAGGTTAGCTCAGCTTAAAAATGCAAATATAAACTGGAATTAATCATCGTTTCAGGTCAGTCCACCGTCACACACACACACACACACACACACACACACACACACACACAAACACAAACATCAACACACACACACACTCGTTATTTTCAGCAGGCTTTATGTTTTACAGCAGCGCTCAACATCTGTTACCTTTCCTTTGTGCAAACGGCCGATGAATCGATCATGTTTCCAGACTTTGCAGTCGCCCGCCTCTCTGCTGCTTCTCTGCTGATTAAAACAGATGCATCTTCACAAAGCTCCTGTGTGGAACAATTCTTTTTTATATCAGCTTAAATATATTAAAACCCAACCTACGCTGGCGTTCCCGACGAGAAAGGGTCTATCCCCAAACATCCCCACATTTCCCTGCGTTGTATAACCAATCCTCCTGATTGAGCTTTCTTATGTAGGCCATGTTATGTTCACATCATCAAGACCTACGGACTAAACAAAATATATGTTTCAGTGTCAGAGTCAGGAAAAAATGCACAACATAAAGACAAATAGATATGTCATTATATCATAGAGGTTATAGAGCTTTGTCATTAAATGACAGAGGCACTACAGCTATGTCATTACATCAAAGAGGTTATAAAGCCATGTCATTACGTTCAGAGGCACTAACGATATGTCATAACATCACAGAGGCACTACAGCTATGCCATTACATTATAATGGAACTAGGGCTATGTCAACTAGGGAACTAGGGCTATGTCAATACATTATTACACAGAGGCACTAGTACTGCCATTACATCACATAGGCCCTACAGCTATGTCATTACATCAAAGCAGTTATAAAGCCATGTCATTTCGTTCAGAGGCACTAGAGCCATGTCATTACATCACATAGGCACTACAGCTATGTTGTAACATCACAGCGGTTTTAGAACTATGTCGTAACATCACAGAGGTTTTAGAACTATGTTATTATATCTCAGAGGTTATAGATCTACGTCATCACGTCACAGATGCGTCTCCATTTCATCCGTTTCCTTAAAGTTGCACAGAGATCTGGCGGGAGTGAAAACCCTTTAGAGGAGAGATTGTGAGTCGGTGTCTTCTGAGGACTGTCACACCATTAACTCCTCCACACTGGCCTGAAAGAGAAGACATAGCCTTCCTCATTGGAATTCAAACGTCTTCCTTCCATACATTAAACCGGACAGACTTGATGAGTGTGTGGAGGAATACGCTCACAAAGAGGGAATTCTGGTTCCGTCCACATTGTGCTGGGGTCCAACATGCATCAACATGATTCACTTATAGGTTCCTGAAGTACTCGGTGCTCGTACATATTCTTCATTTCATTGAAATTCTGCTCGGGGCAAGAAAAGATCAATTTGCCACCACTGAATTATGTATAATCTCAACACACTGAAAAGCAGCAGACTTCTAGAGAAGCTGATGAATTCCACCGCTTGTGCTGGATTCATGATGGTACCGTGTGATCGGGACAAGACTAGATTTAGAGGCCAAGGGATGGTTTATAGTTATATTTCTTAATGGACGCTACTTCAATTATATGCTGGGTATGTAAAATGAAGCTCCCCACGGTCAGTTATATATATATAATAAATAAAACATTGGCGTAAAATAAGGGTAAAATATGAAGTGAAAGAGACAGATCTCCTCCAGTCGATTCATATCCACTGAATTTGGACTAATTTGGAGCAACGCTTGAGAAATTATGGCCGAAAACATTCGTAGATTAGGCGCCACCTAGTGTCGGAAATATAGAACTTACTCCCTGAAATCAATCCAGTTCTTCCTCGCACTAAATTGTGGGTGTAAAAGTTTCAAATCATCCACGACATAACAGTGTTTTTCTTCCAAAATACTCGTCCTTGTGAGTAAAATGTGAATCTTTAGAGTATATATATATATATATATATATATATATATATATATAAGAGAGTTGTCCTTCACCAATATGTACTGACTTTGGATTAAATTGGACTGACAGTTGAGAAATACATATATACAGTATATATATGTTTATATATTTAAATTTTATACATAGAAACACATAAACATACATACATATACATTTAGAAAATGAAAGTACAGGAATAAAGTACATAATTATCAAGGCGATCCAAGCGGAGGCACGATTGAACATTTACTAAATGTGGGTGTTTTTTTTTTTTACCTCAATTCTACCTCAATACCAACATCTGATTTGATTTATTTGTTTTCAAAACAACCTCCAACGACCTTCGTTCACACTAGAAGATAATTACTCTTAGTTTGAAGTCAAGGCTGAAGTCAAGGCTTCACGCGTTTCTGTGTTTGTGGGCAATCGTGTGTTGCCCGCATTTGCATATTGCTCTCTTTATCTGAACACAACTGAACGCGGCAGACTCGTTTTTGAGGCTGGCTCTCCGGGGCAATCTTTGGGCACGGCTAACAATAGGGCGGTGGAGTGTGCCTGGAGCGAATTACACCACCCCATTAACTCACGACTCCCCCAAAGTGATTCACTTCTGTTCTCGTGTAACGACAGTCGTTACAAACTCAGCTCAGGTGAGTCTTTAGGCTCAAACCTCAAACTAGAGAATCAAGGTGTCCAAGGCCGCTACTGGGAGGAAACGCCATTTAACCTCTGACCTCTGTGAATGTGAGCAACCGGACATGAAAGTGGAAAATGATCCATAAACGTTTTTGAGGTACGTCTGGAAAGTTTGGTATGAATTTTGTGAATTTCCTTTTTTTTCTCTTTTTTTCTTTAAACTCCCCCTAGTGAGTGAAATGCAAACTTTTAGAGTAAAAGATGACGCATACAATGTTGGATCTCATGGACCAAAATGGACCAAACCATTTAGAAACACAAAACAAAATCAGAATCATTGACATTGCTAGCATGAATGCTAGCTCTTTTGTTAATCTCATGAAAACTACAAAAGAATGGATGAACCAAAAGTCTTTCAGGATTTGGGGATAGTTCTCTCATTAACTTAGAAAAACTCTATTTTGTCATCTATTTTTCTCGGATGAATGCACTTCCATAACAAAGTTTTGTAAATAATCTGTAAATACATTTACTCCATGTCTTTTCTGCCATTTCTCCCTCAGTATAAAAAAATGACGCCCCCCCCTCAGCTGCAATCACTGAAGAAAATCCCCTCAGCCTGAGAGGCGTGGTTGCGTTGCTAGCGTGCTTCGGTCATTAGCTTCCCACAGGCTGCGGCATCATGCATGGTTCCACATCCTCCAATCCCCTCAGTAATCACCTCTACAAACACCGGCACAGGCCCGGCAGAACCCGTCCATTAAATCCACCGCATTACATCGCCTCCTCTGGAACAGAGGAGTGTGTGTGTGACGAGACGACGGGATTTATTTGTTGGTTGCTGGTTAACAGCATCAGCGGAGTTCTAAGAGTAAAGAATGAAAGTTAGTGATTTTAATTCATCTGTGGTTTGATGTTTGTCTGAACAAAACAAACACATATACACACACAGATATACACAAACACACACACACAGATATATACACAAACATACACACACACAGATATACACAAACACACACACACACAGATATATACACAAACATACACACACACAGATATACACAAACACACACACACACAGATATATACACAAACATACACACACACAGATATACACAAACACACACACACACAGATATATACACAAACATACACACACACACACACACACAGATATACACAAACACACACACACACACAGATATACACAAACACACACACACACACAGATATACACAAACACAGAAACACACACACATATACACAAACACACACACACACACAGAGATATACACAAACACACACACACACACAGATATACACAAACACAGATATACACAACCATACACACACACAGATATACACACACACAGATATACACAAACACACACACACACACAGATATACACAAACATACACACACACACAGATATACACAAACACACACACACACACAGATATACACAAACACAGAAACACACACATATACATAAACACACACACACACACATTTACATAAACACACACACATAAACATAAACACACACACACACATTTATACACAAACATACACACACAGAGATATACACAGACACACACACACACACAGAGATATACACAAACATACACACACACAGATATACACAAACACACACACACACACAGATACACAAACACACACACACACAGATATACACAAACAAAGAAACACACACATATACATAAACACACACACACACACATTTACATAAACACACACACATAAACATAAACACACACACATTTATACACAAACATACACACACAGAGATATACACAAACACACACAGACATATACACAAACACACACACATACACACAAACAAACATACGCAATTACACCCACACACACACTCACATAAACACACACGCACACACACTCAAACAAATACTTAATTACACACTCACAAATACAAAACACACACACACATACACACGCACGCAGGCCCACACACTCTCACAAACACACATACACTAGCACACAAACCCACACACAAACTCACAGACACACACACGCTCACACTCACACATACACACCCAATAACACAGACATACACAGACACACACAGACACTCACACACACTAACACACACTCACACACAAACACTAACACTCACACACACTAACACACACACAAACACTCACACACACAAACACACACACACACCCTCACACACACTCACACACACAGCGTTAGCTGCAGACGCAGCAGGAGGTCATGTGTTTTTCGCTCCGACATCTTTGATTCTCGTCCCTCCACAGCTGAGAAAAGTTAATGAACGTTTTTTCTCCCGTTAGATTCTCTCACAGAGAATCAACACGGCCCCAAAGGTGAGATGAAAGAACGAGCGCACATCAATCAGAAATAACATGAAAGCAGGTGAATTGTACGACGTTATCATCGACATTATCTCGTTACCGTGGCTCCTGGCGGCGGATCGGACGAACAAACGGCAGCAAGTGAAGCCTTTAAAGAACCGGGAGATTTCAACAGGGTCCAAATTCTGTTGGCTAGAAAACTGGGTCGGAGCATCTCCAGAACTGCAGGTCTGGAGACCGGTAACAGGGTCGTGGGCCCCCAAGGCTCAATGGTGTGTTTGGGGACCAAAGGTTAAATGGTGAAAATAAACATAGGATTTCTACAGCATTAATAAGAGAGTCCAACAGATCTCGTGGAAAAAACCCCATTTCAAGGTGTTGATGACCAATGAGAACATTCCAACTGCATAAAGGGGCGTGGCCTAGCAAGGTAGTAGCCATATAGCAATCTTCATATCAACATATCAACACCGTGTATAATACAATAAATTATAAATATTTGTATCTTTTTGTTGTTACGTGTACTCCTTTGATAGGCCACACCCCATTATGCATGAGTCATCACCACCATAAAAAAAACGAATAATAAATCAGCTCCTGAACCGCGATAATTCATTAAATATCAGACTTTCATTGTTAAAATCCCCCAAAAACAACTTGAAGTTTAAGTTTATTGGTATTCTGACGAATGAAATTTATAACATTATTATAATTCTTTCATGTTTTTTTGTTTTTTTTCTTTGCTATATATTTTTTTTCTTCTTTCTCCTTTTTTTTAAACCACAAAAACATATTTTTTTGAGGTATAAAGAATAAAAGAGCGAAGGGCAAAGGTGACGCGTGTTTTTGTCGGCCCATAAATGCATATTTGAATGTGCACTGTTAAAAAGAAAACAAAAAAAACACACATTTCTGTGAATGTGGAATCTGACTGGACTGTACAGGAAAATAAAAGCTAGATTTTGGTCAAAATAAATTTCAGTGTAATTTCCTGACCAGAGATTTAGAATTATATAAATAAAAAATAAATAAATTTAAAAAAAAAACATGAAAGAGCTTTTGTAATAGCACAGCTCTGGAGGGATTCAAAGAAAGCCTTCATCAGTTCAAAGGTCACACATTTGAAAAATAAAGGAAAATGTTCCTTCATTCTTTTCTAAAGATTCGATTACGCTTCCTTTACAAAGAAAACGTTTTCCTCCCAATTAATGTTCAATCCGTGTTTTGCTGAGAAATCCATTTTTGGAAACTTTGGCAAGAGTTTGCTGGAGGCCAAGGTCCCTTAAGATGTCGTAAACACAAACAAAAACTGTAAATAAATCAATCATAAATAAATAAATAAATAAAGTGTGTGCGTAAAATGTTGATTGGTTAAAATTTGTTTCTAAATTAGGGCAATATATACAATTTAAAAAAGTTAATCTAACAAATTACATGCTTTGTAATTAAGCTAACTAAGGTTAGCATCAGGTGCTATGCTAGCTCTGACCTCACCGCGGAGGTTTTCCTACGGAAGAAATTTCCCAGGACGTTTCCACATGGGACGTTTTCGTCAACGAGAAACTCGGAGACCAAGTCGATTGGTTGGTTGCCATGGCGAAACTACAGGCCGAGTATCCATGAAGAAGAAGGAAGGGACGGATTCTCAGCAAAGACAGAACCAGATCCGGATGAAGGTGCCAAACCGGGAACCTTCCATTTTAATACCCATAATATACTGTTGACTTCAAAAGTCACTTCATGACACCCTCTTACCCGAGACTATAAATCCAAATGGACTCTCTGATTGTTATAGTTCTGTCGGTCTCCGAGTGGAACTCCTACTTGCTGCTACTTCCTGTTGTTGGTCTGCGTCTCCAGAGCGGAACATTGTGTCCAGCTTCTGTCTACAAATACAAAACACCCATAAATAAACAATCCAGCGGTTCTGAATTTTGAACGAGACGTTATTAATGAGGCACCGCTGGCAAGCAGTCAATAACGCAGCGCCGACCCGTTTTCAATTGATTTCATTCGCATCCTCCAAAAGCCGGAGGAATATATTCATCTCACCGCTTCGGCGATGGCAGCCGTCCAACCGGGCGCCGTGATTGCCGCTTCATTCGATACGTGCGAATTAGGAGCGACGGCATCAACAAGAGTGGCTGGGAACGAGGAAGATTCCCGAAAGACGAAGAGGTGTTGTGCGTCAGTGAGAACGGCAGAGTGATTTGATGCCGGGGCGAAACAATCCGTTAACGGGCGACGTGAACGGCGAGCATCGGAGTGAAACTAATATTAAAGAGAGAAGAAAAAAACACAAACAATTTGAAAGCATGATCGATATTTGAGCTGCTCGTGATACCAACAGGAAACCAGTCACACGACCACAGCAGAGAAGGATTCAAGATTCCAGAAGCTTTATTGTCAATTCCAGACGTACAGCGAAACCAAAAAATGTTTCTTTCTGACGGAACCACGATGCAAAAGTATTAAAGATTTAAAAACCCTGTGCAAAGTATGCAATTAATGCAAAAGTAGAAAAAGAAAACAGTCGCTAAAAAAAGACAGCAAAGAGGTCTTTATTGGAGTTCTCTCAAGTGACTGGTGCATTATGGGGGTTGTAGTTCAGAGTTCAGTAACTAGCAAAACAATCAGGAAAGGATAGTTGTTGTTTTTTAACATTTTTTAATTCATATCACTAGATCAACAAGGAGTGCTTGTACAACGCAGGGGATTGGGGATTTTTCCAGGGGTTTACCCTAGTCCTAGTTTAAAATTCAAATAAATAAAATCCTTTATTTAGGAGGAATTATGCTTGAAGGTCCGACACTGTAAAAAGAATTTAACTCTGAGAGATTAAAAATTTCTCCTCACGTTTTCTAACATCCCAGATTCCTCCTGTACAAGAAGTAACCTTTCTGTTTAGTGGACGCAAACAGTCTGATGATCTTCTTTTTTGTAACTCCGACGACCTTCTGGCTCTCGTTTCAACTACGCCTCATTATTTTATTTCAGTTTTTTTTCGCTGTTTATGTATTCGCTGTTCTCAAATGTGTATTTTCCCCCACTAGTGACTCCAGGGTGGGGAAGACATGTTATTCCCCTTCCTCCTCCCCTCCCAGATGTGCCGCAAATGAACGCCCAGACGTCTCAAGTCACTCGCCCTGGAACCTCATCTGTGAAAAAGCCCGGCTGGATGAGGCCAGCGAGGCGGTCCGCTCATCACCGAAGGTCACTTCCTGCAAATAAAGGCTCCCTCCCGTGAATCTGTGCGTCTGCAATCATTCCAGGGCTTGAATATCAATTCCGTTTGATGAGATTTACACTGCGGACGATCGCGTCGACACATGAGCTGGCAATCTCGGAGGGAGACTGGGCTATTTTTAGATCTGCTGTTTAATTTTTCATCAACTGTTTGCTGCTGTGTGTCGTCTGCTTTTCCCTCTGTGGCACCGCTGAAAACACGCTAAGCAAAAAAAACAACCCAACTTATATAAGACGTAAATGATAGTCGTTATGGAATTTTTAATTGCCGTCACTCTTTGTGCTCATTCTCGCAACATTTGGTTCATTTGTGGACGTTTTATTTGAGGTAAGAGCAAGAGAGGATGCTGGGAAATGACGCCGATGCAGCTTGTCACACGATTTCTTTATAATAATACCTTCTGTGCCTGTGAATGGTAGTTAAAGAAATATAAATGAAACTCCCCATTTTATTAATATGGTTCAGTTACGCGGTTCAGCCATAACATTATAACCACCGACATGTCAGACTCGGCATGACATGGATTATCTTGTTGCTATGACACCCGTAAGTAAGTGGGCGGTTTACAGCAGGCAGCTACGAAACATTCTGTCCTGAAGTTGAAGTGGTGGAAGGAGAAAAAAAAAATAATGTGCAAGACTGAGGACCTTTGACAACATCCAGATTGTGATGGCTTTGACATCTGAGTCAGAGCTTCTCTAGAACTGCAGGTTTTGTCATGTGTTCCCTCTCTTGAAAGTGGTCAAGAGAGGGATTCTAGGGAACCGGGGATAGAGTCAAGGGCGTCAGAGGCTCATTAGTGTGAAGGGGGCGAAGGCTAGTACCTTCTGTTGGCGGCCGTCTGCCTCACAGATACGTTTTGACTTAATATTAAGTAGGTGGTTTTAATGTTATGGATGATCCGTGTAGATTTATCCTTCAAAGTTGAACTTTTCCATATTTATGCATAAATGTAAGATTTGATGAGATAAGAGAAACCTGTATTAGTCACACATTGGGGAAATTTGCAGCCTTACAAAGTAGAAAACGTAAAAACAATAGTTGGAAAACAATATATATTTAATTATTTTCCATGAAATGTAATTGTTTCAAACTTTCCCAAAATCATTCCAGTTCTTTACCCACTAAGATCTATGTGGGGATAAAATTTGAAAATGCTCAAAGAGTAACAGTTTCCGAGTTATCGCGTTATCAGGAAGGAGCTGCGGCGGACGCGACTCTTCGGAGATGTAACTAAAACGTCTTTTTGAGTCTTTGAAGAATCTGAAGCATCGAAGGGAAGATGGAGGAAAAAAAAGAGCAACTCCCATCAAAAATCTCTCTCCTGACGGACGAGCCTGAAGGGAGCCTCAGAGTCAGAAGAAGAGCGTCCGTCAGCGGAGCGAAGTCGACACCAGCCGGCCCCCAGCGTAATCTTCACACGTGTTCGTAGGAGAAAGAGGAGGAGGAGGAGGAGGAGGAGGCCGGGCGTTAATGTTCTGCCGCCACTCTGCTCTGATGGGAGTCGTGAGGCGCTGAGCGGCAAACCGTGCCCAGACGTAGGAGTGTTTATCCTCGGGTTCCAAAAGGCCTCCACGCTGGCTGGAAAGTAGGCCATTTGAAGAAAAAAAAGAAAAGGGGGCCAGCAGCTGACTAGACTGTGACTGAACATCAAGCTCACGGTGGGACGGCACTTCTGTGCTGCAGGAGGAGGGACGCCGGCGGCGGCTGCGGTGGCGGCGGCGGCACGGAGGCTCAGAGCGCCGAGCCATTTTTTGCAATTTGATATTCTGTATTTGAGCTAAATTCGCTTTATAAAAAAAAAAAAAAGGGAAAAAACGACCCGACGACCCACAACAGGGGGACAGAACCCAACGTAAAGTTCTGAGATGGAACGAGACGAATGATGAGAGTATGAAAAAACAGTTGCTGCGTTGTTTGTAGGATCATGTGAAAACTAACGGACTTGTTTCCATGGATCTTAGAGGAAGGTCGTGTCATCATCAGCATATATTTTATGCAGATCTGGATAAAGGGGGCGGATACAGAACCACCTGAAATGGCATTTTGATATTTTTTTCTGGTGTGGAAAAATTGGAGAACCCATTTCCAAACTGGGCCTATACCGTTGTCTCCGACCGCAAGGGCGTATCCTCGGAAAGCCCCTAGTCTCCTGCGTTGTACATGCCACGAGTCTGATTGAAGGTCTCACATAATAAAAAAAGACCTGAAAAGATTTCGAGGGGAACTTTAGTTTGGGTTAATTTTCAAAGTAGGGCCCGCATTAACGCCAGGACCCAATGTTTCCGTTTAGAACTTTACCAAACACAGCTGGGATGTCCAGCATGAACCCATCCGCATGTTTGTGCCACCCTAAAAGGGCATACGCCCTAAAAAGTCCCCACTTCCCTGCGTTGTACAAGCAATCCTCCTCATTGGAAGCCTAAAACTAAATTTGCAGTTGTGTCTGAAAAACGTTGTTTTTTGTAAAGAGATCTACCCTTAGTGAGGAAAATAGGAACGTTTATAATAAAGTAAGAAAAAGGCCGATCTCTAGGAGTCCGTCGTACGCTCCAAATTTGGAAACGATCGGACCAACGGTTGAGAGATTATTGGTAGAAACTTTTGAAGCTTAAACTCCCCTTAGTGTCGGAAATACCCAACTGACCATTCCCAAAATCACTCCAGTTCTTCCTCACACTAAGGTCTATGTGGGAATAAAATGTGATCAAACAGTTTTAGAGTTATTGAATTACAAGAGGGATCTGATTTTCTTTCAGTTTGTCAAAGACGCTCAGGTCTTTACATTAACGTGAAAATTTAGGTGAAAATTTAGGTGTAAATTTACGTGAAAATTTCCGTGTAAATTTCCGTGAAAATTATGTAAAAATGCGTTATTTACCACGTTATAATGTGAAATAAAAATGAAAATTATGTATACATGAAATTTTTCATATTATAATGGGAAATTATCACGTACCAAAGTTGAAATTTATCACATAACTTGAATATTTTCAAGTTTCTACGATAAAATTAACTAGAAAAATATGTAGAAACATGAAATTTATCCCGATATGACGTGATAGATAATTTCCACATGAAGTTATTACGTGATGATTTTTATTTTATAAGGCTTAGACCTTCTGTGAATGTTGAGGTGAGCCGGGTTGAAAACCCACTTCACTGTATCTTAATTCCCTCACATTGCTGTTAGTTCTAACCCGATGTCACTCGGCCGATGGAACAGCAATCTCTATGTTTGCCTGTTTCAAATCACAAATGGCACACAGTGCTGGTAAGTGGGCGAGGATTAGATGCAGCCTGGAATTTATCATAATCCATTCCATGTCAGCCACAGAAGAAGCAGCAGCGGCGCCGTTAGGCCCACCCAGGGCTTTTCTTATAATGGTGGTGGTGGTGGTGGTGGTGGTGGGGTGGGTTTGGGGGGGGGGGGGGGGGGGGGGGGGGTTACCTTATTACAGGAGCGTCAGTATGTATGTATGAATAGAAAAAAAGGTCGAAACTATTTTTTCCAATTACTGATATTTTCCAATAATTATCCAGATAGAAGAGATAACAATGAAAAAAGGATTCATTTATCCGTCCGTGGTAAATAATAATAATAATAGTTATTATAATAATGACAATAACGTAACCTTCATGAATCGCATTCAACAAAAGTTCAAACATACAGTTTGCGATTGATGTTTTCTCCATAGTAGCTATGTGAATGTAGCCACTAAGCTAGGCTCACCTTATGGAGGATATGATGGATACTGATAATAATAATAATAATAATACATTTCATTTATGATGCATGTACGGCATAATTCATTTCTTTTTGGAGGACGGAGGGATATAAAAACACTTTAATTTTCGTGTAATTGCATTTACACGATCCATTGATATTGTTTCTCACTTTTGTTTCTGCTTATTTTACCGTTCTACTGTAACGCTGGAAATGTACCCGTTGTGGGAATAATAAAGGTTTATCTTTGCATCTAAACTTAGACTGAAAACTAAACCATCACATCATTTTAAAAATCTAGGCCTATGCCGTCATCTTTGACAGCAAAAAACACCCCAATCCCCTGTGTTGTACAAGCAATCTGAGCTTCTCGCCAAAGTATTTTCTGTAGAAAAAAATGAAATAAAATCCCCCTAGTGAGTGAAATACGAACTATCAAAGTAAAACACGACATTCACAAGATAGACCACCTAGAATCGGTTCACATGCACCAGGTTTAGACTGATTCGGACCAACGCTTGAGAATGTTTGGAGATAAAGCTCCCTATAGGGTCCATCTTTCCCTAAATCAATCCAGTTCTTCCTTGCTCTAAGTGCAATGGGGGAAACTATCATTATGTAGAAGATTAAAAACTCTTCCCCCTGGTGAGTTAAATATGAACCACAACAGTAAAATGTGATAAAAACAAGATTTTCGTCGAGTGGATTCGTACGCACCAAGTTTGGACGAAATTTTTCCCGACATTTCGACTTTTTTCTGGAAAATTAAGTATGGAATGATCCTCCGCCTTCATTTGTTTTCTTATGCCTGGCCCTAATACTCTTTTGTAGGAAGGCATGTGATGATTTCAATCAAAATAATGAGAAAATGGAATTCTACGATCAACGGGAACCGAAGAGATCAAAGTGAAAGATAAAAGCGTTGGTCCGACCTTTATTTTTCCTTTCATTCCTTCTATATCTTCTGACACTTCTAACAAATTCAACCTTCCCCTTTTAGGACTTTTAAGGGATATACCTTCACCGTCAGGTATGACGACCTAATTCTGTATTCTTTATTATTTTTCCAGAATATTTCCTTTCCCTGAAGAAACTTTCCCTCATATTTGGCCATTTAAATCCTCCGGGTCTCTAAATGGTCCTCGGAGCTTCTATTAATGAGGAAATATTACAGCTGGGGATTATTCCCTTTCTCTATCTGGTCTGCAGATGTGCATCAGCGAAACTGAGGAAGGCACTAATTTAAATGTTAAAGCCCTACTTACATCAAATACACGGTTTAGGATTATGAAACGCTGCTAGACTCCAATTTAAATGATCGTTTGATAACTTTTATTGCTCCTCCAATAATCTCCGTGCTGCCGCTCCTCTCGCTGCTAATGTCCCAATATTGTTCTTAATGCGATCTTTATTCGCGGCGCCGTGTGAATAGACGCTGTGTTTAATGCACTGGTGAAAATAGAGGGAATTATTTCTAGCCTCAGACTGTAAACGAACTTGGTGCAGATGAAAGAGTGAGTGAGGGGAAAACGATGATGGGGAGGGAAGCGAGGAAAGGAGCGCCGACACCGCTGGCACAAAAGCCCGAACGATTTATTTTTCTTAATTCATTTTGTTCGACAGATCTTCATCAGAGTCTTCAGAACCAGCGATGGATTAGAGGCGGGGTCAAAGATGAATGCATGATTAATGCTTTCTAGCACGGTGGCGCAAGTATGTACTTCGTGTTAGCACGATAACTCATATTCAAACTTTATACCCAAATAGAGTTTAGTTAAAGGAAGAAGTGGAGTGATTTTGGGATATGTCGGTTGCATAGTTTCGACACTAGGGGGAGCCAAAAGTAACCTCCAAAGGTTTCTGGACAATCGTTTCCCGACCGTTGATCAGATTTAGTCCGAATTTGGTGAATCAACTTTTGGAGATCAATCTTGTAAACGTGTACGTATTTTAGTAGATAATATTTTACTATATAATAAGTTTGCATATTTCTGTTTGTAGGGAGAAACTATGGAAAAGTTTGAGGGCTCAGGGAATTTTCAAAACTTCTTTATGAACCCGATCATAAAGAAGTGTAAAGGGAGGAATTTTCATAATGGAGAAGTTTGACTTCCATTCTGTTTTTTATTGTTTATTTGTTTGTCAATTTGTTGTTTATTTCTAAAGTATTGGCGTCCCGCCCACCTCTGTGATGAGAAGTTACTGTAGCACAAAAAAAGGAAACTTTTGCGCAATCTTGTTATTTTTTCTATGAATTTTCCTTTTATTTTATTTCTTTTATTTTTTAGCTCCTATTGAGACTCGACAGATTTCAGCTACTCCAAATGAGACAACCTCAACGTAGTGGAGGAAATGAGGTCTTAAAGAAATACAGCCCGTTAAGATGGCGTCCTTGTGGATGTGTTCTAAGCGCTGGAGAGTGATTGACACTTAGTCGGCTGTATTGTTAAAGCACCCAGGTTTGGGTCACCACAGCCTTAGATTCACATTTGCCAAATGCTGAAAAAGGCTCCAGGATATTTATGTGGTTTAAAAGTTCACCGGGAGCATATTTGACAAACTTGAAGAAAAAGATTTAAAATCTTTATTTATTTATTTTTTATTTTATTTTGAAAAACGAATCTCAAAGGGACAGATGACTTCAGGGGCTTAGAACCCGAAGGTCAAAAATGTTGTGGGGCTGAGTTGAGAAGAGAGCTAAGATACCTAATCCACTCTTTGAAATGCACTTTTAAATATTTTACAGTGCGCGTTTGGACCTGATATTGATGACGTTAGTGCTTCAGAAGCTCAGAGAGCCCAGATCACGAGGTTTCAAAAATACCACAACAAAGGAACTAGAAAGTGTGAGGCTTCTCACCTCGGCCCACTTCTTCCGGCAGAAGAAAAAAAAAAGTCCACTCTTTAATCCTGGCTAACGTTCTGACAAAACTATAATAAGAAACGTTTTGATCGCTTTGAGCACTTCCTGCAGACATTTGACACATTTGTTGTGATTCCTGGCAGCAGGAGGGTTTGTGACGTATTTACTTTAAATAGACATGGTGTCATTCATTGTTTGGTTGAATTCATTTGTGTCTCTATTTCTTATTGAAAATCCTGAACCTTTTTTTTAATGTGACCCAGTGGCAGCATGTATACGCAAAAGGGTAAGGGTCCGAGGACGGAGCCCTGGGGGACACCACAGGTCAAAGGTGCCACAGAGGAGGATGCATTAACCAAAAGCCTATCGATAACTAGTTTTTGTTTTTTCTTCGTTATGCAACTAAAACAGGGTAGAAATTCAAAAGATTTTAACAAATCAATAAAATCCAATTCTTTTTTTAACTGTTTAAAAACAGGCTTGACCAAATTAATTTTTTTTATTGAGATTCTATAAGATATTAAATGAATACATTTAAGAAATAATGTTACAAAGACATAATTTTACCAGAATTTATTTTCTTGGCTATGATATTAAAGGGTTAATTTCCTGCTCAGCCGTTTGGTCATACAAGCATGTGAGGACATACAAAGTTAGAAGTATATAACTGGCTACAAGGTTAAATAATGGACATATAGTTGAATAGTTTAAACTGTTCCTTTAAAGACCACCTGTGTAGCTGCTACTTCTTGTCCTTCAGTATGTGCAGTCAATGTTTCCTGCCGACGACGATCCTATATCTACCGACGAAAGCTGTTAAGATGTGATTCTATTTTTTTTTCTGTTTTCCAGTATAAGTACATGCTTACGTTTCCGTTTGATGCTTGGCGTAAGGATCACCGCCGAACGCTCGGTCCTCCGCTCTCCGATACGCCTAAGATATTAATAAATGCCCCAAAGACATCAAATATGCAGAGACATATTTTTTCCTTTTATTCCCTGGTGCGGACATTAAAGCGAACTGATGAATCAGTACGAAGAGATGCAGAAGTTCTCGGTTCCGCCGTCGTCCTGTTTGAGTTCTCAGCCGAAGGATCGCCCAGAATGTTAATTATACCTACGCCGTCGTCCCGGACATCCAGGGTGTATCCCCGAAAGGTCCTCAATCTCCTGGGTTGTACACGCAATCCCCCTGATTGAACTCCTCAAATATAAATTGTCCACAGTTTTTTCCTTGAGGAAAAAAAAATATAGTAATATATGAGCCTCTTTAGTAAAATGTGATTTATATAATATCTATAATATATATACATATATTCTCCTGGAGTCGATTCATTCACAGCAATTTGAAATAAATCTGATCAATGATTGAGAAATTATGGGCCAGAACTTTTTCAGGATAAAGCTCCGCCCATATTGTCAGATATGTACAACCCACCTTTCCTAAACTCAATCCAGTTCTTCCTTGCAGACAGGTCGACTGAAATGACCTTTTTCCAAAGACAGTCAGTGGGATTAAGTCCTGGGAGCGAAGATAATAACTTCCTGTGGAAGACAATAACTTCCTGTGGAAGACAATAACTTCCTGTGGAAGACAATAACTTCCTGTGGAAGACAATAAATTCCTGTGGAAGACAATAACTTCCTGTGGAAGACAATTAACTTCCTGTGGATTTTCGATTGGTGTAGGTCAAGATATAAACACCCTTAAGTCACTTATTCGGACTTTACATGTCAGTGGTTATAATGTTTTGGCCGATCAGTACATGGTCATTTACTGGGTTTGTCTCTTTCCTCTCTCCACATGCAATAGAGTTAATCCAATTTGCCTTTTGGAGCAAAACAATAGGACCAACGAACACACAGGGAATAAAACTATGGAATTTATTTCAGAGAAAAAAGCATAATTAATTTCAAATAAAGGATCTCATTAGCTGAGAATGACAAGTCAGTACAACAAAACAACAAGATTTGTCACGGCTCATTAATATGACAGCCGGCAAACACTCCCCACACTCTAAACACACTTGTTCCAACGGGTACTGTTGAATAATTTATTCACCTGTTGGTGAAATTCTGCCGCATTTGAAATATGCGACGCGAGGCCAGACGGAAAAGCACTCTGAAAACAGGCATGAATACATAATTCCTGTCGCTTTGAGGTACGAGTGTCCGAACGCAAACCTTTACAGCGGCGCTGACGTGAACAGAAAACAGAATGTCTCAGGGGTTCTGAGACACCGCGGGTCACCGTGTCCACGAACATGAGTTTATGAACTTTTGGGACGGCCGCTGGCCAAAGTCATCAGTCGTAGCAACGTTTGGGAAATGTCCCGGCAGATTTCAGGTTCCACTCCTGATGGTAAGATGAATTATTCAAAGATCGGCTGAATTATCGGCCGAGCCTCCCGTTGTTTTCTCTCAGAGCCACGCCGTTATTTACAGAAACGGTTGGAAACTAGTCCGACAGCATGAATATGTTCCCGGGGAAATATTCCCCAATCTCCTGTGTCTCCAACTAAATGTGCGGTTCATTCAGAAAAATTGTTATTTTTTCATTGAATGAAACTTCAACTAGTAAGTAAACAAAAGAGTTTTGAACCTTTTTTTCAATGTATAAGCATAAACTATATCGATGAAACAATCTGGGATATTATCCTTTGTGTTAATGTTATAACTCCAAAACTATTTAATTCATCACTTCAAAGTTTTATACCCACGTAGACTTTAGTTTGAGGAAGATCTGGATTGATTTTGGCTCCATACGATCCTAAGATTAGAATACTATTATAGTCTGTTTAATACTTGACCTGATTTTACTTGATTTGTGTAGCTTTTAGCTATTTCTTTGACTCTGCTTGTATTTTATTTCACTTTATTTCATTTTATTTGTCTAAAGCTTTTCATTGATGTTTTTAAACATATTGTTATATATAAAGAAAATGTTTTCCTTAATCTCCTGATTTTATTGTGTGTGTTTTTTTCTTTTACTTCTAAGGTTTTCTCTTTTAATCTCTATATTTATCTCTTTTATTACTTGTATTCTTCAGATTAATTCCTTTTATTTTTATTTCTGTTTTATTTCTCTGAATTTTTCTCTTTCATTCTCCAAAATGAAAGAGAGATTTACCAATTTTGGTTAAAAAAAAAGCATTTCTTTAAATCCGTGTAGTTTGATCTTCCATCAGATCAATATTATTTCTGTGCGTTTGTGTGAGGTCATGTGACCTACACCAGCCCTCCCTGAAAGATTAGTCTATTACTCTTAATTCAGCACTAACGCTTATTTCTCATCCAAATACCACATTTTATAATGTAGAACATAATTAAATGCGGCATAAAAAGGTTATAAATGACCGCAGACTCAAGAGAGTTGAACTTCGCTGACCTTCGTGAAGCGACGCCAGAAAACTTTGAATGAATTCACTATTTTTGACGAGAAAAAATGGATCCACATACGTTTTTGTTTCCAAATGAATATATTTTCTGTCCGTGTGGAGGAAAAAAACCTTCGACACGTCTCCTGGCGGATAAACATCCGTCAGAATAAGTCAGGAACATAAAGCCTTGGCGGGCGCCGTTGCCTCGTTCTGACCACATCACCATTCAACCGCAACTTCATACATTTCAGCCGGTTTCTTGACACGCCTTATTTTGACGCTAGTCATTGGCTGTTGTGTTTAATTGGGAGCTGCACAAATAGAAACCCGAGGGAAGAGGGATTGGTAGAAATAGGGTGAGAAAAAAGAACAATTCTCCAAAAACCGCCACTAATGCAGGATGCGATTGGCTTCAGGTTCCAGTTTCCAGGGTCTTAAGAGTGAGTATTTTCTGTACACGCTATAAATGATGTTATTTTCATCTAATGCCAACCGAGCTGTTTATTTCCCAGCATGCACCCAGATCATACATTTACGTGCACGGAGTCGCGTCATCAGGTACCGGTTTTCGTGTCACATTCCTCCAGGGTCATCAATATTTCAGAATGAAAGGCTTCTAAATCCAAACGCGGCTGAAGGTTGATAGATTTGTGTCCTATAAGACGCCTCCTTGTATGCAGGAGAGGGAAAAAAAACCCTGAAGAGCATCGCCATCAGTTTGATTCAGCGCACTAATAAACGCAGCAATTCCGCCTTTACCAATCCGTCGTGGACATTAGCATACTTTGACGCTCAGAGACGTTGCACTCCAAAACTAGAACCGTTAACAGGAGTGCTAACGCCGTCTTCATCCGCTAACCAGGAGATGTGGTCAAAAAAAAAAGACAAAAACCGTCGTGTGCGGCTGACGTCGCAATAATGTTTACTAGTAAACAAATGTTGTCGGAATGTTAAGTAAGACCTTGTTGGGGGGAGCCACACAGATAAGTGCATGAATGCGTTAATGCCAGGGTATTTATGCAGATTGAATGCGTTGGAAAAGTATTGGACCCCCACTCCGGATTTCTTTTATTTTGGACCATCATTCCCACCTTTGAACTGATCCAGACGTTCAACCAAAGCGAAGCTGTCGCCCCCTACAGCAGGACTATATCCCTGAAAAGTTGTACGATCAAATAAAAATATAAAGAAAACAGCGTTTTTCATAATTAGAGCTCCACCTAGTGAGTAGAATATTAAGTTTAGTGTAAAACATGATAAATACGAGATAACAATAAAGAAATTATGGTTCATATGTTTCGAGGTAAAGCTAAATAAAAATAAACGGATATTCTTTGCCATGAACTAAAACGATTTTTTCATCACGGTAAGAGATTATTCTGGGTTTCCAACCGGGCCGCAACCTCCTCGGCAATCAGTAACGCAAACTCAGCAGAGTGCTGAATTCTACCGAGGCCTTACGAGCAGAAGAAGAGACGCTTCTTTTCAAGGTCTCAGCAGAACATATCAACAGAAGGTTGATATGAAACTCATCAGGAAACTAATTTTCCATTATCCCCTGCTTTGAAATTGTTTTTTCTGCATGAATCCACGAGACGTTTATCGTCTTCGTCACTATGTGGCACTAAATCCGTTAGGATGTTTCAGTAATGAGACATTATCTCCTGGTTCTCTGTTCCCGGTGGGTTTAATTGAACGCAGAACAAAGTTATCAGACTTTGGCGACTCAGGTCAAACTTCTAACTGAGTTACACACTCAGCTGGAATCTCTGGGTTACGTTGGACAGCGTGGCGCCGTTTTAATCCCATTTTGGAATGACTCGAGTGTTCCACGAAATTACTGACTTGCGCCCTGATGATGCACTCTTTAAATGTCAAGGGTACAATCGCCGGTGATTTATGAGACTAATATCATTCTAATACGGAGCCTGTTAACCTCTTAAACGCCGAGTACTTCTCGACTGGCGGCGTCAAACCCCTTCAGCCAAAATTACTATTATATCCTTTATTTTTACCAGGATAAAATCATCATTGGGATTAAGAATCTTTTCCTTTTTCTTTCTAAGAGTGAAATGGACACGTGCCGGAAAATGGGGTGACCCATATCCATTTAAATGGATTTTAAACATTTACTTCCCGAGCTAAAAAAAAACTGCTACAGACCCCCAATCCCCTGCATTGTACTGCATCGTGTCCAAAAAACTTTTTTTTACCATAACGCTCCCCATAGGGAGAATAAATTTGCGTTACTTAGTATAATACTGTATGATATATTCAAGATAGAGTCGATTCATTTGCACCAGATTCAGACTAAATGAGACCAACGGTTGAGAATTTATGGCTGGAACACTTTTAGAGGTAAAGCTAGTTTCAGAAATAAACCGACGTTTCCTTAAATGAATCTAATTTGCATGTATTTTTGATCAAACTGATGATATACATTAAAAAGGAAAGTTGGAAATGTCTTCTTTTTTTTTTTGATTCATGCCTGGACGTCTACGTGAATAAATAGGTCAAAGTTTGTCACGTTTTCATAAAGTATAAGCAGAAGAAAAAGAAAAGAAAATCCATTATCCAGTTAACTATACTGAAATATTATTGTTTAATTGCACTTTTATAGTTTTACTGACTTCAGCGGTTCGTCTTCCTCTTGCTGCATCATCTAGACTGTTTCACGAGACGCTTCCTGGTGCTTTCTTTTTGGCTTTCCTCATTAGTGCATCATGGTATATCATAATTTTACTTTGAAGGGTGGACAAGTGTGGGGGGTCAGTTTGCAGACATGTCCTCTTCCAGGCTGATTTTTACCATCTCCTATCTCTATAAACTTCTTCATTATTGATCTAACTATTGAAACTGACATTTTTGAAACGCTGAGAGATTTTCTTGTCTCCATTGCCAGATTCGTGCAAGTCAACAACTTTTCTTCTCAGCTCGTTGTTGCCACCTCATATTTATACCCCAGTGAAACAGGAAGTCCCTTCAGAGTTCCTACACAAACATATGAACCTAAAAATATAAAAACATGCTTCCGTTACCCTTTAATCCCATGATTTACTAGCGGTGCCAATAATAGTGAAAAATAATTGTTTTATCTTAAGAAATGTAACGTTTTTTGTTTTTATGTACATAAATTTAAAGAAATTCCTGTGTAATTTGAATTAAACAGGGTGACGTAAAGACATTAAAGACAGTTTTTGAGAGTCCCTTTTCAATTTGGACATTGCTGCCTAAGATCCCGTCCAGACGGTGCTGATACAATTAGTTGTCCGGTACTTCATGGGTTTCATAATGAAAGTCCTTGTTGCTGTGTGAGTCTAAAGAACTGCTGACAGAAACGTGTCTGAGCTGAAAGACTCGTGGACAGCAGAGTGAAATAAAGAGTTTACGAGACACACACCTTCTGGTGAGTCCAGAGGACCGTCATCGGATATTAAAACGGCTCGCCGAGGGTCTGAACTAAAGATGATGGCCATGAAAGCGAAGGTAAATTAGAGTTCAACCCGGCGGTCCGTCCGCTGAGTTCTGATCCACAACAGGAATTCATCTGTGGCTGTAACCATGGCAACAAGCTGGGTCTAATGTGCTCAGCATGAAAGGACCAGGAAGAACTTTTAATGGAGACCCCCTTCTCATACCTTCGACTCGGAGGTCTTTGATGAGGGGAAAAAAAGCATCAATATATTGATGTACACAGATACTCTTACAGAGTCAGATGGAATTCACGATGTTGTTGTGCTGCTGAGAAATATGCCAAGATTGGATCTTGAAGTTTTTTGGGGTTTTTTTTCTCTTTTGTAGAAAATATAAGACGAGCAGAGTTTGGAAAACATCAAACAAACAAAAAAAGACAATTTGGTCATGCAGGTGTTTCTTAGACTGAAAAACAACATCCCAACATCACCTTCAAACCTAAAAACACCCAAACAACTGAAGATTGGGGACGTTTTCAAAAACAAAACAATCACCAAATGACCCACGCAGCACTTAAACTGTCTCGGGAATGTCCAACTTCAAGTGTCCCACTGTCAGTGAATGCCTCTTCTCACCAAATAATGACGATGTAAAAGATAAAAAGACATTTTTATAAAGTTACATAAAATCCCACCACAGTTTAGGGTTTTGTGATTCCCGTTAATCAAACATAGATTCCAGTTGATCATGATTCAGTTCATAGGGTTAAGGGTTAGGGGTCAGGGTTAAGGGTCAGGATTAGGGTTAGGGGTCAGGGTTAAGGGTCAGGATTAGGGTTAGGGGTCAGGGTTAGGGATTAGGGTTAGGGGTTAGGGTTAACATTGGGGTCAGGGTTGCCATAAGTGCAACATCATGGCGAAGCGACACCTATTGTTGTAGAGGGGAACTACACGAGACGGGTAAAAATGTCCGAGGACTTTTGGTCGCAAATAGAAGCAAAATTCTCGCGGAAAGATTGTAAAAAATCTCGTGGCCACGTCTTAATAAGGCGTGGGAAGAAATTATTACCTCTTAATTGTATTTCAAGTCCTCAATTTGATCCTCAAATTTTGACTAAATCGAACCAAGAGTTGAGAAATTATGGCCCCAAATCTTTTGCCGATAAAGCTCAAGTAATGTACCGACCTTCGCCACAATTGCTCACGTTCTTGCTGACACTGAGATCTATGTACCTATAAATTTTAATTACGATCCATTTATAGTTTTTTCAGTTATTACGTCAACACGAAGGATCTGCGGCGACAGTGAGGCCGATCCGTGACATCCAAGAATTTTCGGGGATATAAGAAAAATAAACTACTAAATGTTATATTCGATTATTTCTCAATAGATCCGTGTGATACCCGGTACACTAACCGTTGTAAGCAATATCGTGAACAAAGCCATAAGAGTGAGTGAGGTCTTCGCAACAATCTCAACAACCGGCCTTTGGAATGTTTGGAATGGAATGTTTCCCGCATTCAAGACCAGAAACAAAAAAGGTCAGAGGATTTCCAGAAGTGTTAAGATTTATCCTCTAGATCTTACAGTGATTACATTATATCCTCAGGAAATTGGACGGGAATCGGGTGGTTGTTCCTCTGATGATGTCTGAAAAACAAAGTCTACAGATAAATTAATGTAAAACGAGGTTTAATCACGAGGAACGTGACTAAGACTTTATTCATTTAGATTTTCATAACTACACGTCTGGCTTGTCAAACCCCCTCAAGATATCTTTTATTCCCGTCCATCTCTCTTGGTGATAAAATCCTTGAGGTCACCCTAGGCGGGGGGATTTCAGATCGATGTAATCTATCAGCGCGGGTCGAGATCTGTGATGAATAAGCGAGTGGACGTCCTGTCATCTTAATGAATTCTGAGGCTCGGCTGTGCTTCCAACGCGTTTCAAATCCTAAACCCTCGACCTCGTCCGTCCACTGAACAAAACACAACAGATTTCCTCGCAAATCATGAGTCGTCAGGTGGTTAATTTATTCTGAAAAGTATCATTCATTCACCTTACTACGGTTAAAAGTTATATCCACAGTATTCTCTTCTTTATTTTTGTAAAAAAAAGAAAAAAGAAGCTCCCCCTAGTGTGTGAAAGATAAAATATTAGATTCAAATAGAATATATGCGAGGCAGATCTCCGTGAGTCGATTCAAACACGCAACATTTGGATGAAATCGGACCAACGGTTGAGAATTTATGCCTCAACAAGTTTCCCCTAGTATCGGAAAAATGTTCCCAAAATCATTCCAGTTCTTCCTCACACCGACGTCTATTTGGGTAAAGAGTTTGAAAATGATTCACAAAGTGGTTTTTGAGTTATCGTGCTAAAACGAAGACAGCGATGACGATTCGATTAACATTCCCGACTTTTCGTACATATCTCACATTTCTGTCAAAACAAAACAGTTTGGAAGTCTGTGAATAATAATTTCATTGCTTTAATATATTTATTAATTGCTCATTGATAAAAAAGTAAAAATTTAAAATCTAGTCAACGAGTTTAATTACACCCCCGACAAATCGGGATATTATGGAGTTGTGATTCACTCCGCAAATGATCCTTCGGGTTAGCGCGATAACTCAAACACAATTTAATGGATCATTTTCATATTTTTTACCAACGTAGATCTTAGTATGAGGAAGAACTGGAGGGATTTTGGGAAAGGAGGAAAGTTGCATATTTCTGACTCTATGGGAAGTTTCAGAATCCAATCCACTTCTCAACAATTTATCCAAATTAGTCCAAATTTGGTCCATATGAATCGACTTGAGGAGATATATGTTTAATATATCATATTTTAAAGTAACAATTCATATTTGACTCACTTCATGGAGATTTTCTTTTCTTTTTTACAAAAAATACACATTTCACATTTAATTTTAGCAGTTCGATCTGAAGGGGGGGGGTTGGTTGTGCAACGCAGGGGACTGGGGACTTTTCGGGGATTAGACCCTTGCTGTCTAGGACGTCATCATAAGCCTGGTTGAATATATTTTAGTTGGAGTAAAATTGGAAGAACATTGTTTTTATTTTCAGCATTATTACTGAAGACCCTTTTTCTTTTTTTTTTCACATTTAGAAGAAACTTTACCAAATTTTCCCCGGATCCCGACTCAAACGTCTTTCAGCAGAGCGGCTACATTGTTGCTACTATAACCAAATTGATCTTAGAAGTTGTCGTTCGAAGTTGGAGTAGAAACTCAGGTTTACATGTGGCGAAAAAAAAACGTTCTGAGTTGGACGGCTGTGATGATCTTTAAGGCTAAAGGAAAAACGTCAACGCCGTCCCTGACTCTGATTATACGTTCAACGAATACGAGGTAAAGAAAAATAGAAAATAAAAAAATCCTCGTGTTGATTGTGACTCGCTGCACATCGACAACATGTGAACTCTTGAACCCGGGACACACGAAAATAAATTAATTCATCAAAATCAGGTATAACTTGCATAAAACATCTCATCACGGCCTGCGTCGCCAGCAACACTTTAATGCTAATACAATGCTAATGCTATGAATTTAGACGGCTAATTAGGTAAGGAAAGATAATGAGACGTGGTGTGACTTGCCCTCACTCTAACCTCGCTGCCTCTCCATCTTGATTCCACGCGTCGTGTCCGCCGCCGTGTGTGTGTAAAAGTCACATTTGTAATGACGCACACTAACGAGGCCTCGCACAACTTGGCGCCCGTTCCCCGAGAAAACGAGGAACGGGCGCCAAGGGGAAAATGGAAAAGAGCAGAATTTACTGGTAAAGTTCATTCATGCAGAACGCCGATGGATCGTGTCGCGGTTCTTCATCACGCCGACGCACAGATAATTAGTTTCTCTCTGCAGATCTAATAACATGAGAAGACGTAAACAAGAGCAGATCATTCCGAACAATGTGTTTAACGACCGCAGGAAACATCACTGTTTACGTTTCCTCTCACTAAGTAGCCCAGCAGAAATGCTTTCAAACTACATCCCTGGATTGGTTAGCTAAGTTAGTTAGTTCAAATTGTAATCTTTAAAAACTACAATCTGTTCTCCACAAACTAAGTCCACACCCTTACCTCTGACTGCAGTAAATAAATACTTAAATGTCCATGTCTTGTCAAAAACTCTACATTCTGTATAAAGTTACTCACATAAACTCACATATCTTGTAAATGGCGTTTACAGCTATCTCAGATCTCTTGTGAACAAAAGCTAACAGCTGACTCACATCTCTTGTAAATGACGGCTAACAGCTAACTCACATATCTTGTGAATGGTCGCTAACAGCTAACTCACATATCTTGTAAATGGCGTTTACAGCTATCTCAGATCTCTTGTGAACAAAAGCTAACAGCTGACTCACATCTCTTGTAAATGACGGCTAACAGCTGACTCACATCTCTTATCAATGGCTACTAACAGCTAACATACATCTCTTGTAAACGATGGCTAACAGCTAACACACATCTCTTGTAAATGACGGCTAACAGCTGACTCACATCTCTTATCAATGGCTACTAACAGCTAACATACATCTCTTGTAAACTCTTCTCAGTGAAGCTACATATTCACGCACTAACGTACAATAGCTGTCCCACTCAAAATAAAAGCAATGATGTTGTATTGTGTATTTTTGACTGTCCAGACCTTCGTCCCTCCCACTCATACCCGGGGGGAGTCATGCTTTCATTTCCAAGACTAGCTTTTGGCTTCACATGAACCACATGTTGTGCTATTTTAAAAGAATATTGAAAACTTCCAGGAAACATGTAGGCTGGGATCGGATCTGCTGGTTCGCCCACGGCTCCAACCTCCCTAAATACACCAAACGCTTGAAAATGAAGTGTTTTCTTGCCGTTTAAATATACATCACCCTGCACACCAACGAAGCCTGTGGAAGAAATTCAGGATTTGCCTCGAGGTAAACTTTCATCTATTTTTCTACCGCGACAGGCTGCAGCAATGCGGCGCGACCTAGCAAGAGGGCATCGCCGTGTTCGCAGTATGAGTTAGCATAGCGCCTCTCCGGGGGCTCCATAACCTGCTGAGGGTATTTTTCAAACCGATGCCCTCAGGTTGATTCATGATATCTACCACATCTGGAGGAAACCGGACCAACAGGAAGGAAGTTATGTCAGAGAAACTTTGTTTTTTGTGAAAATATGAACTTTAAGGGTAAAGTATAATAAATAGATCTCTGCGAGTCCAACCATATGCTTGTAAGTTATAGAAGTTATGTCCGTAAAACAGAGTTATAGTGAAACATTCCCCTGGTGAGTTAAATATGTACTACTGGAATAAAAGACAGAATAGATAGAACTCCTTATATTTTGGTGCATATAAGTTCCCTCTAGTGAAAGAAATATACAACAGAATTATCCCAAAATCACTTCTTCCTCACACCAAGGTCTATGTTTGCACCAAAGTTGAAAATGATCCATGAAATATTTTAATTATATTCGGGAAAATGTATTTTTCAGAAAAAAGCATTTATAAGAATTTTTTTTTTTTTTAGAAAAAAGCTCCCCCTAGTGTCAGAAATATATCCCAACTTTGCCAAACTCACTCCAGTCCTTTCTTGCTCTGATGCCTATGTGAGTATCAAATTTAAAAATTGGCAATGAAACTTTTTTGACTTTTGTTCTGAGAAAAATCAATATTCTCAAAAAAAGATATTTTTCAGAAAATAGCTCCACCTTCTCTCTGAAATACAAAACCAAACTTTCCCAAATTCACTCCAGTCCTTCCTCACACCAAGGTTTATGTTTGTATCAAAGTTGAAAATGATCCATCAAATATTTTAGTCATATTTGGAAAAATTTATTTTTCAGAAAAAAAGCATTTAAAAAAAAAAAAAAAAAAAATTGGTTTTAACTAAAACCGCTCCCCAATATGAAATATAAACCTGAACTTTTCCCAATATCATTCCAATACTACCTCAGACTTATGTCTATGTACATATTAAGTTTGAAAATAACCCATTGAACCCATTTTGAGTTATAGCATTAACACGAAGAATCTGCGGCGGACGCTGTGATGTTGACGATAATCGTATAATATCCCAGAATTTTCGGGGACATAAAGAAACGATTCCTGCCAAAGGCTTCGATATCAAACATTGGTGGCCAGTTTTTGTTTTTAGAGTAGTCTATTTCCAAAAGGAGGGCAAGAAAACAGAAATGTTTTAGAGGGGTTTCAACTTATGAGACCTCTTCATTGATGTTTTTGATATATTTCTTTTTTTTGTGTGCTCAGAGCTGGTTGAGCTGAGGCCGGGGGGCTTCTGTCTCTCTGAATGAAATTAAAGAGCGTTCACGCTGTCGGTACGAATCCTTTCACAGCGGCAGGATGGAATCGGAGTCATCATGTTTCGGGGAGACACCTTCATCAGAGGAAGGTGCTGGGAAGTTTATTATATTACTACTTTTACACTTGACTGGTTTGAACAGGTGTTTGGAGGTAGAGGCTTCAAGTGTCCGTGGAAAGAGACGGAGGCAGGAAGTTCCTCTCAGTTTCAGGAAAAACTACAAAGACACACGAATGTAGATCGAAATACATCGTATAGTCAAGTCGCAGAAAAGTCAGGGATACTATGGAATAGTCATCGTCGCCACATACCCGTCGTGGTTGACGCAATAACTCAAAAACTTCTTCATGGATCATTTTCAATTTTCACCTCATGGTAGAACCTAGCGTGAGGAACAATTGGAGTGATTTTCATAAAGCTCAGTTGTATGTTTCCAACACTGTTCATATTTACCTCATTAGGGGGAGCTTTATTTTCGGGAAAAAACTGTTTGTCCAAATTTGGTGCGTATGAATGGACTGGAGGAGATCGTTCTACTACATGTTTTACTTATCGGTTCATATTTTACTCACTAGGGGGAGCTTTTGAATGATGAACACTGTTATTTCAGACATAACTCCACATTTCATTTGAGGAGCTCAGTGATTGGAATTCCCTCTACAACGCAGCTGATTGGGGGCTTTTGGAGGATATACCCACAGAAAACATGGCAGTCAATCAATCAATCAATCAGTCAATCAATCAATCAATCAATCAATCAATCAATCAATCAATCAATCAATCAATCAATCAGTCAATCAATCAATCAATCAATCAGTCAATCAATCAATCAATCAATCAATCAATGTATCAGTACTTAAATGATGTGTGATTGAACCGGCCTGGTAGGAACCAGGTCCAGATGACTGTAGTCCAGCTTAAACCGGCTATTGATGAAGTTTTTTTTAGATTTTGTCCCCAAAATCTGCCGGTAAATATTTGATCACACATTCTCTTCTTGTCTCGGATAACTTATTTTAAATCCGATAAATATGTTTTTGTAAAAAAAACTGATTTGTTTGTCCTTGACGTGCTTTTTTTTTTACGTTATATAACATTAGATGGACTAAAAATTGAAAATAAAAAACTTTGTTCCAAAATGGCCGGTACCTTCAAATCTAGCTAGCTAACTGTGCTGTTAAATCTAGCTGTGTCTGTTAAAGGCTAACACATTTAAACAGACACATTCACGCCTACAGGGCATATATTTGGTGTTTCTGGACACCTCACCTGTTGGATTGATATTGAAACCAGATAAATCAATACTTGATGTGCAGTTCTAGTGACTTCACCCAGTGGGTCGACATGCTGCTCTACAGCAGGAGAACGGACGGTGTTTTTTAAAGGAAGTGTGAAAACAGAATCCGACTTCACGATGTACTGTTTGAACTTCAAACCAGCGCAGTCTTTATACGTGGGGGAGGGGCTACACATGATTAAAGATCACCCAGTTCCTCTTTATCGCCCGCAGTCGCCTGTAACCCACCATGTGCTGGAGTGTGTGACGCTCAGCGCCATCAGAGCCACGGCGTTCGGATGACTCATCGGCGTGTGCGCACGCCAGATCTCCGGCGAGACTTCGCCTGCAGGTAGACCTTCAGAAAAGAGAAAACCCAGAGTGCAACGAAGCTGCCTGGAGACAAATGGCAGTCCAAATACTACACTTAGTGCACAGCAGGATAATTTGGAAAAAATGCGCCGATGCTGAAAATAAAGCACACGGGAACATTTGGGAATGCGCTTGCAAATTAGCAGCTCTCTCCTCTCGGTGCCACGCTCACGGCTTTCTGTAATGACTCTGCACTGTAAAACAGTCACGGATGAACTCTTCTCTAATTGTGTGCGAGCTGAGGTACGGTAAGAAGTAGTTTATTACATCCCAGCTACCACCTCGAACTCAACCAATCCCACTCCAAGTCCTCTTCTGTCAATAATAATGGCAGGTGATGAATGTAAAGTTGTTTATTCATTCACTCAATCAGTCAATCAATCAATCAATCAATCAATCAATCAATCAATCAGTCTGTATTTTTAAAGCATTTTTCATGCAGAAAAAAAAGTGACACAAAGCAATTTACTAAATAAAAAGCTCTAACTCTCCCACAAACATGCAAATACAAACAAACAGCAATAATATGGTAATAAATGTATTAAATAAAGAATTACAAGGAGATTAGCATAAAAACAGGAAGATCAAGGAAATGAAAGCATGTAAGAAGCATGATGTGAAAAAATTCAAACACTATTTAACTAAATAATGTTTCACTGGTTTCACTTTTGGGGGGGGAAAAGTGACCCTCTAGTGAGGAAAGTATGAACTATTAAAGTAAAGCACTATATATACAAGATAGTTTGGACTTAATTGGACCAACGGTCGAGAAATTATGGGCGAAAACTTTTGGAAATAAAGCTCCCCCTGGTGTCAAAAATGTACAACAAAATTACTCCAGTTCTTCCTCGCACTAAGGTCTATGTGGGTCTAAGGTTCGAAAGTGATCCATGAAATGTTTTTTTGAGTTATCGCGTTAACATGAAGGACTTTTCGACGGCGGACATGGCGATGAGGAATCCATAATAATAGAGATTTCGGGGATATGATGAAATAATTGGCTCTTAAATTTGCTTTTTTCGGTGTCTGACTCAACGGAAAGTCTTAAAAATATCTGTTAAAATAATAAAAAAAACTTAAACAAGAAGAAAAAGACACTTTAAAATAAGTCGTAGTAACCGAGGGGCAATAAATGAACAAGGTGTTTAATATGTGACGTGACCCGATGAAGAAACCAACAGCTTCAGATGTGAACAGAACCAGATGGGTCCGACGTTCAGGTGTGAAAGTGACGACGAAAGCCGCAACCGGATTAGCATTAAAAACAACTTACCGCTGATTTAGAAGCTCATTAACCCGGGCTCGCTTTCCTCGCCGTAATCAACCCTCGCTCCCTCCACGGAATGAATCCCTCGATTATTATTTTCTCTCTGAAAACAAAAAAGAAAAAGCCTCAAATAATAATAAATACTATGACAGTCTTGGGGAACTTGTTATATATTGAAAGGAGAGGATTATGAAGATAAATATGCTCTATTGAGCGCAGCCACTAAGCTTGGAGTTGGCCTAATTACAAAGACGGCGTCTCTGAAGCTTCGGCAGAACCCTCTTTGTCTTCATAACGCTTTCAAGATGGAGCGATTCATTGTGCCGTGGAAGTCTGCGCCTGAACCCCGGATAATATTGTCCCAACAGGTGTTTAATGAGAAGTCGCAGCTCGCAGAGACTGATGGGATTAGTCAACATTTTACCCCCCTTTTTCTTTTGGAGGGAAATTAGAGCAAAAACGCTGAAACAAATCAACAAAACTAAATGAATATTTGAAATAACGTAAAATACGAGAAAATGATGTTTTTCATTTTGTCACAGGGATGGAAAAAATGGCGTAAAGGAGATTTTTGTATATTATTTCCACTTACTTGGAGAATAAAAACAAGAATGTTCATTCTTTCACATGTGACAGGTTGAATCGGAGCCGTTTGTTTCCGAGATGAAAAGGCTCGTCAAAGCATGAGATAATAGTTGAGCTACAATCGGGTTTCGATGTGTTGAACCGGACCCTGTAAGGAAGTCAGCCCGCCCAAGAATAACCCTCGCCTTAAGATTGTGCTCAAAAACACGCTTTAGGGTCACATCTTCCTCTTCATTTTTTCTTTTATGGTAAAATGACATGCTTTTATCGGGCCGAGCCGGATTCTGTTGATCCGTCCACACGTTCCTGACTCTGTTATTCTTCACGTTGTGCTGCATTGAAAAAGGTTGGATCAAGATAATTGATGTATTCACACCTTCACTTTTACCCTTTTTAGGTCCCTCAAGCACGTCTCATTGATTTTTGTGAAATGTGGTCGGGAATCACAATCATTCTGGGGAAAGAGGTAGCCTCGAACGCCTCAGACGGGTGATTGGGCCCGGTTCAGCCGGGCCCCTACTAAATATCTATTAAAATCCTACTCGAGGTTGAGGTGAGGTGAGCACAAACACGTGAAACATCTTTGTTGCCTTTTCAGCAACCAATGGCGGCAGCTCAGGGTTTGACAGGAAGTCAGAACCAGAGTTCTTAAAAAAGTTCTGTGAGGGAAAGGGCGATCTGCTAAAACAGATTTTCACATTTTGATTTTGGCATAAGTTCCTCCACTTTCTCAGAACTCACAGGACCTGCTGTTAATGTTCTGGTGCTCAATACCAACACAGGATCCAACACGGCAACTGGTTATAATGTTATGGCTAGTTTAGCCTACAAGTGAGATAAGTTTTCCTCTGGAAAAGACTAATGGATTTTTATTTCTGCGACATCCCTGTCATGTAAACCGGCCTTCGTTCTGACGGGCCCGTTAAAGACGACTCCTCTCAGAATCAGCCGTTCCGCAAAACCCGCCTTTTAATAGTTATTAATAATTCTATTATCCCAGCGGGAGGTCCGATTATCTCCTCGCCGATTGTGGCAGGTCGATACCGAGAGGGTGCAGCAGGAAGCGGGAGATCCGGTGACACGGGTCGGGTCTTAGCCGATGTAATGACATGATAATAAAAATGTAGGAGAAGGCCTCGTCGACCCGGGAGCCAATATCCTCCCGTCTCAGCCGGTACCACCGGGGTCGTTTTCATATGATCCTGGTAAATCTCCAAATCATTAAGGATGATCCTGACGACTTTCTCTCCGCAGCCCGCCCCCTCGGCGTGATATATTAGCGAGGCGGTAACGACGTCCCTCTCGTGGAACGGACTGCGCAAATGGCTGTGGGTTGGTTCTGGGCCAGCCCGCGGAGAGACAGCGCTGGCCGGGCAGAGTGATAGATTAGGGATTTCTAAATACTCCTCCTGGTGAGTTCTGCTGCAGCCAAAAGAGCAGCTGGGTTTTTTTTCTCTCTCTCTCAGGGTGAAGGCGGGGGGCTGGATGACGGGCCACAGATGGCGGTGGGCCCGGCAGGTCAGCGCTATTCAAAGATGCATCCTGGAGTGAACAGCGCGTGAATTATTGGAGGCCTGCGGACGCCCTGGAACTCTCCTGGCTGCATTTTGCAATAATGAAGCCCGTATTTTTCTATCTATATCATCTGCGACACACAAACTTTTACAAAAGACTCAGGGGAACGTTATTCCTCCGTATTGATTTAAAAAGATATTTCACTTTGTGCGCAGCGTGGAAAGTAATAATGCAAAGTTAGACCCGACCGATACCGTAGAGCTCAGTCGGACCTGTCCCTGCTGAAAATCCATCGACTTTATAAACTTTGTTAAAGTTAACATATTATTTGGGTTTAAATCCAGAATGAGGGGGAAATTAAAAGCGGGCCTCATTTATTCTTATTCTAATCAGTTTATTGTTTTTTATGTTGTGTAGTAGTAGTGTAAGGTAGTGTGTAGTCTTCATGTCTTCCAAAACAGCAATGGTATAGCCTTGAAAAGTCCCCAATCCCCTGCTTTGTGTAAACCATGGATACATACAAGATAGAACCTCTTGAGTCGATTCTTGTTCAACGAATCTGGACTCAATCGGACCAAAGGTAAGGAAGTTATTTCCAAAAAGCAGGGTTTGTTTGTTTTCTGGGAAAAAGCTCCCCCTACTGAGTAAAATAGAATTTTGCAAGTAAATAGTGAAATACTATTTAAAAGATACATTTCCCTCAAAATAATGGATTTACATGAAATCTGGAGAAAATGAAACCAAAGGTTAGGAAGTTATTTCTGAAAAATATAGTTGTTGGTATAAACAAAAAAAAAAAAGGCTCCCCCTAGTGAGCAAAACATGAGCTGTTGGGGACGATGATGAAAAAAAAAAGTGGATGGATCTCGCTGAGTCCATTCATATAAACCAAATCTGGACTTTATCTGGCCAACTTTAGTTGCAACCTGTCAGATCCCACTTTAATCCCCGACTGTCACTGAAGGCGCCGGTCCGGAGGTCACCGGAGTCCAATCTGAGGTCACCGGAGTCCAATCTGAGGTCACCGGAGTCCAATCTGACTTAAGTACATTAAAAGCAGCCAAGCTTGTTGTTGCTGCCTTGTTGGGTTTGAGTAATTACAAAGACATCATCACAGCTTGGATAGATTAAGCATCTGAAAATAAACCTAAGCTGGTCCGCCTGAATGGCCTTAGAGGATCTCATGGACGGGGGGTTAGCCCCTCAGAGAGTGGGGGTCTCCAAAGTGGATTTAAGGTTCAGGCGATAACTGTTCTCTGCAAACTTGGACTACTTTCTCAACAAACTCATAACTGATGGTTGTTCCCTCTCAAATACTGGCACAGGTATTATTTGGAGGAGTTATTGCCGGCAAGGTGTCGTTAAATCTCCATGTCAGCTCCTCCATTCCAGGGCGGCGCCGTTGTGCTCGATGGCGTGTGGATGGATAGAATTCCCAACGTGTCAACTCCCAAATGCAACCTCATAAAAACGTTTACCGTTGCACTTTTTCTCACTCACTAACTATTTTATGTTGAAATAAACATCTCTCTGCCAAATACTTGGAATTAATGAATATAAAAGATGTAATAAACATAATACATGATTTAATAAACATAAGACATGATGTAATAGACATAAGACATGATGTAATAGACATAAGTCATGATGTAATAAATATAAGACATGATGTAATAGACATAAGACATGATGTAATAGACATAAGTCATGATGTAATAAATATAAGACAAGATGTAATAAACATACGACATGATGTAACAGACATAAGATCTTATGTAGTAGACATAATACATGATGTAATACACATAAGACATGACGTAATAAACATAAGACATGATGTAATAAATATAAGACATGATGTAATAAACATAATTTATCATGTAGTGGACGTAAGAGATGATGTAATACACATAAGAGATGATGAAGTACACATAAGACATCATATCTTAGACATAACACATTATGTAGTAGACATAAGACATTATGTAGTAGACATAAGACATGATGTAATAGACATAAGACATCATCACTTAGACATAAGACATTATGTAGTAGACATAAGACATGATTTAATAGACATAAGACATGATGTAATAAACATAAGACATGATGTAGTAGACATAAGACATGATGTAATAGACATAAGACAAGATGTAATAAACATACAAATGATGTACCAGACATAAGATCTTATGTAGTAGACATAAGACATGATGTAGTAGACATAAGACATGATGTTATAGACATAAGACATCATGTAATAGACATAAGACATCATGTAATAGACATAAGACATCATCACTTAGAAATAAGACATTATGTAGTAGACATAAGACATCATGTAATAGAAATAAGACATGATGTAATAAATATAAGACATGATGTAGTAGACATAAGACATGATGTAATAGACATAAGACATCATGTAATAGACATAAGACATGATGTAATAGACATAAGACATGATGTATGAGACATAAGACATGATGTAGTAGACATAAGACATGATGTAGTAGACATAAGACATGATGTATTAGACATAAGACATGATGTATTAGACATAAGACATGATGTAGTAGACATAAGACATGATGTAATAAACATAAGACATGATGTAGTAGACATAAGACATGATGTATTAGAAATAACAGATGATGTAATAAACATAACACATGGTGTAATAAACATAACACATGGTGTATTAAACATAACACATGGTGTAATAAACATAACACATGGTGTAATAAACATAACACATGGTGTAATAAACATAACACATGGTGTAATAAACATAACACATGGTGTAATAAACATAACACATGGTGTATTAAACATAACACATGGTGTATTAAACATAACACATGGTGTAATAAACATAACACATGGTGTATTAAACATAACACATGGTGTAATAAACATAAGAAATGATGTAGTAGACATAAGACATGACGTAGTAGACATAAGACATGATGTGATAGACATAAGACATGATGTAATACACATAAGACATGATGTAGTAGACATAAGACATGATGTATTAGACATAAGACATGATGTATTAGACATAAGACATGATGTAGTAGACATAAGACATGATGTAATAAACATAAGACATGATGTAGTAGACATAAGACATGATGTATTAGAAATAACAGATGATGTAATAAACATAACACATGGTGTAATAAACATAACACATGGTGTAATAAACATAACACATGGTGTATTAAACATAACACATGGTGTAATAAACATAAGAAATGATGTAGTAGACATAAGACATGATGTAGTAGACATAAGACATGATGTGATAGACATAAGACATGATGTAATACACATAAGACATGATGTTATAGACATAAGACATGAGAATATGCAAATCCCTTGGATGAAAATGTCCTGGGTGTGTTTGACGGCGTGGCGGTTGCTCTGACATGTTTCCGTTCAACGATTGCATTGATTCGCTGTCAGAGTGGTCCCATATCTGTGTTAGCATAGATGTAACGACGTCTCAGATCCATGTAGCGGTTATGTACGATCAATGCTCATGTGTAGAGGGGATGTTTGAATATGGATCAGATGTTTTTTTAGACTGTGACAAACTAACTGCCTGTTCATTCACATGACAAAAAACCTCCGGTTCTCTTTCAGCTTGTGCTGAACTCAACTTAATTATGTCCGTCGTCTACATTCTCTTCCCAGTTTTTACCTCTAGTAGTACTACATTCTCTACACAGTTTATAATACTAGTATTACTACATCCTCTACATAGCTTTAACTACTAGTACTACATTCTCTACACAGTTTATAATACTCGTATTACTACTACTTTTTTAATACTAGTACTACTATATCCTCTTTACATCTTTCACTACTAGCACTACTGTATCCTCTACAGACCTTCCACTACTAGTACTACTATATCCTCTACACATCTTTCACTACTAGTACTACTACATCCTCTACACATCTTTCACTACTAGTACTACTGTATCCTCTACAGACCTTCCACTACTAGTACTACTATATCCTCTACACATCTTTTACTACTAGTACTACTACATCCTCTACACATCTTTCACTACTAGTACTACTACATCCTCTACACATCTTTCACTACTAGTACTACTACATCCTCTACACATCTTTCACTACTAGTACTACTACATCCTCTACACATCTTTCACTACTAGTACTACTACATCCTCTACACATCTTTCACTACTAGTACTACTACATCCTCTACACATCTTTCACTACTAGTACTACTACATCCTCTACACATCTTTCACTACTAGTACTACTACATCCTCTACACATCTTTCACTACTAGTACTACTACATCCTCTACACATCTTTCACTACTAGTACTACTACATCCTCTACACATCTTTCACTACTAGTACTACTACATTCTCTACACATCTTTGACTACTAGCAGTACTGCATCTTCAGCACAGCATTAGCTGCAGCTTTATCCATGAAGACTCATCGACTACAGCTGTCAGTGTTGCTAGGCAACACAAGGCTATAGATGAAGGAGCAGGTGAAATTCTCTATTGACCAGCCTGACTCATTTAGCAGCGCTCGATGCGACCTTGGTGGACCGCATCTTTAGAAGGATGGGCGGATTTAGACAAAGATAAAGAAAAAGAAGTCCGCTATTAGACAAAGGGGCTTAAAGTTTCCCGATTAGTATACTTGTGTTTTTAAAAAGGACAGACTTCTCTTCAATTTAAAGTCATGCAGCTTTCAACAGTAACGTCACTCAGATTTTAAAAGGACATCATTTGTTATGATGAATTTTCATCCCGCTGAAAACTAATATGGTTGCAAAACAAAAACGTCTAAGTCTGTAAGGCTATATCACCCAAAAGCCGCCAATCCACTGCATCGCACAAAAGATCCACCTGATTGAACTCCTCAGGCTAAATCCAAAGTTATGTCCAAAAAAGACATTTTTTGAGGGAAAAAAAAAGATGCTATGATACAAACAAGCTGAAGGAGATTCAATTTGGTTCTAAATAGGACCAATAGTTACAAAGTTACATCCAGAAAACATTAATGTCATGTAAAAAAAACTCTCCTAGTGAGTAAAATATGAACTATTCGAGTAAAACACAAATTAAACAACATATATATCCTTAAATTGATTCGTATGCACCAAATTTGAACTATATTATGACCAAAAACGTTTCCTCTAATACCCCTTTCCCACCCATCTAGTTCCAGGGCTAGCTCAGAACCTGACTTAGTCCCAGTTTGTTGCTTTTCGAAAGCTTAAGCAAAAGCTTTGTCTCTCAAAACTGGTGCCAGACAAGCACCAACTCTTTGCTGGTCTATAGCCAAACTTCTTAGGATCTCAGGTTCTTAGGAGGAGCTCTGGCTTAGCACTGGCAGAATCACCAGCACCGAACTAGCACTAAGGTTTCTTTGGTGGAAAAGGGATATAACAGAACTCACACCCTCCTGTCTCGGCCAGTATCCTAATGATTCTGACCACACCCTCCAGCCATCACCCCTGGGCCTCGTCTACGTTCCTCCCATCCGTTGATGGTACGATGCTACGTTGAACTCCCACAACAACCTGTACAGGAGTGGGTGTGAAGCCTGTTTGATGATAAAACGTGGAATGAGGGGAACAACCAGGGAGTTTAAGCTGAAAGTGGAGCAGGCGGCGCCAGACGGGTCTCTGCGTGGAAACCAAACTGTACACAAAGACTTATTGATTTGATGTTCGCTTAAAAGGCCAGGTTAGATGGAAAAGGTCACACCAGGGGTTTTTCTCAACGGGGGGAGTGGACATCAATTTGACCTGTCAGCGGAGGACGGACCGAGTCGCCTCTCTGCGTTTATGTGACGGGAAAAGGACCGGCAATCTTATCCTAAGAGTCCCGGTCATGCTGAGAGCGTGGAGAAAGTCTTTCAGATGTTTTCTCTTGCAAGAAATGTCCAGACGTCCCACCCCCACACTCGAAACCACATCTTGAATCTTCTTCCGTTATTGAAATGGCTTGTAATTGTCGCAGTTCCACTAATGAGGACGTAAACAGAGGAATAATTTGCTCTCGTTGACCCGACAGAATGGAGCGCCATCATTTTAAGGCTCTTTCGAAAAGGTTAATGTGGAAATAATTTGAACAAACTCTTTTTCTGCTCACGAGTCAGGTACTTCTCCGGATTGTGTGACTCCTATTAAGAACAGCATAACGGTAAAACAATTAAAAATGGATTGGAAATAAAGAATGCCTTCGGGTCAGCGAGGCGGTGCAGCAAATGTGGATGTTTTCACCGTGATAGAGGAAGTTCTACGTCTGTAGGAAAGGTCCAATCTTCTCCGGACCTCTCATGTTAGACAAGAGTCCCGACATTGACATGTTAACATTCAGCACTTTAAAAAGAGAATAGTTCAATCAACTCAAAAACAATCACTTCAACTGGTAAAACGCGATTAAATTAAGCCTTTGGAAATTTAATTAACAAATTGGACTCAAAACTATGAGACTTCCCCTAATGGTCGGCGGGGGCGTGGCCCAATTTGAGACTTATCTCTAACGACTATTTTCTAAATAATTCTCAAGTGCGTGGCGTCTGTAAGATTATCTTACTGTTCCCGATCTCCAATCATAAATATAAAAAATGTTTGATATATATGACTCCTGATCCGCCTCCGACGGAATACAGCCAATGAGAGTGAGCGGGCCGGGAAGCGTCCTAACCGGATGTTGTGTACTTTTACTGCAGGACAGAAAACCCAAACATACCTGAACCCTGATCACACGAGTGTGTTTATAACGTCATATCACAATAGGACCGACGAGGACGTCCATCGTCCACCATGTTTGTTTTTCTTCTGAAGTCACGTTTGGTCACCTGAGTTTCTGTAGATGTTTCGGAAGATTATAATGTTAAAAATCAGTTGAAACTGTCCTCATGTCGGTGGTCACCCATGTTTTAAAAATTAAATTAAAAAGAGTTTTTTCTGTCCTTCATCTGATCCTTGAAAAGAAAATGAACAGCCATGAATTAAGGCCGATGGTAGCGGACTGATCCCAAACCGTCAAAATGAAAGCCTTACACGTACATAAACACGTACTTAGCTGAAGGACACGAAAACGGAAGCTAAAATGAAACTGAATGTTTGACAGTAACCTTCTCTTATACTTCTTTAAACCTTATGTTATAACGTTCTGTCCAAAAATGTGGGTTGTATAGAACTTTAAACAAAGAAGGGAAGAGAAGGAAAACGTGAACCTGATCCTGAACCGTGAACAAAAAGCAGAGCAGGAATTTAAAAACGGAGCGTTGAGCCAGAATACCTCAAAGATGGAAACCAAAAATAAGAAATTTTGATTTGCAGACGTATACCTACCAACCCTCGTCTACGGTTCTGAGCGTCAGGCGTTGGCCGACCGACTGAAAGCCTAGATGAGTTTCCGTTAGAGGGATAAGGTTAGCCAGCCGCACATAGAGATAGTGGAAGAACCTCAGAAACCCAAATAGAACTAGTAGAGCCCTTCATGTCAATTGGTGCCAGTTGAGGAGACCGGGACATCTCATCAGGACGGCCCCTTCGGAAACTTTGTGGACCAACTGGGAGATGAAACAGTCCATCTATTTTCAGATCCGACAGGAGGAAGAAGCACCAGATAAGCAAAAGAAGAATTGGCGAAACATATGGAAAGATTTACTTTCCCCGCCGTCTGCAGAGGTTTAATGATAACGCCAAACTTTTGGCCACTTCCTGTTTTTATCTCAAAGGCACATTGACATTCAAATGACTCATTAGAATATGAGGATTTGGACCAGCGTCCTCCTGTGTCAATCAGATCTAAGACCCCCCAGAGTCAAACGAGGCAATAATTGGCCACAGCCTTTCAGGCAGGAGTTGTCTGGATGTGGAGGAGAGCACATGCTGTGAGACTCCCTTTCATGCGGACTCGGTTTCGGTTTCTGACTTGGTGAAGTTCAGCCCTGAGGGAAGATTCATGCAGCGGATTTTAATCCCTGTACCCATGTCATCTGTCTATCTTCGGTTTTAGAAGACTGACATTGTGACTTCAATGCTAGAATGCAAATATGCAAATATATGAACATGTATGTAATGTGTTTTATGTAGCTTTGTCTTCAAATTTGGTGCAAACGATTAAAAATGATCTATCCTGTAAATATCCTATGAATAAAAATGAACTTTCTAAGAAGAAACACCACTTACGCAAGATATATCTCCTCCAGTCGATTCATACGCATTAAGTTTGAGTTCAAACGGAACCAAAGATTGAGAAATTATGGCCTGACAATTTTGGAGATAAAGCTCCCCCTAGTGTCCGAAATACCAAACTGACCTTTCCAAAAATCCCTCACACATACGTCTATATGCGTTTCCTAAAAATACCTCTTAAAAGGAAACAGTCTCTCTGCCCCCACCTAAAGAAACATTTCTACATCCTCAAATATGTCTATTAGCCATTTCCACTTCTTCAGAAATGACCCCAGTCACTCCCCCCATCCTTCATCAGCTGATTCGTATTCCTTCATCACGCTCTAAAGATGTCGGCCCCGGTCAGCACACTTTCTCCCCTAACTGAACTCCCTCGTCAGCCCCGCAGAAACTTAACGGCCTATTTCCATACAGATGAGGATTCATTTTGCCAGTTTGTATAACCAACCACAAACTGGTGACGGGACCCCGGTGAGTAAAAACAGAGGGCAGCTCCTGTAAACTTGGTGATCCTTGTAAAATACCTTTCGCCGACTTGTGTGTAACTTCCCCGTATATGTTTCAATCAGTGGAGACAGAGAAGGAAGAAAGGATGAAGGATTTATTACCACGGATGATGTTTGGTGATGGATCTGGTAGAAGGAGATGAGATTGAGATGGGAGGGTCTTCTACGGGGTTTTCTGGATACTGGTGGTGGTGGCTGGTGACTCTGCTGATGCAGAATCCTACACTGTGTATGAATGACAGTTTATTTCATCGTACATCCACCGAGGAGGTCTTGTTCCGACTCTGTGTGTCGTGTTTGTTCCCGTCTTGTGAAAACTATTCTCTAGTATTTACAGGTGAGTGAACCGAAATCCCTAAACCCGGCGTTCTTGGAGATGTGTTGTGGCAGCTTGAGGACAAGCTGAAGCCGGCGGCACCACTTCCACCGATGTTGATTCTGCTCAGGACGCCGGACTTAACAGCCAACACGAGAGTTGCCCCTTATTACCCCGGCTCTTACTGCAGGTTGGTTCAAATCAAGCCCCCTCAGTGTTCCCGGCCTCACAGCGGCGTGAGTGAAGGAGGATTATCTTGTATTACATGCTCTGCTACGATGCCGGCTCGCACAAATCCTTTTCCTTCCTCCTCTCCTCTCCTCCCGCTGACTTACCGCTGCGCCGTAAAAAAACAGGGGGGGAACGTCTGTCCTTGCAGCCAGTTCCAGATTTTATTGGGAAGACAATTTGCTTTTTAATTAGATATAGAAGTAGGAACATGCGGCGGTCACGCTGACCCCGCAGAAGCATTTATTTAACGACTATTGCTTCCAGACCTTCGCCCTGTCTCCGGGGATCCCATTGTCACCCGAGTCCCCAAACGCCCTTGGCGCTTAATGAATCAATTGATGTGATTGAGCGGTCTCTGTGTGTGAGACATAACGAGCTCCTGATTAAAATCGTTCCAGGGGGGACGCCGTAGACGCCGTCCTGGCTCAAGGGTCTCAGAGCGCCGCCATGATCCAAAGGAGCTCTTGGTAAACTGGCGGAAAACAAACCTCAGTGTGTGATTGCACATTCTGAGTGGAAATGGGCTAAAATAATAGCAGACGTGGATATTGAAAGGTATTAGAATCCCTTAAGACACAGCTTAAATAAATGTGCAGGGATACGACACTTGAGTGCATAATTCTCAATCTCTTTCACTTCCTGTTTCATCAGTGATCCAGTCTTATATTAACTCGGAGCGCGTTGAAGAGCATTAGCACAGCTTGATGCGCAATTGATGAAAACACCAATTAGATTTGGGCGTACAGCCAAGTACTCGAGGGAGAAGTTTGATAGAGTAGTCCTTTTTTTTCTTCCTCTTGTCGTGATGGCAATCCTCGCTACTCTGAGTCATTCCCAGACTCTCCCCCCCGGGGGGGTCGGTCCTGGAAAGACCTCCAAAAGGGAGACGCCCTGGCTGCAAACGATATTCAGAGAGGTTTATTTTAAAAAAACTGTGCAACTATAAAATCGTGGCATCAGGATTCAAAACCAAGTCACTGCGAAAAATATCATTACAAAACCCGACAAAGTGTAATAACCACGGAAGGGAAGGACAAAAAATGTAATTTAATTCTGCGAGGGAGCAGCAGCGAGAGAGACGGCGGGGTGTTTTTTTCTGACAAAAGAAAGACAGAGGGGGACCCAGTCACATATACAATGGGTAACGAGGACAAATGGGAAACAGGTGAGGGCCGGGGACAACATACAACCATCAAGTAGGACACAGTAGGAAACAGGATTCACGCAGAGGAGAGGAGAAAGTAGAACACAGAGAGAGAAACAGGTGGAAAAAACTCATACAAAGGTAGACCTACTCTGTCGTCCCCGACAGCGAGGGTGTATCCCTGAAAAAGTCCCCAACCCCCTGCGTTGTACAGGCAATCCCCCTGATTAATCTCCTCAAATTCATTGTAAAGTTATTTCCAAAGTATTTTTAGTCAGGAAAAAAAGGTTCCATAAAATGAGTATAATAAGAACTGTTTGATTAAAATATGAGTTAACTATGACTTAAACAGGATAGATTTCCTAAAGTTCATTCATAGGCACAGAAATTTCGACTAAATTGGACCAATATGGCCCCAAAACTTTGGCCGATAAAGCTTCCCCTGGTGTCAGAAATATTCTATTGATCTTTACCAAAATCAATCCAGTTCTTCCTCTCACTAAGGACTATGTGGTCATACAATTTGGAAATGATCCATGAAACTGTTTTTGAGTTATGTAAAGAAAACTGATTTTCCTGAAAACAGCTCCCCCTGGTGAGTCAAATATGAACTATTAGTTTATGATTAGATATGGAATTTAAAAGATGGATATCTTTAAGTCGATTCCTATTCATCAAATTTCTACTGAATCAGACCAACGGTTGAGAAATGATGGCCGAAAACATTTGGATGTCGGGCTTGTTGGTCATAATGAAAGATAATTGGCGGTTCATTTTCAGACGCAGGATTCTTTGAAAAGATTCAAAGCTTGAAACCACATTAGAAGGTGTATTCTTTAAAGGACTCTGAATTTGTACTATAAAAAGAAAACCCTCACAAATCTTGTAGTCACTCAGTTTATCTGAAAGAAAATCCATTTGATTAAAAAGCCATTTATTGAATTGATAAAAGCCTCACTAATCACTTTTGGCGTTCTCTTAATGCATTATAATGTGGTATAATGATAAATAATAGAAAACCATGAGGTAAATAATAGCCAATGACATTTTAAGTAAGGTCAAATAGACTTAAATCATCATTTTTGATATGATTTAATTGAAATAATACATAATAGATAATAATACACTCCAGCTTTTGAGATATTTTCCAGATTCTTTGACCAAACAAGATGAAAAATAAGCTCCTATATCTCATCTAAACGTAAGGAACTATTAAGACGAAGCCGCGGCGCTCCTGGACTAACTTTGGTCTCGGCTCTCACACTCAGCAAACAGAAATTTAAAAAAAAATTCTTAAAATTAGACGTTTTAATGAAGCCGCCAAGGACGCCTGCGGGGAACAGTTCCCAAATTATGTTGAGCCTGATACATTCCCAATAGCCCTGCTCCTGTTGATGCGTTGCTTGCCGGGTCGTTGATCCCCAGAGTATCTCGAGGTCCATCACCTCCAAACGTGACTCCCCTGAAAACTTAACAGGCCAAAAGGAAACATTCTTAAAAGCAGGAAAAGGGAAGATGAATCCCCCGCCTCCTCGTCCTCCTCGCTGGATTCCAGACTAATGGTCCCGAGCTTCTTTATGGAAGAAGGAATTGAGGGCAGAGTTTCCAGTTATTAATGCGTCTGAAGGTTCTTTTATATCCTCGCCTTATCACGCTTAAAAGGGGACGGAGCTTCTTCATCTGTGAAGTCGGGAAATTGGATAAAGACGAAATATTCCTGCGCGACGGACAAATCTCTACTCCGGTTTCCCCCCCGACACACGTTTGATAGTTTCTTACACTCTAAAAAAAAAGGATCATTAGGTAGTTTGAGTTTTGAGTATGTGCTACTATTTGATTTTTCTTAAAAATGTAAAAGAATATATTTCTTTTAAAATTTCCTACTGTCAGCAGAAATCTTACAATTATGGAAACAATGAAATTGAATCAGTTAAAAGAATATAAACAGGGTTTTTAACCTTTTTTTTTTTGGCCATCTTAAATCTGTTTCAGTAAGTTCCTCACATCTTCATCCTGTCACATCCTCAGAGACACGCGTTTAACCCTCCATCTACCCTCGCTGTCATTTGCTTGAATGCATTTCCAGCCTTGACTTGTCATCACACACCATTACAGTCCAGAAAAAAGAAGGTTTGGGAAGTGAAGGCTGTCAAAAACCGTTTGCTTTTTTTGCTCCATCGAGAAAAAGCCCGAAATCATCTTCCGTGCTCGCGTCCACGCGTCTCCACGTCTTCGCCGCATTACGGTTCACGTGTCGTTTCCTGAGGTTGTCCGTTGAGGATGTATCAGGCAATATCGGAGCAAAGCCTTTTTTTTCTTTATCTCTCTAATGCAGCTTTCCATTCCGAAGTGAGCCGGGGGTTGGGGGTTGGGGGGTTGGGGGGGCAGAAAGAGATGTCTTCACGGCCCCCTGACGTTTGAAGCAATTGCAATATCAGCAAAAAGAAATAAAAAAAAGAACTGAAGTAAATATACTGAGGTATCGATCGGGCACGCATTAGCATTTGAGTAGATTAAGTGTGAAAACCACGGGGGGGGGGGTTCAGTTTTTACCTCCTGCCGTCAAAGTGACAGTCATCAATCTGTCGGCATGCGTGTGAGCTGTGAACCGATCCATTTACCCCGTGTAAACCGGGCCTATAGGGCCTAGGGTGTAGCCCTGAGACCCGGTGTTGTAAAAGCAATCCCTCGAATGAACCCCTCAAATTATAACGTGAAATTATGTAAAAAAACACACAGAAAAAGTATTTTCTACAAAAAAAATATATATATATATATATATGATCCATTAGAGTAAAATAAGATCTTTACTAAATTAAACTCCTTTGGCTTAAATCGGACTGAAAACTTTTGAAGTCAAAGCTCCCCCTAGTGTCAAAAATAAGAAAATAACCTTTCCCAAAATCAATCCAGTTCTTCCTCTATGTGGGTTTAAAATTGGAAATTAATTCATCACATACTTTTTTGAATTGTATCTTGAAATTGGTGTTTTTTTGTAAAATATACTTAAAAAAAGAAGCTCCCTCTAGCGGGTAAAATATGAACTACCGGAATAAAATACGTAAGATACATACATACATAAGAATAAGATACGTAAAAGTCAATTCACGTCCACCACTATGGATTAAATAGCGAAGCACTGCAGATTGAAGCTTCTACGATATCACTCCTTGATGTATGAGGAGTATAAGTAGAATTCCGTTGAAGCTGATTGATGACGTAAACAAGTTAAAACACTCTCGTACTCTATCTGCATCCATTACAAATAGCAAACACAATTAGGAATCAATACATCACCAATAAGGACTTTAACTACCACTTATAATGGGAATAATAGAAATAATACAGCAGCACTTTGAATATAAGTGAAGTTTATTGATGTCCGTATAGAAATGAAGCTGTTCAGATGGTTCTCGTTCCCTCTGGGATGTTCCCCCGAGAACATTTGAACAATATAAGCCTCCTCTTCTATTCCACAGCCACACGCCACAGAAACTCAACAAGACTCCATAATTAAATCCATCGGGAGGACGGGAGGTCATCAGGTTTAGTTGTGCTTCAACCTTGACCTGCTCTAAACAGTCAGCCATTAACAATGAAGGCGGCCAAGGTGAACGCAAACAAATATGAAAAACACTCTAGGATGAAGGCTCCCAGGGTTAGTGCGGTGAAGAATTATCGAACATGCTACTAGAACACATTTCTTTTGAGCGAAATGTGTTTGAAAATCATCCTGTTTACTCTTGTATTGAAAGCTAAATCAAATCTCCTCTTCGGATCCTTGGACAGAAAAGAGATGTTGTGTTTTTCTGCAAATGGATCCAGACCCCAGTGTGCATCTCACTCTTAATTTCTCGGGGACAAAGACGAGACTGAGATTCGTTCTACACCGCCGAGACGCTCTGAAAGCATCTATTCATCACACTTTCAATTGAAATTCAATTAGCATCCAGACATGTGAGCCCACCATACGCGGGGATGAATTAGCATTTATTCCACCAATGTTACAAGGTTTGCCTTTATTAATGATATCCTCCTAAAGATGGGGGGTATTATGGGATGGTAATCGCCGTGTCCACCAGAGATCCGTCCTTTTAATTAATTACTGTTTTAATCTGTTAATCAAAAACTATTTCATGGATCATTTTTCATTTATGCCTAAATAGACCATAGGGTGAGGAAGAACTGGATTCAATTTGTCAGGCTTTAAATTTTGCGACCGTTTGTCCGATTTAGTCCAAATTTTTTTTAATGAATCAACTTAATGACCTCGACCTTATATAAACTATCATTTATTCTAATCATTCATATTTTACTCACTAGGGGGAGCTTTTTCACAAAACTACTGGGTTTTTTTTGCAGACACAACTTCTTAATCATTTATCCGATTAAGTACAACTTTGATGCAAATGATTCGACTTGCTTTGTACTTTACTGTAAAAATTCATATTTTACTCACTAGGGGGGGCTTTTTACAAAAATCACAGTTTATATAGATAGATATAACTTCATTCCAGTTGTTATAATTTACTCCAGATGTGGTGACATTTCTGTGCGCAGAGAAATATATTTATGTCAGGCACATAAATTCACTTTTGATGAGGAAATATTCAAATAAAACTCTATTCTGTTCTAAAATGTATTTCCATGTTTGCTATTATCCAGACAGACACAGTGACATGATTCAGAATCGTTTCTTTCTCTCAAAGATCTCTGAAGCCCCATTTCCAGAGCCTTTTCATGTTTTTTCAATTATCATACGACGCGGTTCTGGTCTGTTTAAAAGCAAAGAAAAGAGTAACGGAGAGTGTGTTTCGTTCCACCTCTGAGAAATATGAGGAGGTGGCAACAGAGGCGAATCGGACATCTACAGAAATTCAAACTGGGCGAATCTGGGCAGGATGTTGCCCAATAGAGATCTATCGAAAGTTCATTCAGAAAGACTATCCTCTCACACACTTGTGCCGCTGTTTCGCTCAAGCCTCTATTAACCTCACACTTCGCACATGCTCAGTTTCAATCACCTTCTCCATGGTCCGTATCATCATCCTCAATCAGAACACCTCATCCATCCAATAAATGTGTCACACCTGCATTATCAGCCTACCACCATCAACTGCTGGCTTTAGAGTCATCAGCCACCACCACCAGTATCCAGACTCCAAAGGGGTGGCTATTCTAATCTCAGGGCAGAGACCCTTCCATCTCCATCTCCCCGATGAGTCTGAACGCCAAAGTATCTCTAATGGACTCATTATGAAACATCTGCTGTTGTAGCAAATAATTCATCTTTTCTTTATTCTTTCTGATCTGATTGAACTAGAATCAAAGAGGAGACAAACATCCAGTCAGGAATAAAGCCCCTTCACAAACCGTTAGAGGAAATGGCACAAAACCCAGAACCACCAGCTTCAAAGTCGAGAAAAAGCCACGTGTGTTTAAAACACAGACGTTAAATCAAAAGCAACCCGAGAAGAACATTGTGTTTTTGTTCTTTGTTGTTTTGTCTTTTCATGCTGTTTAATGGAACTACAGATGAAAATTAGCCTTAGGCTAACTCCGGTACAACGAATCAACTGGTAAAAATGTATGTGTCATGGTGTCACATTGTCCCCCCCACCGATAAATAAATGAATTAAATTACACTGTAAAAAAAAATGTCACCACCAGAGAAGGCAAAAGGTGGGAGATACGTGAAAAAAAAAATCTTGATTACGAACCTTAGTCACAGCAGCATAATTAAATTGTCGGAAAATATGCTGCTTGCTGGCTGCTTGTGTTGTGTGCTGCTAATGAATATGATACTCGGGTTCTGACGGGTCCAACGGGACAGCCGGCAGGCAGAGGCGATGCTTCACAAATGTTTGCTACCATCAGTTTGATCTCTGTCACAAAACAACAAACAAAACCAAATGTGATTTTTTTTTTCAGCATTAACCCCAATCTCTTATCTTCCTTGAGGGTATGAACGGAGGGGAGGCGGTTTGGTTTTTTTTGTTTCTGTTGGTTTGGTGTTTGCTTTTATTTCGTATCAGCTCTTCCTCTTCATGCAAAACAGTAAACAAACCTGGGGGAAATGTTGATAAGAACAATCCCTCAACATGGTCAAAATCTTCTTCTCACCTAAAACAAAAGTTTATTTTCTGTATCATCAAACATGTGAGGACTTAACTGAATTATGTAACTTGATGCAACCAAAATAATCAAGCTAATACAGTTAAAATAGATTTTTACCAACAGGTGGAGCTAATTTCATTGAAATTTGACTATTTATCCATGAAATGGCAAAATGTCTTTGACCGTTTAAAACATGCATGAGAAAAATGATGACGAGGATAAATTTAGCATTGTCAAAGATAATGCAGTTGTTGTTTTTTTTTAATTTCTTGCCGAGGTCATTAAAGGGTGATTAACTCTGGCTTTTCTACGGTCATCTTGTCCGAGTCGTTTCTGAACGCCGTCGAGCTCAAAGTGCATATCTGGCTTTTGCAAAAATCGACAAATGTCATCACTGTTCCATCCGCTGCAGAAAAATACGCAGTCGAATCCAACGTTAGCCTCGAAAAGGAGCGGCAGCCGTTTCCTAACGAGCTGTTAGGGGTAAAAAGAAATGTGAGAATGAAGAGCGGTAAAAATCCGACGCCGGTAGCCGAGTCCTCCGACGCCCGTCGCCTCCACGTGTGGGTGTTCCTGTCACGGCGCGGATCAATCTTCTGTTTTATGGAGGCATTGTTACGCCGATTCTTCACACCCTCTTCCCACAGATATAGTCGGACCAGCCGGCGTCATTGCATTCTGCGTGGCGCTCGGCGCTGACAGCTCAGATTTATGACACGATAGTGGATAGTTGGCATCCCTCGGAAAAAGGGACACAGTATTCCGCCAGCGTGGCGTTCTAATGGAATCTGGGCAATCGGATCCGTTCGGTGGATCCGGGAGGCCGCTGGCCAATGAGACGGGAGTAAGAGCACCTTAAAAATGAATGAACTTGGAAATGAGAAGGTTAAAATGATTTATGCAGAAACATAGAGGGGGTAGAGCTCATTGGAATGATGAGGAGCGCCCTTGAATTAATTCCTTCTGAGCGGCGCCGGGGCGGGATGGAGTGCCATTCATCTTCATTGTTCTTCATCTGTCTATTGTACCCCAATCTAGGAATGACAGGAGAGCCAGCACCATTTGTGTGCTCATAATTCCACATGCCATATCACAGAGTGACGGCCGTGTAACAAGATTCTGTCAAACGCTTCTGACTCTGGATGGAGGCGAGGTCTCCATTCTGCCACCGGAGATCCCTGTTCACTGCAGAGGGGATGGATGGATGGACGGAGGGATGGATGGAGGGATGGATGGATGGATGGAGGGATGGATAGAAGGATGGATGGATAGATAGATAGATAGATAGATAGATAGATAGATAGATAGACAGACAGACAGACAGACAGACAGACAGACAGACAGACAGACAGACAGACAGATAGATAGATAGATAGATAGATAGATAGATAGATAGATAGATGTCAGATAATTCAAGTGACCAGTAGCGTCGATCCAGAATGACACAGTATATATATTATTAGTAATAGTACAAAAGCAGTAATACAATGAATTAATCTTATTTATTAATGTGGTAAAAAACAAAAACGTAATTTAAGTGTTTATTTTTAAATTTTTCAAATACCTTGTAAAACGTCTGCATGAGTTACGGTTAGGAGCTGAACATCTGAGAACACAAAGAGTTTCTGCATCTTTCTGCAGTTTTCCAGTGTCTGTAGCATCTGAACGTTTGAGGGACACATTACTTAGATTTAGAGTGACCTTGTTATTGCTCGTCCTTTATCTGGCAACCACTGAAAACAAGTTGCATTGCACGCTCAACACTTTTGTCCCATTGGCGAGTGGCCGTTCATTCAAGTCGTCCAATAAACGACCCTGTCAATCAAAGGCTACGCCGATGAAAGCACTGGGGAATTACTGATGACGTCATCCCGTTAAACCAAACCCCTCGCACAATGCCGATTAACCCCGCTCTGACTAATTCAATGCTTTGCTCAAAAACTCAGTGGCAGATATAAATTTCACAACGTTGTAGATAGAAAGATACTTTATTGATCCTTTACAGGAAATGCTTCTGTCGCGGCAGTTACATTCAAACGTCAAAAGAGAAGTGGAACTATATCAATCAAGTAAATTGAAATAAACTGACATCTGAGAGCAAAAAATAAGCAGATTGTAAAGAGAAAAGAACAAATGAGCTACAAAAGACAAGAGGCAGCGAGAGAGAGAACCAATATAAATAATTATAAATGATTAAGAAAAGAAGAAGTCCTTTGTGAAACTGTATGTTCGTAACGGTGTAACGTGTGATAAATAAAGTAAAGATTATTATATCCAGTATAAGATCTAATCCAGTCCAGATACAGTTGTGTGACTAGGATTTAAAAAGAAAGATATATACTTCTGAGATGGAGTTATAATGAAGGAGTATTAGGACCAGGCATAAGAAAAGACATGAAATGAGGAAATGTTTCTTTTCATGTTTCATTTCAAGAAAAAAGTCAAAATCTAGAGAATGAATTGAAAAGGTGGAAACCTGAAACCCGTCTCAGGTAAATTTAGTTTTTCTCGTGGATTATTATTTTCATCTCTTCAGCCTCTAGGTTGGTCTATAACTCATTTTGTTTGTTGTCGTAAACATTATCTCTTTGAGTTTGTCTGCATTTTGGTCCTTTTTGTATTTTCATATGAAAACGTAACGCTAACAAATTCACTGCTTTGCTCGGAAGCACAGTGGCGGCCTGTGTTTGCACCAGCTGGGCGGAGGGGAACCCCACCCCCTCCTGTCAGTGAGCACACATTAAATTATCGTATTCGTATTCTCGGATTCGGTGCCAATCACAACATCAACAAGCTCTTTGTTGACATCGGCGCTTAATCCCGCGCTCTTGTTTACCCCGAACAGAGTGGCGTTTGATTGGGACCGCTCTCAAGGCGCCGGCGAGGAAAGTCAAATCACTGAAACTGACGAGAGAGAATGCAAAAAAAAAAAAAAAAAAAAGAGGGACTAACGCCGTTTTGTGGATTTCTCAGTTTTTGATGAATTATTCACGCCGCCGTTTTATTCCATCTCAGCACCGGCAGTGTTGGTATTTCACCGAAGAGCGACAGAGTGAGCGAACTTTAATAAACTTGGATATCCCCTCGCCGTGATGCTCCTGCTGACTTTCGTCTCGCTGCGAAGTCACTTCATCACTCCCTCAGATATTTTGGAGCCGGGGGCCCATTTTTCCTCGCACTCAATAAGTCTTCCACAGTTTCGGCATCGGGATGACACCGGCACATGGAATGGCTCGGTAAACGCAGGAATGGCGCCATAAAGCTGCCGGCTGTGCGCCCGTTGTGAGTGCGTTTCAGTTCAGTGTATGTGCGGCATAATTCCGCTGGAGTCGTTACAGACGGGCCAGATAATGCATGTGTTCGCCATTTCTCCAGCAGTTAGAGAAATTAGAGATAAATCTTTACCTTGTCACCGGTGCCGGGTGAAACCGAGTTCATGTTTTTAAAAAAAAAAAATAACCTTGTTTGATTCGTTCACCTCTAAACATAAATGCTGAGTTGTTTATTTCAGTACAACATATATATGTATATATAAAATTGCCTGCATGACAAAAACGGGACGCCAGGTAAACCTCTTTGTCAGTGGATGTGAAAAAGTATTGGACCCCCCCCTCTCTACTGTTTTTTTTTCCCCTTTCTATTTTTCATCTTAACTATTCCTGTTTATTTATAAGCGTAAAAAACAACAACAACAATATTCAGCGAGAAAACACGTTTGCCCTCCTTGGAAACTAAATCCTTAAGACCGCATTAATAGCTGGTTCCATGTGGGCGGGACCCCGCCCCCCCAGACCGGATGGGGTCTGGGGGGGTACCGGTTGTATGGCGGATGGCCCAGGCCGCCATACAAGCTAAAAGCGCCCCTGTTTACATTGATGTCACAGACTGATCTCCTGTGGTTAGAAAGTGTTTGGTTGCTGCTAAAAGTAGAACAAGCAGCTAACAAGTGAGGGTGTGAATACTTTTCCAGCCTGCTGATGAAGGTGTTGGATATTTTCCTTTTTTTCTCCTTTTTTTGTTTTTTGCCTCATTTCATTTATCATTGTTTAATGTTAGAAAAAAAAATAAATGGAAAGATCCAATATAGATTAATGTAAGCTACAAACAACTATAGAAATCAGGACGGGGGGGGTGGGGGGTTGTGATACATTTATTTTAACAGTCACTTCATGGTTGATGTTTTGGGTTGAATTCTTTTCCATACGGGGAAAATAAATATATTCCACTACATCAGGAAACGGTTAATTCCCATGACTGCATTCAGCGCTGCGGTAATCTTCTCGTAAACGCGTCACCGGTTACACGCTGCACTCTGTGTGAACCTGATACTTTTTCTATTCTATCTGACATGTAAATCTGACCTTCAGGTCTGTAAACATCCCCCCCCCCCCCCCCCCCCCCCCCCCCCCCCACCCCTCCAGCGGACCGACTGACTGGTTTCTAACATTTCTGGTAATAAACATTCTTTTGGTCTCATGTGATTGAAAAGTATCTGAAAAGTATCTACAGGAAACTAAGCCTACACTTTGGTTGTATCCAGCAAGAGTATATCCCCAGAAAAAGCCCCCAATCCCCTGTGTGGTACAGGTAATCCCCCTGATTGAACTTTTCAAATTAAATGTGAAGTTGTGTCTAAAAAAAATTTTTTTCCCCAAAAAGCTCCCCCTAGTGGGTAAAATATGAACTATTACAATCGAATATTTGAGGTATACATTAGGATCTCCTCGACTCGATTCCAATGCACCAAATTTAAACTAAATCGGACCAATGGTTGAAAAATTACGGCCCGAAAACGTCTATAGATATAACTCCACCTAGTTTCTGAAATATTCAACCGATATTACCTCAAACGTTTGGAGATAAATCCCCCCCCCCCTAGTGTGGAAAATATACGAACAACCTTTCCCAAAATCCATCCAGTTCTTCCTCGCACTAAGCTCTATGTGGATATAAAATTTGAATCTTTTACATCAAATAGTTTAGTGTTATCACGATAACACAAAGTGTCTGCAGTGACGGCACCGATGATGATTTCACGATAACCCCGACTTTTCGGGGGACATAGTTGCCCGACGGAGGGGAAAACCAGTTTGAACTTGCTGGGGTTGGGGGGATCCATCATCTCGCGACGGCTCTTGTTTAATACGTGAAAAACAATCTGCAGCTTGCCTGCAGATGAGGAAATGTGATTGCGGATAGGTCGTCGTATTTCTCCTTCCACCCGGGCGAAATATGAGCAGGGTCACATACGGTTGGTTACTCGGGTCACGTATAGTGTGTGTGTGTGTGTGTGTGTGTGTGTGTGTGTCTGTGTGTGTGTGTGTGTGTGTGTGTGTGTGTGTGTGTGTGTGTGTGTGTGTGTCTGTGCGCCTGCAGGGTTAGGCATGTGGAACAATGACTGAATATAATGACATCAAAGCCTCTTAGCATGCTTCACTTCCTGTCCCGACTGATGGCCATATGTGACCCCGCGAGGATGACTTAAGACCAGCGCCTGACTTTGATTGACTTGTGTTCAGGGACGGCCGCTATGTGCTTCAGAAAGAAAAAAAAAATGAGATGTGCATCGGTGACAGGAAGGGCGTGATTTATGGCTGACCTCTGTTGGAAGTCAAGTATGTATGTGTGTGCTTCAAAAAAAAAGCAGCTTTATTTGACCTTTGACCTCGACGTGCCATTCTTGTTATGAACTCATCACTTATCACTTATACTGGTTTGATCTTTGGAGGAAAAATGTGTGTATTTTCTCCATAATGGCATGTCCGTGTTAATTAAACTCAACCGAGCCGAAGCCGTCGTCCCCAAACCCCCTGCGTTTTACAACTACTCCCTCTGATTGAACACCTCAAATTAAAAAAAAAAACTGCGTTTTTCGTTTGAAAATTAGGAAAAAGAAGAAGAAGAATTTCCCTGAAAAATGGTGTGAAAGGCTCTATGATGTGTAAAAGTTGATTCATGAAGTGGAGTCATTTTGGGAAAGGTCAGTTGCATATTTCCAACCACAAGGGGGAGTTTTGTATTCAAAAGTTTTGGGGCCATGATTTGTCATCCGTTGGTGTGATTTAGTCAAAATTTGGAATGTGTGTTTTGACTTGAGGAGATCTATCTAGTATGTATTATAAAGTTTATTCCACTCAGTAGTTGTACCTTTTTACGAAAGAAGTGTTTTTTGGACAAAATGTCGTAACGGTAAGTCCGAATTAGTTCAAATTTGTTGCATATGAATCGACTCAAGGAAGTTTATCACTTAAATATCATATTTTACTAACAAGCTGTCTCATGGATCAGTTTGGAATTTTATACTGACATAGACCTTAGTGCGAGGAAGGCCAGGATTGATTTTGGGAAAATCCAGTAGCCAAGTGACATATTCCTGAAACTAAGGAGAACTTTGTTTTTCGGACCGTAATTTCTGAACCGCTGGTCCGAATTAGTCTAAATTTGGTTCATGTGAATGAACTTGGATAGATCTTTGTTGGATTTATTTTTGTTTTTACTTTAATAGTTCATATAGTTCATACAAAAAATATTAAGGACATGACTCTTAATTCAAGCAGTTCAGTCAGGGGGATCGCTTGTGCAACGCAGAGGATTGAGGACTTTCGGGGGATATACACTTGCTGTCTATGAGGGCTGAATAGGCCTACTTCTCTAATTCTGCTGGGACAGTCAAGTCCACCTTTTCTCCAGTTTGTTAGGTCCTACTTTGACCCAGTTTTCCAAATTGCTTTGAGGCACCTCTGTAAGGAACATGTTAATTGATTGATTTCTTTTTCTCGAAGGATTTGCGGTTGTGAAGCCTCCATGTCGAGAGCACTTTGGTAGTTCCGCTCCACCCCACCCCCCGCCCCCCCACCCCCACCCTAAATCCCACAATGAAAACAAGTCCGCAAACAAAAAAGAGAAATCAATGGACTTTCTTTGGCAGCTCCGAGAGAGGTGCTTAGCATCACAGAGTGTTTGCCTGAGGTGAACATCCCAGAGTGTATTATGGTGTTGCTCCATTGCCCTGTTCACATCCGCAAGCTGTTCTAAGCCCATTTGAAGTGGAGCACACAGGGTTTTAACAACTATCAGCCCTGGTGTGAATTGCCTCCTAGGGCCCTGGCGCTCTATTTGGCCGCTGAAATGGTTTCTCTCCTCCTGTTGAACAACTGTACGTTCCAGCGTGAGTTCTCCAAGAGGAGTGTTCCCGTTAAGGAAAGGTGCTTCTCCCAGCGCCAGGCACTGGATCGCCATTTAAAGTCGACAGGTTTTCGGCCTCGTGAATACTCTCAGGTCTTTCGATTCATCACTTTAGATTGGAATGATCATAGCCGAGTGGAGGGCTTACATCACACAGATGGTGTTGTGGCGCTTTTTCTCTTTTCTTTTATTATTTAATCTCCCCACTTACAGAGGCTTCTAAATTTCATTGCTGCCCTGGGTTGGAAGTGAGATCCAAACAGTCTTCCTCCATATGATTGAGGAGCCTCATAAAAAGCGCCACATCTTGGCTACATCCCTCTGGTGCTTCGGAAAACTTCCCTTTCCACGGCGGGGAGGTGGAGGGTGGAAGGTGTAATTCACTTTACAATATCAAATAATCGCCACTTGCAATTCCTGTGTCTCCTGGCGAACTTGTCAGCCGCGGCTTTATGGCATTTCCAAGCGGAGGTGAGCAGGAAAGAGGAGAGCTTCCGCAGATGTGTGTTGAAGGTGATGAGGCCCAAAGTGAAGCTTTCCCTCCAGGTCATTGAGCAATAATGAGTGTTATCAAGCAAGCACCAGAAGACAACTAACGCTGGTGGGATTTATGGGAAGCCTTGCAGGATGACCCCAGCCAGGACCGGCCATTCCTCACCGGAGACAGGGCTGAGGCTGGGAGAAGACTAATATGGCAGTGTTGTGATTAAGTAGGCTCTTGATTTTATAGGCTTTGGCGCCAGCAACCAAGTCAGTATTTATTGGTGTTGATATAGATTGCAAAAACAGAACGCTTAAGGCGATCTCAATCTGCCTGTGGAACAGATGCTGGAACCTCAGTATGATGCCATAACATCAAACAAGAATCTATATTTTTTACTCTGTCAGCAGTCTGGCCAGAACCTGGTCTTGACTTTCATCATTAGTAGCCAACTATGTGGTTTCCCTCATCTTTTTGTGCCCAAGTGGTTCAGAGTCCTTGATTCCATTTGTCCACTGGCTGCTGTGCCGCCTTTAAACGGCGCCGTGAATCATCCCTCTATCAAGAGAGCAGAGCTGCCTCTTTGAAATTCAAATTGACAGTATAAATGAGATGACATGTTGTATGAGAAATGTCATTTCTCATACAACACACCCACGTGTCACCTGCAGAAGTTCTCTGGTGACTCTGCAATCGTCGGTCTCATCACAGACGGGGACGACAAGGAGTACAGAGGACTGACGCAGGACTTCACCCACTGGTGCCAGTGGAACCACCTCCAGATCAACGCGGGTAAGACCAAGGAACTGGTGGTGGACTTCCGAAGGCAAACACCCCCCCACACACTGGTGAACATCCAGGGAATGGACGTTGAGATGGTCACGTCCTACAAGTACCTTGGTGTTCACCTGAACAACAAACTGGACTGGACCCACAACTCAACGGCACTCTTCAAAAAGGGTCAGAGCCGACTGTATCTGCTGAGGAGACTGAGGTCTTTTGGAGTGCAGGGGGCGCTCCTGAAGACCTTCTTTGACTCTGCAGTCGCCTCGGCCATTTTTTATGGAGTGGTCTGCTGGGGCAGCAGCATCTCAGCTGCTGACAGGAGGAAACTGGACAAACTAATCAGGAAGGCCAGTTCGGTCCTGGGATGTCCTCTTGACTCGGTGCAGGAGGTGGGAGACAGGAGAATGATGGCCAAGCTGTCATCTCTCCGGGACAACGTCTCCCACCCCATGCAGGAAACCATCTCTGCACTGGAGAGCTCCTTCAGCGACAGACTCCTTCACCCCAAGTGTGTGAAGGAGCGATATCGCCGATCGTTCCTTCCTGCAGCAGTCAGACTCCACAACCAGCACTGTTAGCAACACACACACCTACACAACTACACACACACTTACACACACACCTACCTTTTAATTTAATTTATTTTAATTGCACATAACGTTTAATTTTAATTTAATTTAATTTATTTTAATTTATTTTAATTGCACATAACACAATGTTATTCTTACTCTGTGTCATTCTTACTCTGTAACATGCTCTGCTGCTGTAACATTGCAATTTCCCCATTGTGGGACTAATAAAGGCTATCTATCTATCTATCTATAAAATAACAATGTTGTTACGTTATTCCATATTCCACCTGGGATGTTCAAAGATATGGAGCAGCGGAGGAGGAGGAGCGGCGGGGGGGGAATGGATCCAACAAGAGGATTTCTCAATATCCACGCAAAGCTTCAGGGAGAATCAAAAGATTTGTGTTTTTTGTTGAGCACACTAAAGAACTTTTCATGAAATGTTGGTTGATTGGCTTGCGGTCCAGTATTCCTTCATCTGACGCTTTGTCTCCTCGTCACTCCATCTGCTACCAGTTCATTTCTAACACCCTTCCTCCGATTGTCTTGTTGTCTTTTGTTTATCGGTTAAAGTTCTCTATCTGGACTAAGACCACCTCTTTGTTCCGGACCGACGGCAAGATGTTAGATCCGAACCTTGTATTTAATTTTAACACAGGTTCCCAACCTCCTGAATATACCCAAGCTTCGGACCAGTACCTAAAAGTACACTGGCTTGTGACAGCCTCGTGGCTGGATTTAAAATAAAGTATTAATACATTATTATTAGTTATATTAATTTAATTATATTTGATGCAATTAAGCCAGGGAAATATAGATGGGAAACATTCATTTTCTTCCTTTAGTACATCCAATACAGGGCGAGTATTTGCGGGTCGGCTAGTGTCCACACATGTCCCCTTACGTCAACAGTCCTGGAGCGATACTGCTGCGTTGTTTACCCGCTATCGCTAACTCAGTTAGGATCGAAGTAATGAGAAGTCTGCAAAGTTTCTCAGACACGTCTGGCCGTTGGTATTCATTATCAAGCAGAGGCTCGCAGCGCCATTTAGCCTATCCGCAGCCGATGGAGCCTACATTACTCACGGCGGGACAAAGAGTGGAGGGATTGTGTCAAGACTGTTTAGGATATCCATTATCTTTAAGCCCCATGATGATTTGCTGAGTGACTGAGTCACCGAGGAGGTGGAAGGCGTTCAGTTCGCTCCGAATCTTTTTGCTTAAAACTTGAAGGACTTGCTGTTTCGCTTGTTTAACATGCATTTGGTATTGGTGACATCTGTTTAGGGAGAATTCAATAGGCCTATTTTCCAGGGGATTACTGCATTACAGCTTGATGTATAATTAAATGTGAGGCTACATATTCATGTCGTAGAATGAGGTTGAAGTGATGGATTAGATGTTTCCCACCTGGTGGTCTGTGTTCTCCTTCAAGATGATTAACAGCTGCAACACAGGAAGCCTGAATGACACTCGACTCGCAGATGAGCTACTCAACGCTGTTTGTTCTCTTGTCTCATATAGGAGATGATGGGGACGTGACACCGGGGGCCAAGAACGCGGTTGGTCTTCATCTAATGCCATTGCATACATTATGATTTGGGTTAGTTGATGTAGAAGCAAACAGATTAAATCCCAATTAATTTCTAGTTTTTGTGAACAGAGTGACTTTGTTTCATTCTGAAGTGTCGCTTTTGGCAAGCTAGCAGTCCCGCCGCAGACATGACTGTCACCGAACACGGCTGGTCTGTAAACTGACTGGATGTGACATCCCTCATGCGCCGAGAAGACTGAACTGTAAGCGCTGCCATCCTTCGCTTGGATTCCCGCATCACACGGGCCCCCAGGTTGGCACAGCGGCTGGCAGCTTCCTGGTGGAGGCAGTCGAAGAACCAGAAGCACCCCGTAGCGTCACATCTGCTAATTACAGCAATCGCATCAGCTAACACGGGTATGCTAACAGTGCACACGTCGCCCAACCTCCTGGTTGATCAAGAGATAATCAGTCATCAATCAACGGTTTGAGCATAGCCGTTTGTTTGAGTTAGCTCACAACATCTCAGTTATTGCCTCAGATGACCTCATTATATCCCCGAAACGTCAGGGGTATTATCGTCATCAAGTACGCGGCTGATTCTTCGTGTTAATGCGATAACTAAAAACTTTTTGATAGATCATCTTCACATTGTATTCCTCCATAGACCTTAGGGCGAGGAAGAACTGGATTGATTTTGGGAAAGGCTGGTTTAATCATTTACGACACTAGGGGAAGGTTTATCTCCAAATAAAATTTAGGGCCGAAACAATCCATCTTGTATACGTCTGGTTTTACTCCAACAGTTCATATTTTACTCACTAGGGGGACCTACTACAACAGAAAATACAGTTTTTGGGACAGTTCCTAACTGTTGGTTTGATTTAGTCCAAATATCATGCATATGAATCGACCCAAGGAGATCAACTTAAATATACATAAATAATATCTAACTCACTAGTGGGAGTTTTTTCCAGAAAAAAGTTTTCTTCCACACCTGACTCAAAAAACTATTTCATGGATGATGTTAAAATTGTCGACCCACATAGACATGTGGAAGGAAGAAGTGGATTGATTTTGAGAAAGGCTTGATGTATATTTCTGACACTAAGGGAATCTTTATCTCCAAACTTTAACATTTTTAAATGAAACATTCTGTGGACATAACTTTAAAACAAATATAGTACATGCTAGAAAACTCGCTCATATAGTCCATATTGGAAAAATTGCACATCACACATTCTGCACACGTCACACATGTTGCTCAAGTTGCTCAAGTTGCACGTTGCTTATGTTCCACATATGGGCACCATGAAGCAATTGCAAAAATTTCCGCCTCAAAAAGGATTATGTAAAATTGTAAGTAAGGCAATAATAAAAAAGACACTTTGAAAGGGAATTGTTAACCATTCAAACAGTTTTACTTTAGAGTATTATATGTTAACAGGTTAAAAGTCTGACAAATCACAAAAACAACATAGAAGGAACTCGACAAATCAAAAGAAAAGTATTCAACTCAAATGCGAAAACGCCTCCTGAAGAGGCAACACACAAAAGAAAAGATTGCATGTTAAAAAAAAAGCAGTCAACGTTGAAGCGTTCATGGTTATTACATTTGTTCTCCAGACAAAAGCTAAATAGAAAAGTCTTTAAATCAGAAGTGGAGGTGGTACAATTCCATTTTGATTGATAGCGACTCAAATGTCACGCTGTTCTGGGTTTCGTCTGTTACCATGGCGACGCAATAAAATAGACCTACTTCACTCCAAGCAGGGCGATTAGCATGTCAGGAGAATGACATGCAAATGTAGAAAAAATAAAAAAGGTTGATGATTGAGTTTGAATGTGAGGGCAAATTGGCAAGTGAAATCCTGCCGTTTGATTGGACGAGCAGGATTTCCATTCCTGAGTGTGACTAAATGCTGGAAAATAACACAGGGAATCAATACTTCTCTCAATGTTTCTCTTCTTCTATCCAGTCCTTTCCCGAGGACAGTCGATTCCCCCTCAGCTGAATGTCAGTGCACTTGTTTACCCACGCTGCTTTGCTGCAGCAAGGACGCGCCGACATAGCCAGGTCATTCGGTTCACATTACAGCTGTTACCATGAAACCGGCGTCCGAGGCCGAACCTGTGCTGCTTACAGCTGAGCATCAAGCTGTAGACACACACACACACACACACACACACACACACACACACACACACACACACACACACACACACACACACACAGGGGGTCATGAAACACTGTGATGAAGTATGACAGGCTCTGTCGTGTGATTAAAAGCTGCAGTGACTCAAAGAGAACCGCTGAGCGGCGAAACCAGTGACTGTTGTCCCTCGACGGCCGCTGTCACACCAGTAATGAATTACAAGCTGTTCTTATCTGGAAATAAGTAGAAAGAGTCTGAAGATAGAAGAAGTAACTTTCTTTGAAAGAAGTCACGACAATAAGAGGAAGCAGATCTTGGGGTTAGATGGGGAAATTGTCATTTTGAACTATATTTTGCAAGTATAAGGAGGCGTCTCAGAAAAAGACAAAATGCTAAAGTAAAGTTTTTGTCCTACTCCTTTCAAGGGTATTTAACTTATTTTGAGTTGTTATATAGTAACACTGTTAAGGATAAGGGTAGTAAGGGAGTAATGCCCGAAAAGCCCCCAATCCCCTGCGATGAAAAAGCAATCCCCCTTATTGAACTCAAGTTATGTCAGAAATCATTTTCATTAAAAATAGTAAAATATGATATATAGAAGATTCATATTCACGTACAGTTTGGAAGTCATGTCTGAAGGAAAACAAAAAAGAAGTGGGTTTAAAATTTCCAAATGATGAAATAATGAAATAATCTTTGTGTTTTCATGTTAATGAATTTAGGAAAGTTTGTCTGTGTATATCCGACACTAGGGGGAGCTTTATCTGCAAAATTGTCAGGTTGTTCCAACAGATTGCATTTGATTTTTAATTAGGATTGTCTTTAGCCCAACTGGACTTTTCTTCCAGGAGTAATATAGATATAAACATCACTTTTACATAAACACAAAAATTACACGAGAAAATGTATATTGTAAATGTCATATTTCTATTTAGCTGACTACATAGTTTTCCAAACATAAATTAAAAAATATTCCATGGATCATTTTGAAATTTTATAACACCATAGACCTTATAGTCAGGAAGAGCTGGATTGAGTTTGGGAAAAGTCGATCTCATATTCCCCAAACTAGGGGGAGGTTCACCTACAAAGTTTTTCAGACCATCATTTCTCAGCCGTTGGTCTGTTTTAATCCGGATTCGGTGCTTCTGAATGGACTCACACCAGATCTATCTTGCACTTGTATAAACATAGATTATATATTTACTCTGGATGCACATATCGTTCGTTGCTAATTTTTCAGACAAAACTTCTCATTTTATTTGAGGAGTTCAATCATGGCTTTTGCTCGTACAAAGCAGGGGGGTTGGGGACTCTTGGAGAACACACCCTTCTGGTTTGACATCAGTATACGTCTGGTTGGGGGTTAGATTTCTGTTTACACACAAGAAGCTGCTTCGTGATCCGTTGCCTTGCCACCAGAGTGTCTGAAGGACCGGGTTTCAGTCGCAGGGCGTGACGGGAAAAAACACGGATATGATTCACGATGCCGCCTAATCCCGTATCCATCATCCATCCAGTAAAAATGTGAAAGCGACATAAATGCGGCAGCACGCCCATGGATCATTTGTGAACAGTTTGTCATCCCGGTAAGTCAGGCCGCAGGTTTCAGACAGGAAACTCTGCGGAGATTTCAGAAGAGGAGCAGGAAGTGAAAGCTGTCAGCAGCGGCGTCGTTAAATCCAGAACCTCTGATTTATTTCTATGATTATCGCTCTGCAATTTTGACTTTCAGTATTACTTTTTCACGAGGAGCAGATGCAGGAAAAATGTCCGGAGGGTGTAAACTTTGACCGAGGAGCCGAGGTGATTACATGAATAAAACTCAGGCGGGTGTCTGTCACTTTTTTTTAATGACATTCATGGTTTCGTAAACAAAACGTGAACTATGACTTTTTTGTCTCCGGAATAAATAAATCGGCAGTTGATTTTTCACGCCGGCGTCTCGTTTGATTCTACCGGAGCAGGCGAAGACTTTCGGAAGAAAAACAAAAACTTGTCATCGGCTCGAAATCCAGCGATCCGGCCTGCCATCGGAGGAGACGGCGAGCATGCGAGGCGTCGGGTTCTTGTCTCGGTTCTGTTTGCACCGATATCTCTCATCAAGGTGAAGTCTGACTCGTCTCTGAACCCTCTTTGAACTTCTCTGACAGCTTCTGGGATACGGAGCGCTCCCCAGACCTTTTTGTCATGCTTTTCACAAAGGAGTCGACTTTTGGAGGAGGCCGTGTTCCGCGACGGTGGGTTCTGCTGGTACCGTCAGGCGAAGGTGGCTTCTTCTGCCTCTTCAGTAACAGCCGGCTAAGAATCGGAATGCCGGTCGGTTCCTGCGTTTGACGACGCAGTTATTATCCAAATTAAAAGCCAAAAATGTGTCTTCTTTTTTTTTTTTCGTTAATTGAGATTAATAATATCCCCGAAAAAAGTGTTTGCTAATATAATCTCAATTTATTAGTGTATTTTTTCTCCTACGAATTTAATTGGACCAAAACTATTAAATTAGGTTGGACCTAAGCCGATTAATACATTTGGATATACGAGGGTCAGTACCTCAAAATCTCAGGCCATGGTTCTCTGTCGGGAAACGGTGGCCGGCCCCCTTCGGCGTTGGGTTGAGATGCTATCTGAAGATGAAGATCAACAAACCGGCACTTTGGGAAAAAGAGTTGGGAATGGATGGGTCAAAACTGTAAAGACAATTAAATGTCAAACAAAACCCTCTCACTTTTGATTATCGATGCAAACATCCACTTGGACAATTCCTTCGCCACTGATGTCACTGATGCCCGACACATGCACACATTTCCTGAATGATATATGAGTTATAACTTCTCGCGGTCGGAGACAATCCAGGACTCTGTCCATCACGTTGGCCGTGATTCGACCTGATTCAATTTCTCACATTACACGAAAACTGATCCGGACTGTGGAAAGGAATGCCCGTATAAAAAAGCCATCAGATTTCATTTTTCTAACTTCTTTTCTCAAGCACATCCAATTCCAACCAATTAATCTGAAGTCTGAAAAGTAATGTAATGAAATGAGACACGAATTAAATGATTAGAATGTCATAGTCTGTGCTTGCACTCCTGATAATGTAATGTCAGAGCGCTAGCCGGATTCCGGGCTCGATATCTGAGTCATAGGTTCAAATCCGTCTCTGATGTCGGGGGCTCTCTGTCGGGGGGGGGGGGGGGGTCTCATGGTACTGTAGGTGGATTGGTGACCTTAAATTGCCTGTAGGTGTGAATGTTTGCCAGATGAAGATGTTATTTATTTACTGTTTCTCCTGTTTTACTCTGCGTTGCCATTGGAGGCAAAGTGGAGAACGGGAGAACGGGAGGGGAGGGTTCACCGCTCGCCTGTCACTCAACGTCAGCGGGGATAGGCTCCAGCCCCCGCGACCCTGAACAGTTACGGATGATGAGTGAATGAATGACGTTCCTCATCGTACGGAGCTGATGTCAAATCATTGAACAGATCTACAAAAGAATGAGCAGCGAAGAAAACGTTGAATGATTATCGTCAATAATCTCCTAAATAAGCGGCACAGAATCTCAGAAGTAATTTAAAGGCCCTTTTTTTTCTTGTTGGATCTTTTACTCCTGCGTTGTGGGCATGCGTTCCGTGAGTTTCAAGTAGCTTTCATTATTTCGCTGAGACATGCTGAGTTAATAATGATATTTGAAGCTTGAGTTTCAAAAAAAAGAAAAAAAGAAAAAGTGGGTTGAATAATCTCAGTTACACAAATTCATTTGGCCCTTTTGATAACGTGAGTGTTAATGTTTCGGCCTGATAAGATACTTTAATGCTATGCTAAGGATACCCCTCGACCGGGCAAAGCAATACGAAGGGCTTAGAGGTCACATCAGTTTGACCTCTGACCTCACTGGCTCTCAAACTCTCTTCAATAATAATCATGATAATAATAATAATAACTAGTTCTACGTTGTCGAGCCTGACAGAAAGAATATATCGTCGATAATGTCCAAAAAAAGTGCTTTTCCTACAAAAAGCTCCGCCTAGTAGATAAATGTGAAGGTTTATAGTAAAATAGAGAAAAATCTCTTCAAGTCGATTCATCTGCATCAAAATTCGGACAAAATCGGACCAACGGTTGAGATTATGACCCAAAAACCTTTGGAGATAAATCTCCCCCTACTGTCGTGAATATAAATTTGACCTTTCCCAAAATCAATCCAAGTCTTCCTCGCACTACAGACTATGTGCTTATGAAATTGGAAAATGATCCATGAAATTGTTTTTGTCTTATGCCTGAAAAACAGTGGGAAAAAAAACAAACTCCCTCTTGGGTGTAAAATACGTTATTTACAAGATACAGCTCCTGTAAGTCTATTCATATGCACTACATAAAAACTAATTCCGACAAACGTTTCGGGAGTTATGTCCAAAAAATATAGCTTTTTCGTAAAAAGCTGGCCCTAGTCCATAACGTTTGGAGATAAAGCTCCACCTAGTGTCGAAAAAATATAACACACCTTTCCCAAAATCGCTCCAGTTCTTCCTCATGCTAATGTCTATGTTGCTGTAAAATTTTTAAAATGATCCAGGGAACACTTTTTGAGTTATTGCGTTGACACGTAGCATCGGCAGCAGACGCCACGGCAGTGACGACAATTCCATAAAAGTCCCGACTATTCCGGGATATAATTGTAAGCCCACATGACCTAACATTTTAAATCCAGGATTCAGAAACGTACCCCCAGATGTACACCAAAGTACCTGGAGGGATACGCAGATTTGAGAGGCTTTGCTTCAAAGTACTCCTCAGTTGGAAGTCTGTTTCCGCCGGCAGCCATTGTTGCCTTTGGCCGCCATCATCAGAACCACAGCCGCACAAAAAAGATTGTGTTTATTTCTGAAACTTCATTTTAATTTTGTCAGCTCTTAATTACAGGGTGGCAGCCGAGACTCGGAGATAAGATTTAGTCGAGTCAAATTAGATTGGACCGCTGTCAGAACGCAGCCTTCCAGCGCCTGATGGGACAGGAGCCGTTTCCCCATGATGGCGGTCGTGGGCATGCATTCCAATGTGGCTGAATCGACTATTAATCATTCCGCGGCGGTTCAGAAAAGTACAATTTCCGAACAAGGAGGTAATTCAAGATAAGGTGCGGCTCCAACAATCAGCGCGTCGGTTCACTATCTTCTGCAGGGGAGGAGAGCCGAGTGTCTTCCAGTCGTGAAGCTTTTCAAAACCGTGAAACTATTTATTCAGAATGCAGATTTTAAGATATCGTTGCCGCGACTTTTTGCTGAAAAAAGAAAGTTCTCCGAGAAAAATGCTCCTAGATTTATTAACTTTAAGATGTCATCTGTGGTTCTACTGAACCTCTCTTTGAAAATATGTTAAAACTATAAAAGAAAAACCCAAACTTACCTACTCGTACAGAAATAGTCACATTTCCTGTTCCTCTCAGGTAGAACTCCACCTATGCCCTTATTCCCCACAGCTAGGGAACATCCCCGAGAAAAGTCCCCAATCCCCTGCATTGTGTAAGCAACCCCTCCGATTGAACTCCTAAAACTAAATAAGAAGTTCTTTAATTTAAATTGAACACACTGTTTCTTACAATTAGTCGGTTATGGCTGAATGACATTGTTATATGAAAACAGCCCCCCCTAGTGACCAAAATATCAACTATTCAGGTAAAATAAATGATCATATACAAGGTAAATCTCCTCGGGTCCACTGATATTTGGAATAAATAGAACCAATGGTTAAGAAGTTATAGCCAAAAAAATGTGTTTTCCATAAAAATCTCCCTCTAGTGGGGAAAATGTTTTTACTATTAAAGTAAAAAACAACGTAAACAAGATAAATCTCCTTTACTCCATTCATTATGGGCAGCTTTAGACTTAATCGGTTGCAAAATCTCGCCTAACGATTTTGCTTATATATATATATATCTAAACAGATATATATATATATACATATTTTGTGTTTGTGTACTGTTCACACACATATTTATACCTATTTAAGGTTTAACGGACAAAATGCCTCAGTGTTTCTCAAACTGAGTGTTTCCTGAATTCTAACAACTCTTTTCACAACTCCGGATAAATGAAAAAGAAAAAGAAAGAGCATCGCTTCAACTTGAATAATTCATTCGACCCAGTTTTTGGGTGGATTTTAAATTGGGTTTTAATCAACACACTCCCAGATTCAGTGCCCCCTTATGACATATCAGGAAATTCAAATGAAAACAAATTTGACTCGGAAAGCAGCGGCGTGGGACCGGAAAACTTTCCGCACTCCACAATGGTAGCCTCAGAGGGCGGTGCTCCTCCTCCACCCACGAGGAATCGCACTTTTTTAATCAATTACCAGAACACCGTCAGAGGAAGCGCCACAAATAGCAGAGACACATCCCTGAACCAATAAACCGGAAATTCTCTGTAATAGATTGTGTGTCTGGATAAGAACAGGAAGTCGATGGGTTTCACTTCTGGCACAGTCGGACCCGGCCGAGCATGAAGGATATGAGGTGGAGAATCTGGCGGGGCCACAGAAGGGAGGTGCAGCAGGGGAGGCACGAAAAGTGAAAAAATAATAAATAATCATCAAATCAAATAAATATGAAGATTTGTCTACTGATATGTGCATAAATGTACTTTCTAGATGATTCCAATTATAATTAATAGATTTTTCTTCATAATAAAAATTGCTGACTTTGCGTATTTCCTGTTTAAACAGAGAAGAGAGGCAGATATGGGCCGAGCCTCACAAACCGGGTCGAGACTTTTGCTTTCTCACCGTTTGTCAGCGATGTAGCGTTTGTAGACACTTTTATTGTATATATATATATATATATATATATATATATGTATATTCACGTGTGGGCAGAATATATTTAGTGTTGTTAATCCGACATAAAAGTTTAATAAAGAAGAGGAGGTGAGGCGGCAGTACCTCTGCCTCACTGAAGGGGGCAGTGCTGAACCCACGGGTTTACGCTGGTTCTACTACGCAGAAGTAGAAGAAGAGGGTTCTTCTACTTTCAAATTTCTATTTAAATTTCCAATATTAAATTTTTTCCAAAAAATGGAGTGAAGCTCTAATTTTGTCTCGCACTTCATGGATTGTAGAATTTACCAATATAGAACTGAGCGCGAGGAAGAACTGGGTAGATTTTGAGAAAGGTAAGTTGCACAGTTCTGACACTAGGGGGAGTTTTTCCGAATGTCTGAGCTCCATGGCATGTTTTGTTCGGAGAGTCTGACGCAGTGTAAAAATGAGATGCACACCCAAATGTTGGAAATCAGGAGGGTGTCAGATCCTCTTCTCCAAAGCGTTGTGTTTTAATTAGTTTCTCAGGAGCAGAGAAACCCACGGCGGCGACGTTTGTGTTGTTTCCGCTCTTCAAACCTCTGACGGCAGCTCCTCTAATATTTCTCTCTGAGCCCGACAAATCTCACGAACGTTGGACTATTTTATTTATCCTCCAGCACTTTTGATGGAGGAAAAAACCCGCCGCCGGTTCTCCCCGAGGAAATTAAGAGGCTTGTTCTCCCGGACCCCGCGGTGATCACGTCACACGGAATCAACATCTTGGAGTGGAGGGTTCTAATAATATACGATCGCACGCCTGAGTGGGTTACGTCTTATTGAGGACGCCACTTTATATAACGTCTAAGTCGCTCAATCAATAGTGCAGGACGCTCCTTTCTGCACCTCGGAGGATAATAGACACGCCTGAGGGTACGGACATCCTTGATGCCCCGCCCCCCCTCCCCCCGCTGAGCCTGCTGGAGTCACACTTTGGCCTGAGGGTAACGCCGACCGCGGGAACGAGGGAATCCTCGACTCTCTGAAGAATGGCGGTCATGTGGTCATGTGAGCGTGACCTGATTGGCTTTGTCAGGGACAGCCAGGGGAGAGCAGCGAGCGATGAACATAAATTATGTTTTTTTTGTTCTCTTATTCTCGCTCTTATTTTCTGGATCTCACGTTACATTTTGTCCCTTTTTCTAATTCCTGCAAAGTTCTGGTCCGAAATTTGATATGTTGAGGTATCGATCGATTCTTCACTACTCTGCTGGTAGTAAAAGAAAAAAGAAGCTGTGAGCCGGCCTTAAAGCCACAGCGCAATCATGAGTTGCATGACCTGTAAGAACTTCATGACCCTGACAGGAAGTAAAGATTTAATGAGTCCTGATTTTGCCGCCAAAAACTAAAAAGTAAACTCCCAGATTCCCTGTCCATAAGACAACAACTTCAAACACAGTGACAGGATATTGGAAGGTAATAACAGGAGTGGAAACATGCTTCAGGTTATTTTTCTCAGTATTGCCACATCCTGTATTTGATATTTAGCCCCGCCCCCTATCGCCACAATAACAGCCTGCGTCTCCTCCTGATGCCTGTGATGAGGTCTGAGGACACATGGAGACGATCTGATCATTCCTCCATACAGGACATTGAACAGAGTCCCAATGAAAATGGAAAAATTTAAATAAAGGGAAAAAAACAATCTTAGTAAAAAAACGATCTGTTAGCAGAAGATGGTGGTCCGTCCTGAAGGTCCAATCACGGCCCACTTTCATGAGTGCCTCTCATGGCAGAGGCTTGTAAGTTTTAATTCAGTATATGCTGGTATTTGATGGGGTCCACGGATGGTACCACGGTACCAGGTGCCCTGCTTCTCCACTACCAGACTTCACAGTGGGTAGGTGGGGCTTTTCTCTATGACTTTCTTTCTTGGCTGCACGACGCCTCTCTTAGATGTCTTTTACCAGAAAGTTCAACTTTAGTCGTATCTAGTTTTACGTTAACTTAAAGTACCGAAACCCAGCTGTTAAAATAGAGTAAGTCCAGGGTGTGATACGTGACAATTTGTTCGTTTGAGTGTCGACATTATTGCATTAATAGTCTACAAATTTACACGTGACGAACTCAAGATCTACGCAGTCAGGATCTTTGTGCGTTCTTTCATTCGCTGATATGTAAAGATCTTATTGTCGTACATGCACATATCAAACAGGCTTAATAACCGCTCTTTAAATCTTCAGGGTAAAAATGAATATCTCCAGTCGTAACCATGTTGACTTCTTCCACCAGAAGCCGCGTCTCCGTGTTTGACACGAGAGAAAAATCCATTCTGTTCTACTTTTAGCTCCTCCGTCTCCTATTTGTAGATACCAAAGAGAGAAGCCGTCAAAATGAAATAACTGTTTGATGAAACACATCACCCAGATGGATTGAAAACAGAAAAGAACCACCATGTCTTATTCATTAGAGCAGAAGAGGCCCTGCAGTGAAGTCGACGCCGCAGCTCAGTAAGTAGTTGAGTTGTTCTCTGAGTTTTTTAATACGCCGCGTCTTTTGTTCTGCGTAGAATATATTTGTGGAAAACGGCTTCATGGGAGTAATGGGTTGTACGCTGATTGTCTTTGACGTTCACTTTTTTCCCCCTCCTTTCTCCCACAGCGTCATCGAGCATTTGTAATGCGAAGCCCTCGTCAGACGGTATAAATATGTACGACCAGCAGGGAGTTTGATAAACGGTGATATAGGACATGCGCCGCCGCCGCGGCGAGTCCCGTTCCTCGCCTCCGTCTGCCGACTACACCGACCGAGGCTCCCCTAAAATGACTGAAGCCTTCTGCTGTCACCTGAAGACGGATTCCTGAATGGCGGGATTTGCATGATTAAGAGAAAAGTCAGCCGAGGCTTTTGCCTGCAGAGCATCACTCAGCTTCAACAAGCATCTGGAGACTCTGAGTGATGAGTTTCTGTCCGCTCTGTCACTAAATAGGTGAAATATTCAAACAGGAGTAAATGTCAATAAATCCATCATTGCTTTAAAAAGTGTCGATACTATATAACCGGTCTCAGATGTGAGTTTGGTCGTTTTGTCTTCTACAAAGCAGCTAAAGAACATAATTCCGCTTATATTTGCCTAAAGTGGACTAAATACCAGAACACTCTGATCATCATACGTGAGGATGTTGTTTTTTAGAATTCAGTTCCACTTTTAACCCGATCCTTCCCTGCAGATTTACGACCAAACTGCTTGAGCTGGGTTGGATTTAGAACTTCTTAATCTTAATCTTCTTTCGGCTGCTCCATTTAGGGGTCGCCATATAGGATCACCTCTTTCCATCCATAGTTCGGTACACTGCTGGCTAACTGTACCGGTGACGGTATTTGTCAACTGGTACCCCAACCAATATGGTTCTGTAATCAGTTTTGGGTTCCATATATGGATTTGGCATGGGTGCAGTTCACTGACGGACTGTTTTTTACAACGAACTATTTTGGAAGAATAACTTTATTTATTCTCTGATGTTAGGAAATAAATAGGTGTGAAGTTAAAAAGTAGTGTTATGAAGAAGAATATTTTTTTTTGCGATGGGCTGTTGTTGGCGTATGAGGTCAGGAGTTTCCTGGCAGTCCTTGAAAGAAGAAACTCTAAAGTAAGATCTGTTGTGACAGTTGGACAAATCGTCGTGTTTGTGTCAGCGTGACCTCTGGGATGAGGAAAAACCGGAGAGGACACTCGATGTTTTAGAATCAGTGGATTTTCTCTCTATGTACCCTGATTCTATGTTCAATTAAAATCTCGCTTAGGCTGCAATGATCCAGTCTCTTGGTCGTACTTCAATTTATGATTACATTACAGAATGATTTATTCCACAACACCATTCATTTATTCATCAGTTGCTCCCGTGTAAATATTTGTTGTCTCTTTAACTTTATTTTGTGTTTCCTCATTTCTTATCTTGTTTTTTTATCCTTCTACCATTGAAAGAACACGTCTGGAATGTTGTTGAATATCTCTGCAATGACAAATCAAGTATTCTATTCTATTTTGTTCTATTCTAATCCATGCTATTCTGTTCTATTCTATTATTTTCTATTATTTTCTGTTCTATTCTATTATTTTCTATTATTTTCTATTATGTGCTATTCTATTTGTTATATTGTACTCTATTCTATTCTATTCTATTCTATTTCTGTGCTGGGAAAAGATACCTGATCACAAGTTATAGGATTATAAATTATTTAATTACCCACCATTCACAAGAAATAACTTTCCACGTTGGCGCCTTACACCCTTTGACCTTTACCCTTTAAGCTTCGTCGTATTCACCAATGAACATAAGATATAAGTAACAGTTGTAATATATTAATAGCCTCACCTTTGTCAGCTGACACAGTTTAGCCGGCGTCAGCTGAGAAAGGCTCCAGCCCCCTTCATGAAACTGTAGAGGAGAACCGGACAGAAACCAAAGACAGAAATGAAAATGTCTCCGTCTGATTACTTTTCTTTACTTTTAGAACACAGGTGTCAAACTCAAGGCCCGCAGGCCACATCCGGCCCGCACAACAATTCTATCCGGCCCGCGAGACAATATAAAATCTTTGTAATAACAGCACAGTAAATAAAATAATAATCTATCCATCTCTCTCTCTCTCTTTCTTTCTCTATCTATCTATCTCATGCTCTCTCTCTCTCTCTCTCTCTCTCTCTCTCTCTCTCTCTCTCTCTCTCTCTCTCTCTCTCTCTCTCTCTCTCGCTCTCTCTCTCTCTCTCTCTCTATCTATATATCATGCTGTCTCTATCTCTATATCGATCTCTCTATCCCTTTATCTGTTTAGCTCTTTATCTCTCTCATCTATCTATCTATCTAGCTTTCCATCCACCCATCTATCTCGCTATCTCTATCTTTATATCCATCTCTCCTTATCTTTATCTCTCTATCTATCTTACCATTAGCCGTCCGTTGTAAAGCCTGATACCTGAAAACAACTCTTTTGTTGGGTGGGACCATCAAAGGGACGAGTATCAGATGCGACTCGGCCCGGCAGGAGAAAGAATCCTGACTCTCCTCCTGATGGACGCGTACTAATTCATCCTCTCAGTCTGACACTTCTGTCGTTTGTCACTCAGGAGTGGATGTGACAGACTCCGGCTGCTGGACGTTGAGTCTTATTAGCCGCTCGACTCCAAACGCTGAAGCGTCTCTCGCTCCGGACCGACTTCGCGGCATTTTTTAAACGGTTTGGAGAAGTTTTACCGACTCGTCTCCTTACGGAAACCCTCCAGCGATGGGAAACAAACGCTGGAGAGATTCCCTCACTCTTAAGCGTCAAACATCGGCTGAAGTTTCATCGCAGTACTTGTCGTCAGGTCGTGATTGCATGCCTGAGAGCCACATTCCCCTCTTTCTCCATCTCCTCACTCCTTACTTATTATGTGGATATTGGAAATCCAGTTCCATATTTACCTAAACCTGCCAAGCAGAACATTGAAGCCCCTCTCGCCTGAACAAACTCTTCAAAAGCCTTAATCACGCACGAACCCCTCACATCGATCCCCTGAAAAACTTCCGTTATTGTTTCGTTGCTTTTTATAAGTTCCAGCAGCGGAGGGTTTGTTTGGCGTCTTGTCATTTGGATTTAATGGTCCTCTCAGTCACAGCCCAGGGGTCCGGTTCCGCTTTGATTTCATCACGCAAAGTTCTCCACTGTCTTGTAAAATGAGAAAGTATCAGAGTTTGTGGACGTGGCTGAGAGGCATCAAATGACAGAATACAATATAACACTGACGCGGCCGCGTTGTTATCCGCCCGACCATGAAATGATGAAGGATATCAACATCACTTCGTCATCATTTCGTCCCACCGTCCATCCATCTGATCGTTATCTGTTTTTTTCTTCTGTGTCCGGTGCGGTTCTCCCAGTTTCCATGTTCCCTTCAACATGCGGATCTCACAAATCAAACTTGTTTTGTTGTTTCTATGGAAACCTGACTTTCAAGGTGAGTGTGAGCGTCTTCATCTTCTCCAGGTCATAGCTTGTAAAATGTTCATTCTACGTACGTAGAAGGATCCGACTGATCCGAACCGATGTGTCGTTTTATGCTTTGATCAACGAGGAGAACTGTTATGGAAAGATGGTTTGAGTTCTTCATGATAACCCCAGCGCTGGAGTTTCTAGCCCCTGTTGCCCGGACTATTCATCTCCTGAAGTCCAGCTGTCCGAGATTAAGAATCTTCCTTTGGTTCCATCCTGGTTTTCCCACAAGCATGTTTGACTACTTGAGATATGCTTATTCAAATATAGAACTTACCCAAGGCTCACCAAAGTACTGCAGGACATGCTGATGCGTTTGTTGTGTCGTTTCTCTGCGATGGTTCCGGTATCTAGAATGCTACTACTCTAAAATTTTATAATGACCTCAATGGGTGGAGCTTGATTTACAAAAAACACTGTTCATCTGACATCCCCCCATTTAACTCCTCATTGCTAATGCCAAGTTATATCTTATACAACGCAGGGGTTTGGGGACTTCTGGTGGACGTTCCCTTGTTCTCAGGGACGACAGGGTTGGTTAAGTTCATCTATATGCGGCTGAGCTCTTTAAAGATGTACTTCTGTTACTCGTGACAAACAAAAACATATTTCTATCAAGTTATAATGAACGCAAGCTGATGGTTTTATCACAAGCTCTGTGTGAGTGTGCAGGGGAACCGGACAGCTGGTTCTGTCTGGGTGAGTCACGGCGCGATAAAATAATGAAATGAGTTTGCGTCCCTCAAACAGCCGAGCTGGCATCGGTCCCTGAGGTGTTCATCACTGGGGGTGCGTTCCACAAAGCAGCAGCGCCATGAATGAGACCTTCAGAACATTCTAAAATATTCTAAAAACCTGATGTGTTTTTTCTTTATGTTGTTACAAACCACGATGAATGGATGGGTCCATTTTTGAGGGGATTACCATTACTGGGGTCCCTTCCCGTAAGGTGCAGGGCCCATTAGGAATGTGGCAACACAAGATAGCGACGATATGCGTGAATGTGGTGCCATTTAGTACTAGCAAGAACGCCACCTTCCTTATAAGGATGATGAGTAAACTGATTGGCGAGCCACAGCTTAACTCGGAGCTTTAAACCCTTGTGGGGCGACAGTGCCTCAACTTGTAGGTCGGTGATGAGTTAATGGATGATCTGATGAAAGGCTCGCCACATCAGATCAGAGACAGACAGGAAGAGACAGACAGGAAGAGACAGACAGGAAGAGACAGACAGGAAGAGACAGACAGGAAGAGACAGACAGGAAGAGACAGACAGGAAACTGGACACAAGATGGGAGAGGGAGGCATTTGGTAAGATCCTATCAAACATGCTGGGATATATAGTCGAACCTCATTGTAGCCTTTAGGCTTAGCTCATTTGGTCATGCTGTGTCTAGCCACATTCCTTATAAGGAAGATGCGTATTCACAGATTTTCTCCGTAGTATTGGAGAGACAAAAGTGAGAGATAAGGGCGAGTCGATTTTGCTCTGTCACCGTTTTAAGATAAAATCCAATCCGCCAAAGTTCTAAGGGTGATTCCTGAAGTACCATGGTGGCCCAGAGTCATGTGACCATCATGCATCTGTGTGCGGTTTGTCAGGTGACTCAGGAAAGAGATGGTTCGATTTTGGCGGGTGGAAAGCTCTGCATGTTTCCTCTAACCGGTGAGCGGAAGCGGCACAAAATCCGGTCGGTGCCTGGCTTCTCCGTGTCTCCGTCTCCGCCGTCTGAGCGCTGCCCTCTGATGAAGGTGAGGGCGAAACTCGTCGCTCAGACTTTTTAATCTCAGAGGCGCTGTCAGGGAGGCAGTTTAATTATGAGTGATACAGCTGTGTGTGTCTGTCTGAGCCGGTGTGTCCATAGAATATCAGTGAGCCTGTGTGTGTGTGTGTGTGTGCGCGCGTGTGTGTGTGTCTGTGTGTGTGTGTGTGTGTGCTGACGCCAGTGTCTGGGAGACAACAGGGGCGTACAATTTTTTCAATTGAGATGCCAGTCTCAATGGCATGAAATGAGCGCCTTTCAGCCCCAAACTCATCTATTGTATACAAAAACAGTCTTTTCCAGACATTGGAACGTTTAAAGTTGTCTACTTCCTGTTTGAGTCACTGTGAGACATCAGACAAAGAAGCTGAATAGGTTCAGTGGAAACTCGGCTTCCAGCCTCCACACAATGTCCTTTGTCTGCCAAAGATTAGTACAGACACCAATTGTTGATGCTCCTCTTATTTAGCGCTTTTTACTAGTTTTAATTATCGGCGTTTTTGGAGTGGACACTTCGACTCTACTTGTGAACAATGAACACCGGGGTGAAGGCGTCTTCTAAAGAAGCTGAGCCCCTCCTGACGAGTTTTCTCAAGGGCGTCGAGGGAGCATTCTGGACTTGGTTCTGTGGTTTTTTTAAATCTCGATATGAGCTAAAAATCAAGACAATGAACTTTTCCGGCTAGTAGAATACCGCAAGCTGTTGTCCAATCAGGCGATAGAAAAATGCGATGTACAGTCTAGCGTTAGCTGAAAATATACAGAGTTATTCCAGCTGCGTCCGTTTCATTGAAGGTCAACAATCTAATATCTCTGGAATCCTGATTTTCAGAGATTCTATTCTCTGTGTTCCAGCCTTGAACTATTGTGTCTTATGATACATTCAACACTCTTCTAGGATTCGTCATCCATCTCCACATTTAAAGAAGAATGGAACCAGTGACAGCTCCACTAGCAATGCCAAGATGCCTTGGTTGAAGTAGCGACACTATCTTTTGAAACTCTTTGTATTACATCTGTTTTCTGATAACATATATCCTTAATGTTGATAATCGAACGCATTAAAAATAGAGTCGGCAGAGGAGGGTTCGATAAATACTGTATGTGGCCTCCAGCAGACCTCTGAAGGTGTGCTGAGGTATCCAGCAACAAGACAGTATCGACAGTTCCTTGAAGTCCTGCTATCTGTGAGGTTGGGGCCTCCAGGGATCAGGCTAATTTGTTCAGCAAATCCCTGGAAGATGCTGGATTGGATTGAGTTATTCAAGTAAGTGCGTTTTGTGGAGGTAAAAACTCTGAGTCGGTTACCATGGAAACAAACGTACTCTGGGAACCTCCCCTGGTGGCTACTAGGCTTTCTTCAACAAACCCTGACTTTGTCTCTGACTCCTCCCCCTTCTGAGCCCGAAGCAGAGCAGTCAGAGGGGACGTATCTCATTTGTGTGGTTATAGATGTGGAGCCCCAGATTGAATGTGATTTCACGCCCTGATTGTCCAAACATAGTATTTCTATTAATAGTATTCATAGTATTCATAAGTTCGTAGTATTTCTTTCCAAATTCCATCACTTATCAGGATAACATTCTAAAGCCATTTATGTCAAACATAAGACTCTACATATAGGTATATATATATATATGTGTATATGTGTATAAATATATACATAAATATATAAATATGGACATTTCTCTGCGAGAAGAAAGGAAATTCGCTGCCTGTTGGAATTTAAAACCACTGAATTCTTTCTCAACTATAATACCATGCAGGCCAACGAGGTTGCTCCAGACGCCAATCCCTCCAGCTCAACCCGGGGATCCCAGCGTGTCCCCAGGAGAGACTAGATGTTTAATTGCTCCAGCGAGTTCTGGGTCGACCCGGTATTAACTTTTTAAGGCTTCCACAAGGGCTTAGTGCCCATACAAGACAGTAACATTCTGTTCAATGCGGTTATTTAACAATCTCTGAGATGATTGAACCCACTCAGATAAGATGTTCTACAACCGAAAACTGCGAGTTTCTTATCTTAGGTTAAACCCGCTAACTTTAATACCCCTCTGGAGAATTTCGGAGGTCATTCCTGAACCATTATGCTGCTGAAGGAGGCCGCTGCCATTAGGGTATATGGTTTCCATCGGAGCTGACATCACAATCTTTATTTATGCTAGCCTGTTGCATGCACGGATCCATGTGGACCCAAACATTGCCTGTAGCCCCGGCTCCTGTAGCAAGATGATAAGTGACATTCACGTCACTTGTTGATGGTTATAATGTTATGGATTTTCATTGTATTATTGCATAGAAGATTGGGGTCATACTCATTGGGACGCACAACAAAACAAGATATTTAGAGCAGTGCTTGACACTATGTAAAATGTCGAGAGGTTATTACTGCCTTTTCTCATTTCCCAGTCACATTTAGTATAAAGTCAATCTTGGCTCAAAGGTTGTAGAAGCTTCTTGAACACAAGTGGTTGACGTAAGGAGCGGGGCTAAGGAGAGGTTAATGCAAAAACAAGCATGTAGCAACAGCTGCCTTCTATCTGGGGAATTCTGGCCAAGGTTCTTTAGGATTAGCCAAAGTGGATTTAACTGGAGAGCAAACAAAAAAAAAAGGCACAATTAAAACCGCCTCATTAGACAAATGCCCCTCCGCGTATTCACATTATCAGGCGAGGAAATGGCTCTTTGCTCTTTAAAAAGTTGCATTTGTGAGCAGGTTTCATTGGTCGGCGCCTCTGAAGGTCGGAACAGCTTCTGGAAAAACTACACAGCCTCCTCGTTAACACCTGTCTCACCTTTCAGGTCCTAAATAGACTTCTTCGCTGCGTGTGGAGGTCAGGGTGCCACACTAAGAGGGGAAGGGGTTGATCCCTGTTGCTAATTATGCACCGCATGACATTGTTATTCTTTGCTAATTGCATGCTTTGAGTTTCTGAGGGAGCCTTTTTCCTTAGAGGTTTTTAAAACTCAGTGGATCAAGCCCATGAATGTTTGCTTCCGCGCTTCGCGGCTCGGTGGCTGTTGATGACATTGGTCCAATCAGGATGTACCGGGGAATCCTCTGACAGGGGTGTCTGAGCGGCGGCTGTGCTTCAATTTCATCCATCACTGAAATTAAACTAGAACTATTCTGTCGTCGCCGAAAATATGGCTCAAAAACGTTTTGGAGGTAAAGCTCCACTTATTGTCGGAAATATACAACCGATCTTTCCCAAAGTCAATCTGGTTCTTCTTCGCACTTCGATCAATGGGGGTAAAAGTTAGTTTTCCATTAACCTAAAGTGAGGAATATATGAACAACTAAAGTAAAGTATGATATTTAGGAGATAGATCTCTTTGAGTTACGAGTTTGGACCAAGAATTATGAAGTTATGTCAGAAAAGCTATGATTTTTCAAAATAAAAGCTCCTCCTAGTGAGTAAAATATGAAGTATTAAAGGTAAACACATGCGAGTCATTTACACCAAGTTTGGACTAAATCGGACTAACGGTTGAGAAATAATGGCCCTCTAATATTTCTAAAAAATACAACCGACCTTTCTCAAAATTACTCCAGTTCTTCCTCGTACTAAGGTCTAACTCGGTCTAAACTTTGAAAATGATCCATGAAAGATTTTTTGAGTTATTGCGCTGACCTGCGAAGGATCATGACAATCCCATAATACCCCCGACTTTTGGGGGGAAATAATTGATGTCTTGAATAGATTCATAGAAATATGTGTACGATTTACATTCAGGCATATTGCAGTGGAATTTTCCCCCGGAATCTTTGCTCTACTGTCTGACTGGCTTAAGATGCTTAATAAGTCTATTAGTTCCCCCTAAACTCTGGTGAGACCACCGAAGGGGCTTCAGTTATGAGAGGCGAGATGATCGCAATTGATTTGATTACCCCTGGTCGGCCTCTGAATAAATAGTGACTCGCCTAAGATGAAATGAAAACACTTAAATAACTCCCATCAGCCAAATGAGGATTTTTTTTTTTGAACATCAGAGATTTTTACTGAGCAGGAATCAAGGAAATACAGAAAGAAGACAAGCAGCAAAGCTAGATGACTAACTAGGCCTCTACACCTAGACGGGCTCGGTCCATCATCTGAGCTGAACATTCTCCAGAGGATATGTAAATGTAAGGCTTATTACAATCAGCCATAACATTATAACCACTCAGAGGTGCAGCGACTGATTATCTCATTATGAAAAACTGTACTGACGTTGACGTGGAATGCAGTAGGGTGATCGACTCCCACAAAGCCCAAGTGGTAATGGCGAGACGACTGGGTCAGAGCATCTCCAGAACGGCAGATCAAGTTGAGTGTTCCCGATCTACAGCGGTTAGAACCTACCACAGTGGTCTCAGAGCTAACAAAGAAATACTGGAGCCCCTATCCCTGAAAAAGTCGATGCAGTTTCTGAAGGAAAGGTGCCAGAACCCACAGGTGGTTTTAATGTTATGGCTGTTGAGTGTATAGTTTGTTCGTGAATCAAAATGTGGCAACAAAAACATTGTATTAAAGACTGCAGTTACCTGGACGGGAAGGCAGTCGGTGACGGCCATTTATTTTATGTCTTTACTTTAAAGCTCAAGGTCCTCGGATCAGGCGTGTGTGTGTGTGTGTGTGTGTGTGTGTGTGTGTGTGTGTGTGTGTGTGTATGTGTGTGTGTGTGTGTGTGTGTGTGTGTGTGTGTGTGTGTGTGTGTGTGTGTGTGTGTGTGTGTGTGTGACCGTGAAGAAAATGTCTACATTTATTGGGAACGTGTCAAACAAGTCAACTGAATCAGAAGAGAGGTGTCAACCTTAATCCTGTTCTGTGAGAGAAAGTTGATGTTGTGGCGATTAAAAAAACCTCCTAGCGATATCAGGAGGTCGCGATAAAATTACAGTTCCACATAAACGGGATCCCGAAACTCCGTACGTCGTTGTTTGTGCTGCGGTATTACCGTGTGTGGTATTGTTTCTACGTGTGCGACGGTTGTTTGGGATTGAGTGGTTGGTAAAACTACACTGTAAAAAGAGAATTGTTTGATGAACTCAAAAACGTTCAAAATCAACGCTACGTCATTTCATTTAGGTTACTTGTTGATGTCTTTTCATTCAGTTCATCGCCGATTTTCTTTTTACAGTGATTTATTACAGCCAAAAAGCATTAAAAAATAAATAAAATCAAGGACCTGATGCTTGCCAAAAAGTGAGCCCACTCGTCTGTACTGCTGATGTGATATTGCCAAATAGTGACCCAGATTGATAAATAGGCTGTTTATAAACATTAACTAATGACTTTTAAAGTGTTTATAACGTCATTATGAACCTTTATTGAATCCTTTATGAAGGTACACTGACTGAAAAGTGGAACTTAAACACGATAAATCTCCTTAAGTCAATTCAAATATATCAAATTTGCATTAAACTGGGTCAAAGGTTACAGAGTCGTGTCCGAAAAACAGTTTATCATAAAAAGCTCCCCCTAGTGAGGAAATTATGAACTATTAGAGTAAATATGATATATATATATATATATATATATATATATATATATATATATATATATATATATATATACAAGGGTACCACTTAACAATAAGTAGTTTGTTAATGAATTTTGTAAATACCTTACATCTTCTCTTGATGCTTGCCAAATAATGAGCACACTTATCTGTATTACTAACGTGACATTGCTAAATAGTGACCCACGTTGATAAATTGAGATTTATGTTATAGGCTGTTTATAAACGTTAACTAATGACTTTTGAAAGTGTTTATAACATGATTATAAACCATTTAGGCCGACGTACATTCAAATTCTCCTTATTTGGATTTAAGTGGGCCTCAATTAAACTTTTTCCGGCTGTAACCGGATCCAGAACCCGGTACATTTAATATCACAGCTGGTTCCAGCTCTTCTCATAGCTCCGCAATCTGTAGATCCCGTCAACATCTCTGTCTGTCTCCTGCCTCCGTCTCCGCGTGAAAGCGACAGCTCACAAGTAAATTCCCTTTCATTACAGTCACTCCGTCTGCAGCAGGTGAGGCGTGCGTTATCGCTGTTGTCTCCTTTGCCTCGGCGCCCTTTTCCCTGTCACCGCCGCTGACTTACAGGACAGGAAGTGGGACATTTCATGTCACATTAATCCGCTCGGTGCGTGCGCGTGCACGTGAGCGCCGCCACCTATCCTGATATGTACCAGCATGCATTGCTGCACGCACGCACGCTCATGTCAAAGTGGGATTTTCTTGTTCTGTGTTTTTTTTTTTCTCCTACATACTGAGATAGGTCAGAGAAGATCTGTGCGGTTTGCCCAGGTGTGTGCGGCGCAAACAGGAAAGAGAATTCAAGTCACGCTGCAATGCTAACAAGAATGACATTTTTCTCTTCTCATCATGACATTTTAGCTCAGTTATTTCTTCGACCTGAGGGCCGCCGCAGAGAGAGAACAAGAGGATGGCTAACGGGGGGAACAACCGGAGAAGGCTCCGTGTTTTTGAAATGAAGACCGTCTAATTGGAATCTTATGTATCGCCTGTCAATGAGGCACTTTCTGAAATCGGCGTCATTAAAACTTTTCTTTCCTCCAGCGTCGGGATCATTTCCATGCCGGGAGCGTTCGCATCAAACTCTTTCTCACTTTAACAAATGTGTTCCCTGCTGAAGGCTCATCTGTTCACTCTTTTTTGAATACTCATACTAATGAGTTCATTATCATGTCCTCTTAGATTGTTTGTCATTTCCAGGTGCGTATAAAGTTATTGGATAAATGATTACCTCCCCCTGCGGAGAGGGGAGGTTTCTGCAGCAGGCGTCGGTTTGTTTTGCTATGAAGACAATCTGATTCAATCTTTTCCGGCGGTAAGACGAGGCCCAGGGAAAAGTCCCAAAGATGTTGGAGGTGATCCAGATCCTCGTCTGGAGGATTTATTTAACGAGTCTTTAACGCCGAGGGGAAGGAGCGATACGAGGTTCTGAGTTCATGCAATGCATGGATAAAAGTTAAGCTATGTCATCACTTCACAGGGACACTACAGCCACGCTAATAGATCACAGAGACACTAGAGCATTGCTGTTCCATCACAGAGACACTACAGCCACGCTGTTACATCACAGGGACACTACAGACCCCCTATTACATCACAGAGACGGTCACGCCAATCGACGTTTGGGGAAACGTTGGTTTGATATTTCTAGCACTAGATGGAGCTTTATATCTCCAGTGTCGGGCCATCATTCCTCAACCGTTGGTCCGATTTCATCCAAAATTGGTCCGTATCAATCGACTCGAGAAGATCTGTCTTGTAGATATCTCAAATTTCACTCACTAAGGGGAGCTTTCCTTACAACAAACATTAAATACACCATCTTCATATTCAATTTGAGGAGTTCAATCAAGAGGATTGCTTGTACACGCAGGGGGTTGGGGACCTTTCAGGGATATATCGGCTTAGAGTAGAGATATTCAACACTGCGATCGGCATCTGGTATTATTTTCATCAGGGCGGATATCTGAGGCCGTGAGGTTTGATCAGGCGGTGGGACCTGGTGGACTTTGCTCCGGGTCAGCAGGAGGACTTAAACAGATACGGGATGATTCATGGGGATAAAGTCGCGCATTTCAAATGACACCGAGCCGGAGCAGTGGAGCCACGAAGAACGGTTCTGTACCAGCTCAAAATCCCAGATCCTCAAGGAGTAGAGTTCTACATAAAAGGCGAACTTAATCTTTTAATTAAAAGGTCTCATAATTACAAGATCATTATGTCATAATTATAATAATGAGGAAAGAATCTCACAGTTATACAATAGTGATTTCTTCCGACCGGTTCCTTCTACAAAAAAATTTAAGATTGAATCACTAATCATTGGCAAAAATGTTTGAGGCCATATTAAGAAATATCCATGTCACTTAATGTTGACTGACTGCGTTTAATATTAGTTTAGATACTTCCACCATCTCAACTCGTCAGGATTGAGCAGGAGGTAGGACTTCCTGGAACCAGCTAAAGAAATACAGGTTATAATCTTTCTAGGTTATAAAGTCAAACATTTTAAATGCCCCCACGCTGGATTGGTGGTCTGTCAATGTGATATTTACCAGATAGAAAAGGTAGCCTTTTTCTGAAAGTGTGTTTTCAGCTCAGTTGGTGATTAAACTAAAAGCCAAGTTGCAATAACTGTCATTGTTTTCTGAAATACAAAAACATGTAAACATGTTTACATGATCTATTAAAAAACTAGAAATACCACTCAGAGAGCGCAAACCCCCGCCAAGAAGAAAGCAGAACCCAGATTTAGGTTAGATTCCTGCACATTTCTCCATTAATGTGTGAGTTATTAACAGTCTCCAACAAATCTCTGAGTATCTCTCAGATACTCCGTTGCCGTTCGATTCCTCTGCCTTCCACTTCAGCGTCTCTTGTCAGCCCATTGAGTCCCAAGCCCCAACCCCAAGGGAACGATTGTCATAGAGGTCATAGAGTTGATGTTGTGTATAAAGGTTTAGTTTCAGGGTTCATGTGAGCTCAGATTCATAAGGGTTAACGACCCAACTCTTGTTAATCCAGTCCAATTGACGGGTCGGTAATGTTTAACCAAATCTCTGCCCATCACCTTGAGCTTCCAGCTAGTTTCCAGTCCCTGGTGGTCCATGATCTCTGAGATGCTACGCCTGCTTAGGATTCACTTTCATATATATGTCCTCCTCAGACCAGGCTTTTGTTTCTTTGTCATCAAAGCCGGTTTAGTGGCACCAAGAACTGTCCAGGACTGTGTTACACATCCTACCCAGAGACCCTCCTCCTTATTCTCACTGTCCAGGCGTCATCCTGTTCCAGGAGACTCGGAAATGTTTGAGCCTGTTATTGAATGTCCATCTCACAATGAGGAAGTGAGAGAAGGAAATTACGTGACATTAGAAAAGACGGTTTGGAAATGTGTAAAGGAGGGTTAGTGGATGTAAAGAGGTAGATGGCGCTACCAGGCAGGAGAAATGGGGATAACCAAATAGGAGGTTTCTGGATGTAGTCTGAGGAATATGTAGAGTACGGGCCAAGATGGGAATGGTTGATCCGCCGTGGCGTCCGCCAAAGGGAACAGCCTTTAAAAGCACTTCATACCAACCAGCATTCCAAACGTTTGTCGGCACCAGCACATCCAATACTAACCATTCCCTTCAGGTTGTGGCCATCTTTAACGCCACCCGGCCCAGACTGACTCATGGTTTTCCCTCAAGCTGCTCCATGATATGGGCTCAAGTGTGATGGGGCAGACGAATCCCCTCGGCGTCCCATGATAGAGCTGGTCACTGCGTTTAGCGGACCATTTCAGATATGATAATCATGTCGCGTCTGATCTACGAGTTGTCGGCATTGTCTGTGGGCTTGTTCATGGGCTTTTAATGAGGAAGACATTGTAGGGAAAACCAAGGAGTGATGTGATTTTAATAGGCTCACTATGGCTCACTGGCAAGGGAAAACAGTCATTGCGTTAGCTCTCTCGAAGCGCATCATTCAAGCCAGCGAGGGGAGGGGGGGTCACCGCCCGCTCGCCAGAGTTCAGTCTCATAGAGGAGACATGTTGACGTGATCGTATGTCGTCTTGCCATGTAGATAAGGTGTTTGGAATACATTAACCTTTTTCTCATTTGCTTTTCCGAGCGCACGCTTTTTGTTTCACAGGGGAATGAGAAGCCTTTGCCGCCACAGGGCTCGCATGGGGCTCACGTGGACGAGGCATGTGACTCCCGAACACTCGGCTTTTCGACTGGAGGAGAAAAGAAGAGGCGAGAGGAGCGAGGTGGGAGGGAAGCGACACCAGATGGAAGAGAGAGGGTTTGTGTGACAGCTAATTCTTGTTTTCCTCCCTCATTCCATCGCTCATTTCATTCTGTTGCCCTTCTTCTCTGACCATTAGAGTTCAGTACCCCAGGCTGTGCAATTATTGGTACTGTAAAGATGAAAGGTCACGACTGTTAGCGGTGGGAGAAGGAGGTGACAGAATGAGGAGGGAGAACGTTCAAACTTTCTAAAGCTGTAAAAGGCCAGGCACTGAAGAGGAAATAACACAATTATGGCTGTCAAAAGTCTCACTTATTGGTCATGCAAACCAATGGCTGCTGACCTTTATCCTCAGTGCAGACCTAAACTCCTACCCATCCATTCAATATCTGAGTCGCTTACCCGGTTCAGGGTCACAGGGGGGCCATAGCCTATCCCAGCTGACTTGGGCAGGAGGTGGGGTACACCCTGGACGATATGGTAGACAAGGTTGCAGGTTCAAATCACCTATTTTCTGATTTTGCGCGTTCTCCGTGTTTGTGTGGGTTCTCTCTTGGTGCTCTGGCTTCCTCCCACAGTCAAGAAAAACATACATTATTGATGGATTGGTGACTCTAACTAGGCCGTGGGAGTGAATGTGAGCGATGATGATGGTCTGTCAGCAAATATTTACATCCCCAAAAAGTCGGGGATGTCATGGAATCGTCATCATCACCGTAGATCCATCGTGTTTACGCAATAACCCCGAAAACTATACCATTGATCACTTTCAAAATTTATACCCCCATTGACTTTAGTGTGAGGAAGTACTGGAGAGGTTTTGGGAAAGGTTGGTTTTAATTTTATTCAAGACTAGTTGGAGCTTTTGCTGTGTTTTACTTTATTCTGAATGATTATAAGTATACAGTAATGGACTGGTTACCTTGAATACTGGTGATGCTTATTACTATGTTATTACTACACCATCGCTATAAAAACACAGTGGAAGCCAGCGAATTTTCTAGCCTATAGGACAGTCCACATGGCACCACATCCCATGTTCTCCCATCTTAAAGGCATACATTAGAACACAGCATCACGTTTTGTCTACTGAGACGGCGCCCGAGGGACCGCTTCACCATTTTTTCCTCACTGGAATGGTTCCCTATGGGGCATTTAACCACATTTGGTGCAAATGGATATGCATTCTTGAACACCTCTGACCCTGTGAGCTAAACCAGGAGGCATTCAACTTTCCTCTTCAGAGTTTGAGTTTGTTTTGTATAATAAAATTAAAATATTTAAAGTAAAGGGGCAGTCCGGAAAAAATAAGGGTGAATATGATGTTACTGATGTCAAGGGATTTAGTTTTGCCACATAGTCCATTTTTTTTGGAAGAACACAAAACCTTGGAGTGGAAACTTTAGAGTAGAAACTTGTGTTTGTTCATTCATAACCCAAGAACCGAAGATGAACATGTCATATTCCCTTAAAACAGCCAGAGGAGAGGGCACGCATATCCAAAAAATACCCAAAAAATAAAGTGGGCTGTGTTCAAATAAAAACAGCAGCCAGAGAGAAATATTTCCGCGAATGTTTTTTCTGTAGGACTTTAATTGGGACATGCAAGACATTGATTGGTTAAACCTCAGATCAGATAGATTTTCGATTATACCGATTACAGACATTCCAGTAATGAGTCTGCTCTGCCTCCTCTGCACGGTGCCGCTAACACGACAAAGCCTGACCAAGATTTCTGTGAGACCTAACTTCGCTCCATTCAATTTCTAACCAGCTATTTTCTGTCCGAGTCCTGCTTTCAAATTGTCTTCATGACAGTCATGAGAATTAGAAGAAAGACCACGCTGCTACCAGGCATTCACAAAATCTTAAAAACTACAAGGAAACTATCAGAATAAATGCACTTGATCAACTTATGATTCGAGCGGGGGGGTACCTCTAAAGGTGGGTAGAAGATATGAGACATTCCTGCTACTTCTCACCAAACCATAGATGTCTTTAAACCCTTTAATGTCTTCAAAATCGTTATTGCCTCCTCCTTAGTGACCCCTTTGACCTGTGGTGCCCCCCTTAGGGCTCAATCCTCAGCCCTTTACTCTTCCGCTTATAACTTTAACTGCCACTGGGTCGTACTATTATCAGGCTCAATCAATAAGAAACTAACTGAAAATGTGCTCAACCAGACAGGTAAGCAGGTTTGGGGGCACCATAACCAAATTCTGGGTTATGGTGGACACCAATTTGGATAGGGGTGGTTCTTGGTCCACACTTCAATGGGTCGGAACAGTGTGGAGGCAAAAATAGGCAGGTGGTTATAATATTATGGCTGATTGGAGTATGCATAAAAGCTACTGTGCACCTCTTTCCTCTCGGCTTCAATAATCAGCCTTCAAGTACTTCGCTAAGAATTTATGCGCGGTATTATGATGCAGAGCGCCGTAATCATGGTCATTATGTTACGGTCGTTTGCGTTTTCTCTCGCGAGACTCATTCGCTTGCGTGGCCGACGCGTCTTGCGGTGGTCACCGCCATCACTCAGCATATGTGTGTGAATTTTGGCCTGGAGATATTTGATTTTCCAACTGTCGTAAAGAAACGATTAGCTGGCTGTTATTGATCAACGACCTCGTCGGGCCCCGCAGACGCATGACAGCATCCTCATTAGAAATGAGCTCCGCCCACTCTCGGCGCCGAGGCTCCCCGGAGACGCGTGAGAGCTCCTCCTGTTGAGAGCAAATAGACGGTCGAAGGACAAAGTGAAACGGCAGGAGTGTGAGTGTGTGTGTGTGTGTGTGTGTGAGTGTGTGTGTGTGTGTGTGTGTGTGTGTGTGTGTGTGTGTGTGTGTGTGTGTGTGTGTGTGTGTGTGTGTGTGTGTGTGTGGTGGCGAAAGGATGGATTTGGGCTGTAACGGCTCAGGCAATTTGGTTGTAATAGGAAGATGAAAGGCAGGAGCTACAGGCAGAGAAATAAGCAGAGGGACCATCAGAGTATAAGACACAGCAAATGAAGGAAATTGGAGGGCGGGAAAATTAGGCGGACGGATGCGGCGTGCTGAAGGCGAGGGGGAGTCTGGGAGATCTATATGCCGGGGGAAGAGTGGCTTTTGAGCCGTTTGAATCACGGCAGGTTCCTCGTGCCCTCGGCTCTTCAACGTAAAACCCCGACAGCTGCGGGATATTCCACGTTACTGCCACGGAATTGGATGAATACAACGTCCATCCGTGTTTTTCGCCAGAGCGCCGAGGGACCCGCTCTCACCGGTCGCCGCCCACCCGTCTCCTCCTGCTCATTGTTATGATGAGGCATTAGCCGGCACGGCTAACGTATGGCACACCTAATGAAGAGGAGCGCATCATTAGGACAGAAGAAGACGCCGAGCAGAAAAAGCCCACGGTTGTGATGGAGCGTCCCTGTTCAAACGCCACATGAGAATTTGTAGTTTATGGTCTGGGAGTTAAATCTAGAGTGAAAGCATATCCAGCACTGTAAAAAAATATAAATATGGTAGCAGCATGAAGGTAATTCTTCTGTTTTTGTGGATGTGATTTGTGGTGCAGCTGAATTATAACACATTATCTTTCCATTATTCTGTTCAGCTGATTAATACCCATGAGGTAAACGGTAATACTAATGACTAACACCTCGCTACCAAAGTAATCTTAAGTACCCTTATACACTATGGAGAAAGAAAAGCAGATGATAGAGATGTTTTATTGGTGTGTACCAAAGAGCTAAAAAGGTTGTTTTTTTTCCACTTATGAATGTTTGTCTGTTTGTTTGTGAGCAGGATTACAGAAAAACTAAAAGACGATTTGGCACAACATTTTCCCCACACGTAGATTCAGGCATATCCCATAGGAGATTAAAATGTGGTCACGTTCGCAGCATTTCAAATAAAATAAAACGGGAAATAAGCCGTTTGGAGCGGTGATGCCACAATGTGGCTATTGCTGCCTTTGTACCTTTGATTTCTTCCTGGAGCTTTCTTTGGGGTTGAAGATTGGGGCCAAAGTTCCTATAATTCCTTTTATGTTCTTTTGGGGTTGGAGCCGGGAGCACATTGGGCTGAACAGAGACGCTGAAGTGAAAGGAAAAGGTGACTGTCATCCGTCCATCCATTTTTCTTCTACTTATCCGGGGCCATTTTGCAGGTATAGCAGGCTAAGAAGGGATTTCCAGATATCCCTCTCTGCAGCAAAACTCTCCAGCTCATGCTGAGGGGTCCGAGGCGTTCCCAGGCCAGATGAGTAATAATGTCGTGCAAGCGAGTTCTGAATCTACCTCGGTGTCTCCTCCCAGCTGCTGGAATCCTTGACCTCATTCTTTCTGTCATTACCCAGAGCTCATGACCATAAATGAGGGTTGGGACGTAGATGGACTCAGCTCTTTCTTCGACACAATAGACCGATACAATCCTTGTAGTAACAACGGTCAACCAAGAGCTCACAATAAGACCGACTTCCAGTTCTGGAGATAGTCCTACTCAATCAAGCCTGAGTTTATCCCTGGTCAAAGTCTCTCAGATCCTTAGACATGACCATTTTTCCTAACTCCAACACATTAGATAAGGGATAAAATGTTCACTTGTTATCTAATATATCCCATTCTAATGAAATGACCAATGTTATTGACCTCACCTCTCAGTGGTTAGAATGTTATGGCTGATTAGTGTATTTCATTTGAAGGACGTAGGACTGATAATTGTTGGTACTGTTATAATGAATAAGCAGTTTTTATTGCTGTGAAAAAAGTCCTGAGGGCTCTTTTCATCTATCTATGTGAGAATGGTTTTTCATCTGAAATTGAAAAAATACGATCAAAGCACCATCGCATACGAGGCTGAAATTTTTACAAAGTGTAAAAGATTCCCTAAAATGCTGAAAGCTGTCAAGGGGCACATCAAACTGCCAACAACAACACAGCCTTGAGCATCTCTGGAACGTTTCAATTACTGCATTTCCGTCATATCGTTCTTTCTGTGGACCGTCTCGCACCAGCCGGCGCCTCGATCCACCTTTACATATTCTTGTGTTTAGATAGAATTAATCAATATATAAAATTAGACTTAGGCTGTCGTCCTCGAAAGCAAGGGTATAACCTCGAAAAGTCTGCAATCCCCTTTGTTGGACCGGAAATCCCCTTGATGATCAGACCAACTCTCGAGAAATGATGTCTGGAAAACGTTTTGGGGGAAAAGCTCCCCCTAGTGTCGGAAATATAAAACTGAACTTTCCCACATCTTCCCCAGTTCTTTCTCACACTAAGGTCTATATTGGTCTAAAATTATGAAAAGGCTCCATGATAAAGTTTTTGAGTTATCCCGTTAGCACGTAGGATCTGTGCTAGCCCCGGTGATGATTCAACAATATTCCCGACTTTTCAGGGAATAAATAACTGGGGTCTGGCAGAAACTTTAAAAAAAACTAGACGACAGGAAAGAAATCACCTAATATGTAAATGTTTAAGGGGGGGGCGGTTGTTTTGTAATGGTTAGTACCCACATAAATGGTCTAAAGAGGGACATGGTAAATGGAATAAACTTATGAAACAAATGGAACAGCAACTTGGCGATCAGTATGTTGCTCAAGGACACTCGGACATGTAGACCGGAGAGGAGCCTTCATATAAGTGGACAACCGCTCTGCCACCATCCCCATAGATGGAAACCAGCCTGTGCCACCAGAGCGAACTGAACTCTGACCTTCACGCTCACACTCAACCACAAACCATAGAAAGAGACTCACCCAAGGAAGGAAGTATGTAGGAAAGGATATAAAGATCTAAAGCCATGGAGATGTGAGGGATTATGGATCTTTTCTAGTACTTTGGATCTGGGTTCTACAGTCTCCCTGTATCCCTTGGGTGCATCGCCTTCAGATGTCCGTCAGGCTTGAACTTTATAAGGTCCAGGAGGTTGTTTTTTTTAACAGAAGGGAAAGAAGAGAAGAAAAACTTAGACCCTTCAGTCTATTCCCGGCTGCTGGAGAGTCGTCAAAGCTGGTAGGAAACCCAACTTGACTTCCTATTATTGCCTTCTCAAAAGTCTGGGACATTTTCCTATTGGACCCAGAAAAATGGAATTCATTTCATTCATTCATTTTTGCTTTTCTAGCAATTAACACAAACAAAACATTTAAAAATAAAAACATTTTTTATACTAAAAATACCTTGTTTTACAATTTTGATGTTTGACCCTTAAAACAAGAAAAAGTTAAGAGTTAACGCGATAAATCAAAAACTATTCTGTGGATCGTTTCCAAATTTTATATCCACATAGACCTTAATGCGAGGAAGAACTGGACTGATTAAGGAAAAAGTCGGTTTTAAATTGCGCCAGGTTAAAACAGTACATATTTATTTACTTAATGAGATGCATCTTGTATATATTTCATATTTTACTCACTAGGGGAGTTTTATTTTGTACAAAAAAAAAAGTTTTTCGGACATAACTTCGACGTTAATTTCATCGGCTCAATCAGGCGCATTGGTTGTACAGAGCAGGGGACCGGGGGCTTTTCTGGTTGCCTGGTTGTAATTGTAGTTGCGTTTTCCTGGATCATATTGCAGCCTGGTGTCAAGAGCCAGAACCAGAAGGTAAATGGATGTTTGGACCTGAACAGTCCTGACACAAATCAGACCCCTGACATCATGTCGTTTTGTACAGTGACTGTTTCTCAGCCGCTGAATTTATTGTGAGAAAAAGGTCAGAGAATTACGTGTCCGGTCCCGGCCGGAGTCGTGTCCTGTTTCAACAGAGGGCTTACACCGTTAGAGGTTCTGAGACTCTGTCCTGTCCAGACATTGTTTGTTTTCTGCACAACAGTATTTGTTTTACTTGAGATTGTGACTAGCTGCTGAGTTTTTATTATGTTTTTAGATTCCCCTTTGGACACAATCTTGCAAGGAGATATAGCTTCTTTTCTTTTTTTGCTACTATAGCTAAGCAGAATAGAAAGAGAGGGATATTTGTTTTATCAACAGAGATACACGAATGAAGTAAAGGTCATTCTTTATTGAAGTAGATGATATTTGATATTTAGTCAGACGGAGAGTCTTTGGCTTTAAAACTGCATTTTTCAGCAAATACCAAAACAAGTTCCGACTTAAAATAATTGTTTGAGTCGTAATTTTTTCAAATGAAGTGAAATACTCCAGCGTAGTTTAGCCGAGTGTTTTTGAAATAGACCAATAGTTTGAAAACTAAAAAACAATAAACATGGAGACCTGTTTGTGTAACATGAAGAGGACCGCTCGTACTTTATTTTCATCAATTCAGAGCACATACACAATGCTCGACATCTTTACTCATGCTCTAGCTCTTTCAGAATAAGAGCACTTTGCTTACACTGCATAACTGCTTAGTAACACGAAACTGAAAAACCTTCTGTTTTTTGAAGGAGTGAGTGTGTGTGTGTGTGTGTGTTGGGGGGGGGCATCACAGTTTACTCAGAGGCAGGACAGAACTACACAAACACAGGGCGAACATTAAACTGTCCACACAGACTGAAAACGACAACCTCGTCGCTGTGAAATAACAGTGTCAAGCACTTAGCTGCCGGTCGCCTTCCTTACTGGGTGTAAGGATATGAACGCCTGGCGATGAATCCGTTATGCTCAGACTGAAAGTGGTAAATGTTTTCCAGGCAAGTGGAGCCATTTGGTACCGGGTGGAGACACCAGCTGGAGGGAGGCACGAAGACGGGGTTCACTGGGCCGACGAGAAACCGGCACAGGTGAGTGAGGTGAAGTTTCACAAACAGAGGAAGCGGTCTGGTGATTCACTACCGCTGTGGGTTACACCTGCTCAGAGTCGGTTCTCCTAGTGGGAGTGGGCGCACACCAAAACCTCCGTTTGTAAACAAGTCTTTATCTCCCTCCGAACCATAAGGGTCTAAATCCTACATGCAGTGCTGTGAACAAGTATTGGATCTGACTCTGGTTGATTCCACTGCTTTCCTCATCTCGTCTGGAATATCTTTTGATTTTGGCATACAGTGCTACTGATAAGAACTATGAAACAACTTCCTGTTTGTGAAAATGGTCTATTGACTTGAAGTTGAAGTTTCTAAAGGGGCAAATACTTTTTCCCACAGACCCAGTTTTTATCAAAGACCCTTTTGTTTAGAAACCTATTTTTTGGAGTTTAACGCTGGTTGTTTATGTTTTATGTGGAAAAGAACTCAATCCTCTCAAAGAGAACTCTATCTCTCTTCATCTGTAAAACTTTTAAGTGAGTAAAAAGCTCCACTTAAAAACATCAGTCATGTATTTAGTTGTGTTGATTTTTTTGACATATTTTATCTTCAAACTAATTCAGCACCGACTCTAACTTAAAGTCTTGAGTCCAGTCAACTCGTCAAAAGGAGTCGCTGAAGAAAAACGAGAAACAATCATCATAGTAGCAGACCTCCCAGCATGCATTGTTTCGTCTGTTGAGCTTTTTAACATGAAGTCACGACAGCGTCCTTTCACAATAATAAAAGCGTTGTGAGGAGAATTATTGACTTTAGTCTCTGTGGCTGCCGGTTTCCTGTTGTTTTTGCGCCGCGGCCGGAACCGGGTCGCTCCAGCAGGAGCGGCTGCAGCTGCAGCGTCCTTGAAATGATTAAATGTTTCCTTGAACTCAGAAAATGTGAAACTAAATCTAAATGACATCATCTGTCGATTTCAAATAACCGTTGTTGACTCGCAAACTCTGATTCTTCAGATATTTAAATAAAACTGGAGCGATTAACGTCAGAAGTGTTCCAAGTACCAAAACATAGAAAAACAAAGATTTATAATTAAAGAGTTCAATCTGGGGGGGTTTATTGTGTTTCTTGTACAATACAGGGGAAGTCAGGAATTCATTCTCGCTGAATTATTGAAAAGCATATAAACATACTGTCCATATATATTTATATGGAGAGAGAGAGAGAGAGAGAGAGTTTTGGATGAGCGAGCTTCGTATACTATGAACTGCTAACACCAGAGTGTAGATTGGAGAACCACTTACATGCTCGGCAGAAGGCAATGCAATCAGAAAACGCTGAGCGGCCCTCTTTAAGGAGCGGCGTTGCTGTGACTAAACATTCATTTCGCAACGGCGATTACATCCACAAGTAAATGTTGCTTTACAGACTTTATCTGATTGCTTTATCATATTCAAAGCTCAGAACGCTCCCCCTGCCACTCCCCCTACTATGTTCACGCCGCTGTTTTTGTTGTTCGCAGCAACAAATGCACAATTATCCTCACAGCGGGGTTCTCGTGATGCAGGGGATTCGGCCAATGAGGAGGCTCCCTGTATGGAGGCGCTCGTCGGTAGGCATCTTTTGTTTTGGCTGAGCCTGCTGCGAGCTGCCAGTGAAGATTTATCCAGCCAAATACCCAGAGTGCCCGTCTGCCGCTGCCCTCCATCACTGCCAGCGGTTGACACTGGCTCCCTGTGACATCTTGACTGATTGCCTCATCGTCGACGAAGCACAGAGTCGTGACTGATGTGTTGCTGCGTCTCCCTGGCTCTCAATGATATAGAGATGGCATTTTGGAGACCGCTGCAAGATTTATTTCTTATATCCACGAAAAGTCGGGGATGTCGTGGAATCATCATCATCATCATCATCATCATCGCCGCCGCTGCAGATTGTTTGTGTTAAAACACGCGATAAGAAATGTAAAAAGTATTTTAAATTGAATGGATTGTTTTTTTTTATTTCATACCCACATAGACTTTGGTGCGAGAAAGAACTGGAGTGTGTTTGGGAAAGGTAAGTTCTATATTCCCGACACTAGGGGGAGCTTTAGCAGAAATCGAAAATGATGATTTGTCCCACTTGTTTTCGGAAGTCTTTCCTTATGTTTTGTCTGGCGAATGATCGGGGCGTCCCGTTCCGTCTGAAGGACTAAAGACAGTCTGACCTGGTGGATTGGACCCGACATTGTGAGCATTCAATGGTTCTGTTGGATCTTCTCAGTTCTAACAGATCCGTCTGTAATTCACACAATTATCCAAGAAAGACAACTGAGAGTCCTCGATTTAATTTCCTTTCTATAAAATGATCCGAAGAATAAGATTTTGTCTCCTTCATCATTCTAATAGTTCATGTTTTACTCACTAGGGGTGTTTTAAAAAAAAAAAAATCGACTCAAGGAAATCTATCTTATAAATGACATACTTAACTCTAGTAGTTCATGAATTCACCCACTAGGTGGAGCCTTTTTAATGGAAAACATTAAGGTTTTCCAGACAGAACTACAAAAACTACTTCATGGATGATTTCTCAACTTTGTACCTGATAGGTCTTACTGAGAGGAGGAACTGGATTGATTTTATTGAACGGTTGGTCCTATATTTCTGACAGCAGGGGGAGCTTTACTTCCAAAAGTTTTTGCGTCAAAATTACCTAACCATTAATCCGATATACAACAAATTTGTTTCATATGAATCGGCGCGAGGGGAGGGGTTCTGAGGGGGAAATTGCTTGTACAATGCAGGGGATTGGGGGATACACCCTTGCAGTCAGGGACAACAGCATGGACGTAGTTTTATCTGGGTTAAGTAATCTTTTCTTTAACATTTATAATAGACGGGTAGTTCCTAAGGACTCAGCAAGGTTGTACCTCGTACACTAGTTTGATCCCAAACACTGAAGGCGGGGTTAAAGGTCAGAGGAGAGACAGGTCTCTTGGTCCCTTATTCAATACGCAACAGAGAAACTAGCCACAGGCAGCATCCTGTGGGGGGGGGACGAAGTCGGACCTCATTTACCAGCTCTAGGTAGCAGCAGCAGTGACTGGACACCGATGCATCAATAAGCTACCAACACACACTGATGCCCACACACACACACACACACATCAGTGCTAATGAGGTACAAAAGAAAAGGTTAGCGCTCCAAAACGTGAAGTCCGTCCATGGCCATGCGGCGGATGCCAAATTCTCAATCGCATGCGTTTCACCCCCTCTGTTTTCAATCTGTATGATAAAGAGCTCGGGAGGAAGGGCAGTGAATGAGGGATTCTGGCAGGAGATAAAGGGCAGCCGCGGTCGAAAACAGCAACGGCGGAAAAAACAAAACAGGGCAACTCCTCCAGACAACCAGCATGTAAGCTAGGGAATTTTTTTTTTTTTTATCCACCCTGCCAATATTGATTTCTGTCTTTGCTTTTCTTTTTCATCAATGCCTAAAACTAAACCCTACCTCCCCCAACCACCAACACCGCCTCCACCACCTCCACCACCTCACAACCTCTCCCGTGGCCCCCTCCGGCGGGTGGTTTTACAGAAGTAGCACACCAGTGTCATGATGTGGTTCACTCACTCGCAACTGCAATCTCCAGCGACTCCTGCTTTCTGCTGTAGCATCTCATCGCTTCAGAGAGGATTCCTCCATCAAAGTCAAACTGTGAAGCGAAGGAGGATTTAGCTCCGGCCCGTCATCTGGAGCCCTGCACAATGGAAGAGGTTTCACCGCCGTACGCATCAGAAGGATTTATAGAGGCAGCTTAGGATCGGTTGTGCAAACCTTACATTAAATATTTCACAAAGCACAATGAAAGGTTAGGGATGATGAATGAATGAATGTTCATCACTATTAACATTATGACTTCTGTTGACGAGGTCATGTTCTTTCCTCGGCGCGTTTGGTTATTTGTTAGCCAGATTACAGGAAAACAAATAGATGTGCGTGCGTGAAATTTCACTCAGAGGTAGGTTCAGATATTGGTGACGTTCATTCATGAAGAATTTGTTTTTTTTCTCTGTTGTCGGTTCCCTTACCCATAACCCACTTGTTTCCATCCATAGCTACCGCCGGTACTGGCTAACAGTACCAGTGACGGTGGTTGTTAATCTGAGCTCCAGTTGATACGGTTCTTGTCCCTCATATTGATTTGGCAAAGATTTTACACCGGATGCTCTTCCTGATGCAACCTTACCAATTTATCCGGGCTTGGCGCCGGTACAGGAAGTACACGGATTCGTGACCGCCTTTGTGGCCGGTTTAAGATTCCGGGAAAACCAACAGACAAATTTGCATGAACTTTTACCCAGACATTGGTTTTGGTATCAAAGATGGATGACGAGGGAAGGTAATCGTTAACCCTTTGTTTACAAACAGCTGTTTGAACTTGATCCTTGATCAGGATTCTGTGCGTAACGCTAGCCATAATTCCCTGAATCCTGTAAAGCCTCATCGTTTCTGCTGTTATAAAAGGAAGCTTCCTTCCTCAAAATCTGTTACCCTGATTCATGCCCCACCTCCGGCTTCCTATGTTACTCACTCATCCCTGTAGTCTGTGAGGCTCGCCATCTGGCCCCAGCAGGGCAGCCATGATGGCCGCCTCAGCCTCTGCACAGAGCAGAAACGAGCTTCTCGCCCCAGCGGCTCCGCGGGTTGTAAAAACCTTCTTTTCCACTCAGACAGGCGACCATGTGGAGTGGATTATTTCCTGTTGACTCGTGGTGATGCCGGCCCCCCATACGTCAGCGCCGTCACTTGCCTTCGGCCTTTTGCGTCACGCCGCGACTTAATTACGAGGTTTGTGTCGCAGGTGTTCGGAGGAGGGACTCCTCAGCGGGAGGCTTCTCAACGTGCAAATCTCGCCGTTGCTTTAGCGCGAGCTCAAAACTGAAAGCTTAGAAGCGATCACAGGAAGAATATCCTTCTCCCTCAGAAGCCGACTCCTGAAGACTTAAGGGGATTCATTCCATTAATAATGTTAGAAATGTAATTCTGTGGTCATTGATCCATTATTTGAGATCAAACAAAAATGCTAAAACTATCAAAAGGACATTTGTGGATGAAATATAAACCAATTAGTGTCGGTGTCATCATGTAATGCAAATATAGGTAGACTGTTTTTGGTGGGCGTGGCCTACTGGGTTACTGACCGCTGCAGGAAGGTCGGAGTCTTCGTCCAGAGTGGATGACAGTATTGCCATCATCCTCCTTTATCCCACCACCCCCACCAGGTCGAGGGGGCATCCCCCTGATCACCTGGCATCCCTGATCTGCTGCCAACATGTTGGTGCCGCATAAGTCAACACTTCCTCTGGGGTCTTGTGGAGACCATGCCTCAATGAGTCAGAACTCCTCGCGGCCGACACAACATCAGACAGATGTTACGGTTCGGTCACGTGGTTAATGTATGTCAGAAGGGAAAAAAGTAACTTCTGCAAAGCATACAGTCACTAAAATCTGCTCCGACAAGCCTCCCCTCTCCTTCAAATGCATTTCAGGAACTTTGAGCTGCTGTACTAACAGAACCATCTGGTTAATAATTACAGTCACATATTATCCACGGCGCCGCACTCCTCTGAAAGTCAACACATCTTTATCTCATAAATACCGCAGTGAAGGAAATCCGTCTGCTCAGGCTGCTGTAAGCACGCCATTAAGTCCAACCGTAATGACATATTTTAAATGCCGCGAAACAAGCAACGTCATCAAAATAATGAATCACCCTGCAGGATCTGTCAGAATCTACCTCTGGGTAAAATTTCATGCAAATCTGTCCTTTAGTTTTTCCATAATCTTATCTGTGACAAAAGTGCTGGAGTGGAAACTTTAGCTCCTCCCTTGACGGAGGTAATTAGATGTGAATGTATGTCTGATAAACAGTGTTTTTTCATGAAAAAACTCCCCCTAGTGAGTAAAATATGATAAATACATGATAGATCTCGGCAAGTTGATTCGAATTCACCGAATTCTGTCTAAATCGGACCAACGGTTGAGAAGTTGTGTTCTAATAACTTTAGTGGACAAACCCCCACCTAGCGTCAGAAACATGCAACCTACCTTTTCCAAAATAGAACAGCAATGACCTTCGACCTGCTTGGGCATTCCTTTGGATCTTTTTACTACTGTTCATAGTATTCTCCACTTTTCTCCCCTTTGATCCATCCCAGATCCTTGGAAATAGTTTTTTAACCCTTCCCACACTCATAGGAATTTCTTTTGTGTTGGGCATACTACGCTACTGGTGAGACCTGTGAACCTTCCTTCTTCCGAAGATGGTCTATTCAAGTTACCGGATACCTTTCAATCTTCCAATCGGGGGATAGCGGCTAGCGGCTCTACCCACCAAGTGACATCCGCCCCTTTGCCATCATTTAAAAGCGATCCGTGTGTACGATGAACGTTTTCATGTTTTTTTGGAACGTGGAACTTTTCTAAAGCACAAGAAAAGTAAAACTCTTCCCGGAAGTCCCAGAGAATCCCTGTTTTCTCCTATATTGTACCTATGTTGGTCCTCCTTTGTGTTTCTAGTCTCTCATCCCGACTCCCTCTCTCCATGGCTGTATGTGAGTGCTGCAATCACCCGGCTCTTCACCTCTACTCGACTGCCTCTTGGATTGTTTAGCCTATACACCCTATTCTTCATCAGCTCGTCATCATGTTATATTTAAACCCTCAGCCCCCAGCGCTCATTGACGGATTGCTCACAATCCTGTTACAGCGCAGACTCTCAGCCGTTTCACTTGTAGTTACTTTGGCTCAACCCTCATTCAACCAAACAGTTGAGAAGGACGTTAAAGCAGTTTTCTGTGGATCCTCTCACCAGTTCACCAGTTGTCCTTAAGACCACTTTGATAACCACTGCAGACTGGGAAAACTCAACAAGACCCGCAGTTCTGCAGATTCTCTGACCCAATCATCTACCCATCACAATAGTCAAAGCTGCTCCGATCCATAGAGTTGCTCATTTGTCTCGTTTCCACCACATCCAACCTTAAGAATTCTTTACACTTTAAATGACTCTAAAAAAAGATCCATGGAACGCTATTTCTTAAAAACTCAAGCAACACCAATATTAATTTACCCAACGCATCTATGAGAAGTCGGGGCACTCACATTTCCGTTGCGATCCGTGTGAGTTCTGTTTCGGCGTGGAGAATAGCCAACGACGCTCCTCCATCTTGATCCGGAATTTATTCGGCAAAAGGAGGTTTCGCCCGTCCTCTTCCTCGGTCAACTGCTGGCTGTCGTGAAGCACTCAGATCAGAGGCGATCCAACACGAGGCAGACGCTGGAGGCTACAGATTTCGGGAGAGCTTCTGCAATCTTAAGTTGAAAGCCCGCAAGAGTAGAAGAAAGTCTGTCGCTGACACGGCGGCATTATAGAAGGAAACCAAACGGGCACGGCTGTTTTATCGTTGGGTTCTCTGTATGAATGCAACATCAGTGAGAGAAACTTTATGGTTTCAACGTTTAAACTTTGCTGGGCGGTTGTGAGGCATTCATGGCACAAATTTAAACCGAGAGAATTTTAGCGTTAGTTTTCTCTCCCTGATTCACTCAATACTTTTTATCAATTTTGCAAAAGACCCGTCATAAGGCAGAATTGCGGATAAGTTAACCCCCTTAAAGTTGATTTTTATCTTCTTTAAGTTGGCTGATTTTCGGCATTCTATGTTTTGATGTAATATCGCCGCTCCTTTTCAGTTTTTACGTTCGTGTGGCACCAAATTCAGAAATGTTTGTATCTTTTTACGGCATAGACAGATCAAATCGGCACTAAGAACATCTTCCTGGTGCTGAAAAAACTTTTTCTGGGAAAAACAAATGTCTCTAAGAGGATGACGGGGAAAAAGCATTTTTTTTTATAAATTTAGATCTCACAAGGAATTTGTTTGAAAAAGTTGAACAGATTATCACCGACTTGAAGGACTGGAGCCGAACTTGACTATTTTCACCCCAAACACGTCTCCGGTCGCGTCTTCCTTCAAACCACTTACATTTGATTGATTGACAGCTGTATAATAAATAGGATCAATTCCAGCTCAGGCATTAAATGACCTGTAATTAAGCCGTTGATTGAATGTTCTGATGTAGGTAATTGATTTTATTGTCCATTTAATTTAAACCAAAAATCTTGAGCGGGGTTCTGAGATTCAGTGACTGATGCCATCACGGAGAGAGAGAGAGAGAGAGAGAGAGAGAGAGAGAGAGAGAGAGAGAGAGAGAGAGAGCGAGAGAGAGAGAGAGAGAGAGAGAGTGATCTGACCGATGCGTAGTTAATGTGGGCGCCATCATTTCATCGACCCGTCACCTAATATCTCATGTTTAGAACTCAAAATATCCCCCTGTATAATTTCAAGGATGAATAAAAGTGAAGACGACATTACTAACTGAGTTTCTGTTCCATGTGTCGGATTTTGGTGGGACTGAGATGTAAGCGGGACAATGGAAATATCTTGTCACTAAAGCAGACCCGGTTACCTTTAGCCGGGATCTCTTTCAACAGAGACAGTTCCAGGTTTGGTTCAGGGCTAGATTCCAATTTGAAACCAGTTCGTTTGTGATTCCAGACCTGACAAACGGGCCCTCGTATGTAAAATAAATCCGTAATGTATATATTTTATTAGAAGTAATGACGTGGCTGTAGTGATTCACCATGACGTAATGATGTGGTCCTAATACTTCCGAGATGTAATGACATGACTCTAGAGCCTCTCCATGATGTAATGACATAGCTGTAGTACCCCTGAAACCAAATGACATAGCTATAGTACCTCTGAGATGTAATGACATGGCTCTAGTGCCTATCCATGATGTAATGACATGGTTCTATTGTCTCTGCGACATAATGATATGGCTCCAGTACTTCTGCGACATAATGACATGGTTCTATTGTCTCTGCGACATAAAGACATGGCTCTAGTGCCTCTGTGACATAATGACATTGCTCTAGTTCCCCTGAGAAAAAATAACGTAGCTGTGATACCTCTGAGACATAATGACATCGTTCAGCGTTTCAAGGGTCAATGATGTAAATGATCTTTTCAGTGGCTTAAAAAACACAAACGTGTTATTTGTTCGATATTTTTGGATACTTCTTCTCCTCTGGGATTTTTGTAACCTTCCTCTTTGAAAAGAGTTTTGGTCCAATTATGGAAATATTGCTGCTCAGTTATGCAGGCAACCTCGCCACCGACATGACGTTCCTTCACGAAATCGCTGGAGTTGAATTATTAAAAAGGAGCATTTTGCGTTAATGCATTTAATTATAGTCATGATGAAATAAATAATTCATGACAAATGTTTTTTCTTTTTTTTTGTCTCTTACCCAAAGTATCTACAATTCAAATGCAGTCGTTTACTGTTTTTGTTTTTTTTACTCCCCCACTTCAGGTTCATGGAGAGTTTTTCTCCACTCGAGGGAACAAAGACTCTTTAATGACCGGCGGCACCTGATGCAATTCTTCCTCAAAGTCTGGCTGCGTTTTCCCTGGAAGTTACAGTTTGAAGCGCCACCATGTTGATTTGATTGCTTCTCCGGACTCCCGGAGAGCGAACAGGAAAAGAAACGCTGCTTCATTCTGCGGCGGTTACATAAATGTGGCGTTCGTGTTTCCACACCGACGGCGGGACTCGGAGCAGATAGAAGTTTAAATTTAGCCGTGAAATAACCGTTTCATCACCGCTAATTAAGAGCAACAAAGAAAAACTTGTCAGGGGTAGGTCCACGAAAAGTCCCCAATCCCCTGCATTGTACAAACATTCCCCCTGATTGAACTCTTCAAATTAAATGTGAAGTTATGTGTTTTTTTCATCAAAAAAAAAGGTCCGCCTATTTACTAATATCTGAACTCTAAATAGGCTAATACGACTCTCTCTCCGCCCGTCTAGTTTTTCCATGCTGCATGGTCACGCTCCCTCCACCTCCCCATCTCCATTTAGTCCCGGGAGATCCATCAGCCTCAGCAGAGTCATCAGCCACCACCACCAGTATCCAGACTTAAAAGGGGGGGTCAGTCCCCGAAGAGTCTGAGCACCACAAAATTTCTGATGGACCCGTTGTCACATATCCTCTGCTGTAATAAATAAATGTATGACTTTCGGCGCAGAGACGGAGGATGCTGAGTCTCAGCGAAGTTTTACAAAAGTACCAGCTGTCGTGAAACGTAAGCAGTTGTGCATCCCACCAATATACACCAGTAAACCTCTGTGTGATAAGCCGCTGCCTCTTAGCTTGATCCGTTAGCTCAAAAACCCGTCTGAGGAAGATGCATGCGCTCACATACGCTTACTTGTAACACCAAAAGTGTAACGTTAGATCCCCCAGAGGCTAAGTGTTGCTGCAACATCAGCAACAGCAAAGCTTGGGCTCTTGGAGATAATGTACTGTACGTGTGTTCAAGCGTGTGCACCTTACCCAGACATGGATGGGTGCTAAGACTTTGCATAGAGGCTAACATTTCTTAAAATGGGTGTAGATTATAATCTGTCCAGGCCGTTTGGAATCCTGAGGCTTCTGGAGATCTGGATTACACGATACAACAAGTCCTCATCTTCTTCACTGCTTGGAATGAAGCTGCTTTCCTGTCGTAAATTCAAGGAATCTATGGAGATTAGTTGTGACCGAACTCTCCGCTTGTTCCTTCAAGCATAAGCGAAATTGTCAAAGAATTATTCCATAATGCAGCGACACCAAACTCTTTTTTAAGCGTTTTCTATTTCATGTATTAGCTTTAGAGCTATAATGGAACCCATAAAATGTCTAACCGTGCACAAATAATTACTTTCATAATGAAAAAAAAATGTGCAAACTGAAATTACCGCATCAAATCTGCCCCTTTATTACATTTTTCACACCACACTTCAGCTTTGGCCGTTTTTTTCAATGCTCGTAGTTGAAAGAAAAAGCGCGAGGAATTTCCAGTCGGCTCTTCCTCTCATCTTCCAGCCGACCGCCATCCGACCAGCCTGCAGTAGCTTAGGTGAGAACTTCCTCTGTACTCCCACCTTCAGCGTTTCCTCAAAGTCCCGAACCAAATCCCGACCAGGATAATCTCCTCCCTCCACTCTGATGTACTTCCATTCATCCTCGCCTTGTACTGCTGCCAGCTCAGACCCGTGTTAGGGAGAAGGAGAAAGAGGATTTCCTCTGCTTTCCCTTTGCTCGGGCACTTCACTGAGGTTGTAAGTCCACGCTGCCGTTCGGAGCTCCACGGATTGAGCTCAGTGTCACCTCAAAGCGCCTGAGGACACCTTCTTGTTATCATCTTTCCTCCAGATGCAGGTTAATCTCTCTTACCTCCACAGGAAACCCTAACGAGCGTTAAAAATCGCTGGAATCCTCAGAAGAATACCGTAGCAATGGCCTTCTGATGTAGAGGGCACCATTTACATGAATTAAATGTTTATCTGGCTATTCATGTCCCTGAATGTGTCACGGTTGTGGTCTTAGCTGGAGTTTTATTTTGAAAGTTCACGATTCCGGCTGTTGTATCACCGTTTCCTTTATTTCTCATGTCCCGTCTTTCCTGTTTTCCTTTTGATGTAGTTTTCTCTTTTGTACCTTCTACTTAGGGTTTTTGGGGGTTTCAACTTTCTACACCTTCTCTTTTAACTTCCTGTCTGTGGATGTATCTGTTTCTTTAATCAATCTTGTTGTTTTATTACCTGTTTTTAACTTTTTTTTGCGCTTTGTCGCAATGTTCCTGATTTTTTTGGTGTAAAGCACATTGAATTGCTGGTTAAACATGTGTTTCAAAAGCTCAACGTTTTAATCGTTGAATGATTTCTATAGCTACAAGTATGAAGGATTTTAAAGGTGTAGATGGAATAATAATAATAATAATAATAATAATAATATTAATAATAATAATAATAATAATAGTAATAACAATAATAATGAAAAGTAGGAAAACAATAGTGTGGATAATTACAATATTAATGTCGTATTAGTCCGTCTGTCACCAGTAGACAGTAGAGTACCGGATGAAGATACTCAGTCATGACTTCAGAGAGTTTAGAGAAATTCTGGTGATATTTATTGCATCTTTTTCACTTGCTGGAGGAAATTACAGTATGAGCGTCGCTTCTGTTACACGTGTGAGATGTTATTGTGTTGTAAAAGCTGCCGACCGCTCGCCAACGGAACCACATCATCTGCAAACAGCAGAGAAGTCTCCAGATTTTCCATATTCATGCTAACTTGTTCACATAGCGTACCACATTCAACTAGGGTGCCTTAGTTTGAATTTTTAATGGCCTCTGAACAACCTGCTGTTTTTTGATAGACTGGGAATAACAGCCTCTTGAATTTTACATTCCTTAATCTTATATTACTCTCTACAGGAGAGCGAGAAAACCCCACCGCAATCACCCGCTCGCAAAACATAACCAGGAGGGAAATATGTCGACTCAATCATGAATATTAATTCCACTTCATGTATCAAAACCGTAAAATCATCAGGATGGAAGATTAGCAACAACCACATGAAAAAATAAGCTGGACGGCAGAAAATATTCAAAATGAACGCCTGCCGCACACACGATTACGGCAGCAGCAGAAAGTGGAAAAAAGCAAGTAAAGTTGTCTTGACATACTGATCAAATTAAAAACTCAACTCATGAAACGCTGGTTAGCAGGAAGTTACCTTAGTTTGAGGAAATATAGCAGTGATACCAAAGTCACCGCTCCGGGAATAGCTGACTCCAGGGAGACTCCAGCGAGAGGCTAATGACATACAGGTTGCTAACCCGGAGATGTGATTGACTTGGAGTTACACTGTGATGATTATGTGTTCCCTTTGTTTTTTTGAGGAGTGGGTACTTACCTTATGCTGATCCAAGCCGGGTCACGCGGTCAGAGCTGGTTCTGGTGCTTTGAATTGGAAAAATGAAAGGCATGTTAGCAAAAGCAGGAACTTAGCTAGAGTTACCTCAGTGGGAGAAGCTGCTCCGCATCAAACTGGCCGTGGAGCCAGGAAATGTCGCCTGGTCTGATGAGTCATGTTTTCTTTTACGTCCTATGAACAGCGTACCTGGAGAAGAGGGAGCATCAGGATGCATTATGGGAAGAAGGCAATCTGGGGTGTGATGCTATGTGCAAGGTTCTGCTGGGAAACCTTTGGGTCCTGCTGTTTAAATGAGAAAATATGTAGAACAATAATAGAATAATTGAACCTACTTAACAAAAAGCACTATTGCAGGCGGCCAGCGGGATCATTCTTCTTCTTCTGCAGAAGCGGTTCAGGGACGGTGTAACAAACACGATTTTGCGGAGCTGACTCGGCTCTGCAAATTGCCCACATCTCGATGCAATCGATCGCCGGTGGGATGCGCTGGAGAAATAAAGTCCAATCCATCACAACTTGCAGGACTTGAAGGATCTGCTGCTAAAGTCTTGGTTCCAGATACCACCACCAGCACACCTTCAGAGTTCAGAGCCAGAACTGGGAGACGTTGGGCCAGTAAACCTACACAAACTAAGGCTGGTGCTTAGCTAAATAGTGATGAGGAGAAATAAATGAAAAATAAATATATGCAGTGATAATATGAACTTGACAACCTGCCCAATATATGTAAAAAGAAAAATCAGTTTCAGATAAAGTCGAGCGCATTGGTGATGACAACCAGGCGGAGATTTGTTGATCTATAACGCTCAAAACATGAATAATCCCCTCTTCTACAATTGCATAAATCAGCAGCAATGAAGCATAAAAATGCAAGTCAGACAACCCAAATAAATAAACCGCCTCGCTGCACAAAGATGACAGCAGACGCAGATTTCTAGATTTTTCTAAAAGATGACCGTCAGCGTATCGATTAAAGCCTAAGCAACGCCGTCAGCGCGGGAGAGCCGACCGTGGAAATGATTTGTGACGAATGCGTCACATGCTCTGCTTAGTATGGAGCGTCTGGGGAAGATGTAAATACCACGGCCTACCTGGTGCGTGATTACACGCATCCAATACTACAAGGAAATAATTATGGAAATGGGCCGCCAGAGCGACTGCAGCAGTGTTTACATCCTTGAAGCCACAATAGAATATTTTACGCTGCTGGAGACCCAACAGGCCGACCAGTGAGATTCTGACACTCTGGATACAAGACCTAAAAAAAAAAAGCTGATTGATTGAACTCCGTGAAATTAAATGTGAAGTTTGTGCACAGTTTCCCCTGGTGGGTAGAATTTAAGCTATGAGAGTAAAATACGATATATATACTAGATGGATCTCCTCGACTTAATTCATTTGCACCAAATTTGGATTAAATCGGAGCAACGGTTGAGAAATTATTGCCCTTAAACCTTTGGAGTTGTAGCTCCCCCTAGTGTTAAAACTATACAACTGACCTTTTACCCAAATCAATCCAGTTCTATCCCATGCTGAGGTCTATGTGGTTATGAAATCTGAAAATGATCCCCCATAACAGTTTTTGAATTTTCCTGTACACTGTAAAAAAAATAAAAAATAAAAATAAATAAATAAAAGGTTTTTAAATCTTTTTTAAAATGAAGTACTTCACAACTTAAATTTGAGACTCAATAATATTTAGTTCAAGTTGAACAGTTGAACGGTGAACAGATTCTGTTTTTACGGTGTAGTTCTTATCAGAAAAATAAAGGCGGTTAATAGTTTTTCTTATTTCAAGGTTATCAAAGTTTATTCTAGGAAGTCCTGTAAAACATTTAAGAAAGTAATGTGAGTGTTACTGGAGTTTCTGATAAGTCCATTCCTGTTTTATTTTAAAAATGTCCCCCCTCGTGTGTTAAATGTTACTTTCACATCTCGTCTCAACTTTTTTCACACCTTTTGGTCCAATTAGTCCCCAGTTGCCCTCTATGTGTTTTATCTCTACGCTCCTTCCTCTCTTTGCCAGTTTATCTTCAAGCCTTCCAGTCTCTCTCTTGTCTCTTTCATTGTTTTGATTCCCTGACCTTCACTGATATCTGGATTTCTGCGCTCCACATCTGATTGGTTGGCTTACTGCCTTGGCTTTGGCGTCTGCCAGGCTCCGCCTCCTTTTAGACCTCATCGTTCCTGTGAAGAATCATACGCTTCGATTGTAAAGCGAAGAAAACTTCTGGCTCTCTTGCTCTTTTCAAAATAATTCCACAAAATAATTTAATAAGCTTGGCAATTTTAAGATATCAAACACTATACATGGAGAACAGACGAATAAAATATATAGCGCTCATTCAAATAGAACTGCTTGAAGGTTAAGATGGCAAGAAAATGTTCCTTGTGCAGAAGAAAATCACACTCCTCTCAGGAAGGTGTCCTTCATCGGTGCACTTTGCCCCCTTGTTGCTCCAGCAGTAATCAATGGAAGGGCCGGGGCTTTAATTGGCATCTATGGCGGGTCAACGGTCCTGCTGGAGCCGTGAAGAGGCGGCTTTCAGACCGACAACCAACCCAGAGAGAAATTATTATTATAGCTGCTAGGTGGCTGTCAATGGCTAAACTCGGCGTGGTGTGTGTGTGTGTGTGTGTGTGTGTGTGTGTGTGTGTGTGTGTGTGTGTGTGTGTGTGTGTGTGTGTGTGTGTGTGTGTGTGTGTGTGTGTGCGGTGACATCAGCGAAGGCTCCAACCGGGCGGTGATGTCAGCTGGTGCCGCTGTGTGTGCGTGACAGCTGACATCGCCGCCCGGTTGCGAGGCCGCGGGCTGATGTTCTGTTTCGCGATGTGGACACGCATGGCGATGATGTGGGTCGACACACGGTATCAGCTACATGATGGTGGGAGCCCGTTACTGTCGTGGCAAGTCACATGGGAACGAACTGAGGCTTGGAGCGATGGGGTTTCCCACGCGGCATGTCTGCGGCAAAAGAGATCAGAACCATCAGAACTCTGATCGATAAGCGGGCCTCGTTCACAGACATCTCCATGTTCTGAAATCAGTTCTTAATAAACCCGATAATGTCCATTCTGAGTCCTTACCTCTTATTTTAAATGTGACTGGAGCGGTTTATGATACGACCCAGTGGAAGCGTGTTTATGCAAAAAGTAAGGGGCCAAGGACGGAGCCCTGGGGGACACCACATGACATAAGGAGCGACACAGGAGGAGGAGTTAACCGGGACTATTGAGAAAGTCCTATTCAATAAATAGGATTCATTTTTGGTAAATTAAAGAATTTGAGGACTTATGCAATTTGATACAACGGAAACATTTGTAATGAGGGTCAAATCATTTTCTAAAACCAGTCTTTACCAAAATGTCGAGAAAAAGTCGAAATGATTAGAATGAAGACAAAATGTCAAAAAAACTTTTTTTTCTGGACATTTCGACTTTTTTCTCGCAATGAAATATGAGAAAAAAACCTTCCTCTGATTTAGTTTGACTTTTTTTCTGGACATTTCAACTTTTTTCCACGTCGACTTTATCCTCAACATGTCGACTTAATGCAAAATTCAAAAAAAAAAAATCCTCCCCTTATTCAGTTCCACTTTATTTTCAACATTTCTCAAAATGAAGTCCTATAAAAAAAAAAAAAAACCTTCTCTTCTCATTTTTTTCCCCCTGAAGCCTTACCCTTATACTCCTTCATGAGATTGAATTTATATGTTGACAAAATAGATTTTCCAGCACAACACGCATATCGACACCCGGCACATGTTATGCGTGTGAAGTAATCTATCTTGATCCACAGATCATAATAATAAAAATAAAGTCTCCATCAGTCTTAATTGAACAGCCACGTGTTCCAGTAACACGATCAAGTCAGGAATAAGAGACTTAGAAAGAATCATTTTACAGGAAAACCCGTCATTTCTCTGACAGGCGCCGCCGTCAACAAACACATAATGTGCATCGGGGCGCCCCCTGACACCACCTCGCCGTCTGTGACAGGAATATATCCGCATAAATCCATATTGGGGGCTTATTAGCCGAGCCCGACTCTTTATTGTCTATCTGTTCATTGTCACTTTTCTTCTTCTGTTATTAATTACCTCGGCTTAATATAAGTGGATTCCTCATTTCAGACGGTCATTAGGAGCGCATTACTGCGCCGCCGATGCGACGTGACTTATTTACTTCGCAACAATTTTTCTCTCCCGTGTTTGCCTCAGAGGTAAAGACAGGTTGCGCCGGAGAGGAAGCACACCAACAGCACACGCCGCCGCCGCCGCCACCGCCGCCGCCGCCGCCGCCGCCGTGTGCAGCCCGAGCCGCGAGAAAATGGATTTCCGAGTTTGCCTTTGCAACCCTCAGCAGGGCACTAACGTTATATTATTGGATGTTAGCACCTCTCAAGTTTTTCTATTACCTCGGTCGGTGACTTGACATCCCAGTTAAATAGAAGCACAACATGGGCCTTCAAGCTCGCTCGATTGTTCTGACCCGGTGAACCCCGCAGGACCGAGGGAAACAGAGCTGGGGAGAGGGGGTGGAGGGGGAGGGGTCTGCACCAGGGGAAAAGGCGTGTCCGCGCTCACGTGTGCATTCAGCATGGCCGCTACTTACACGCACCAACGTCCTGCATGGATTTTTTTTTTTTTATTGCTAAATCCAGTCGTGGCTAAAGTTCATCGACGGTTGATCGGATCTCGCCGGATGATGAATGGCGGCGTTTGGATGAAAACAAATAGCTGTCCTTCCTCTCACTCAGCCCAAACAACCACTCGTATTCTTCTCTTTTCATGCATGGCGTGGCACGCCAACATATCCTGCTTACTTTCAAACATCGGGGGGATTTTTGACGCTAAGAGAGAAAAACTAAATATGGAAAATTTGCATATTTTATTTCTTCGGGACAATTTGATGTTCTTGGCCCTAAATTTCAAGGGAAATAACAAATTGTTTGGTCAAACGTGTTTTTAAACGGCAAAATAAGTTCAGAAAATCTCATGCCATTTTTGTATTTCATGAAAAAAATGGTGGAAGTATTTGAATATTTGATTTCTTTTTGAATTTATTCCGTACGTTTTCACGCGCCATAATATGCCGAAAATGACTATTTATATGTCGGGGACATCCTGGATCCAAGAATCCTTGTGTTAACCCAATAACTCAAAAACCTTATCATGGATCTTTTCTCCAATTTTAGCCCCAAATAGCCCAAGAAGAACTGGAGTGTTTTTGGGAAAGTTTGGTTGTATATTTCTGCAAATGAATCGACTCGAGGAGATCTATGTTATATATATATATATATATATATATATATATATATATAGAAGAACTAAATCTCAAAATGGTCTCAACCAAACGGTTGAGACCATTTCAGGACATGAGCTGGGGAAATATGAAAAGTTAGAAGGATAGAGGAGAAGAAGAACAAATCAATTAATGAATGAATAAATCATCTCGAGTTTTTTTCCACCGTGAACATGCGTCACTCCCGTCCAGAGAGGTCCTTCAGACGAGCTGCTGCTCGCCGCCGTGGACGGTCACTCATGGGGTTTCAAAATAACACAGTTGAAAAGGTTGGGTGAATTGTTTTGATTGCGAAAAAAATAATATCCACTCTACTTCATGTCTCATTCACAAGGAAAAACTTTGAAACAAGAAGCACAAAACATCACAATCAACCCAGAACAAATAATAGCAATCAAGCTACGTTTAGGCCGACAGTGGGAAACACTCGAGTGAATAGTCCTCTTACCGCTTCTTAATGAGCGTAGGGGGCGTGTTCCAGCCGCGACAGTCAGACACATACGCCATCAGAATCCTTCAGACTAAAAGAAATGATGCCGTGGCGTCATCACAGCCCGGCCTTGCCGGATGAAATACAAAATATGGAGCCGTAGCCTTTACGGGTTATTTCTTGTAATTTCCGAATCAGATTCAGAATCAGAATCCGAAGCTTCTTAATCGACCGACAACTCCGACAATCTCTCTCAAATAGTATGCCGTCGCTCGACCGCTGCGCCTTCCACTTCAGTGTCTCTGTTCCGCCCCCTGAGCCCCCAGACTCCACCCCCAAATGAACGTTTAAGCTATCAAAAGAACAGAGGCAGCAATAGTCGCATTCTTGTCCAAAGGAAGTTGACAATTCCTTTAAAATAACGATAATCTTTATCGATGGAGAACTTTTCAGAACTTCATCACAAAGTGTTTCACAAAGGCCACAAAAAATAAATAGATAAAAGCCGATGTAACGTTTATATAGACGCTTTTTTAAGGGCCTTAGTCGTCTACCAGAGGACCTCGGGGTGCATGCAGGTGCTTACGATACTAAAAGTCCGGAGATATAAGGAGAGGCTGAGCGGGGTCTTAAAAGTAATCTATAAAAGTAATCTATAAAATCCCATCCTAAAACAAACTGGGGGCTACGAGACGCTACAACAGAAGTGATGTGGTCACGTCTCTAAGTGAGTTCTGGATGTAACATGGTAACTGAAACTATAATATCGTAATAGTTATTACTGCTTCTCTTTAGTACATAATGTTTAGAATGGTGCCAAACTCCGCCTCCCTGCTTTCATCAATAAAAAATGTCTTCCTCGAAAAGATGAACGTCTTATCTTTTCCAAAATCACCCGACCAATTTGAAAAGGTCGGTTGTACCATCAGAGGTTGGTCCAAATTTGATGCATATAAATGGAGTTGAGGAGATCTAAACTGTAAATATCCTATTTTATTCTAGTAGTTCATGTTTTACCCACCAGGGGGAGATTTTTAATGTAAAACACAGTTTTCCAGACAGACTACAAAAACAATATCACGGATCATTTTCAGATTTTATACCCGCATTGACCTTGGTGCGAGGAAGAACTGGATTGATTGTGAGTAAGGTTGAATGCATAATGCGGACACTAGGGGGCGCTCTGCATGCGAACAACCGTTTTCTTCTCCTTTTTTTTTTTTACATGTGCTACTAAGTGGGAAAAACCCTCCTCCTTCCTTTGGGCTGTGGTTCTGAAGTTCTGTTCATCTGGTTTGCTGCCGTTGAAAGCTGCACTTATAGGGATTGTCTTCCGGTTCTGCTCCGTCCCAAAAGCCGACTCCAGAGCCGACAGCATTTTTTAAAACGTCAGATCAGCCGAGGCTGATGCTAATCCGTGTGATATTAATAACTCACCTGTGTGTTTGTAGCAGTGTGCGGTTGCAGGTTTGTGTGTTTGTGTGCTGCCAGAGAGAGAGAGCGAGAGAGAGAGAGAGAGAGAGAGAGAGAGAGAGAGAGAGAGAGAGACGGAGTCAAATCAAACACCCACAGCTCCCCCTAGCTTCCACACTGTGAACAGCAGCCAGGGGTTTTGAGGAGTGAGTGTTTCCCTGCTGCTTTCTGAGCAGCTCTGAGCTCATTTTGTCCCGATTTCAACGGTGCTTGTGATCTGGACCGGAGCAGGACCGGGTCCAGTGGTTTTCTGTTGCTTTGATGAAACAAGCTGGTGTTCCACTTCATCAAACCGTTAAAGAGGGCAGAAATGTTTAATCTCTCTGATAACTAAAAACTCAACTTATTCCACTTTTTTTTACGTTTATTATGTTTTTGTCCAACAGTTTTTACAGCGAATCAGTGAACGATGTGTCATCATGTGCAGCTAGAGCATAAAAAGTTGTTTTTATTTGGATTACAAAGAAAATGCAGAAAAACTTAATAAGAAACAACAACGAAATGGTAAATGAGCTTAATGTGTCATAAATCGACAGTCCAGGTTCACACAGTGAAACAGTCCAGGTTCACACAGTGAAACAGTCCAGGTTCACACAGTGAAACAGTCCAGGTTCACACAGTGAAACAGTCCGGGTTCACACAGTGACACAGTCGTCCTTCTACAACCCAAACATGCACTATAATAATAACAAATACAAATAATAATAATAATAATGTTTTTAAGAGGAGGAAACATTGTTTGTTGTCACACTTACAGATAATATTGTTAAGAACACAGAATATCAAGTAAAGGTGTTTTTTTTTTATCCTGCCTCTCAGGATAATGTGGAGTAAGTTACCAAACATCATCGTTGAAGAACTGAACAACAAACAACTCTATTATTAATTAATGAATATTAATGAGCATGTTTTTGTGTTGCCTGATGTTTTGTAAGATTGTAATTTTCTCTCATATAAAGATGTTAATGATCAGACTTATCGCACATGTCATGATTTGTTTTGTTCAGTATGTTTTATGTGTGGCACTAATACTCCTCCGTATAAAAAACGACATTCAGGACAGAATATTCTTGAATTATAATTAAATTGTATTGAAATGAGGAAAAAAATAAATAAATCTGCCGAGGTCGTAAGAAGATTAATCTCGTCAAGTATAAACATTTAAAAACACCAAAATAGGCTTTAAAAAGACAAGATAGATCTACACGAGTTTTTCGTTAAAAAATAATTCATTAAATAAATCCCCCTTGCGAGTAAAATATGAACTATTAGAGTAAAACGTGTCATTTTCATGAGAAATCTCCTCGAGTCGATTCGCATGCAGCACATTTTTTTTTGGGACTAAATTGGACCGACGGTACCTAGAAATCTCATTTGAATCCATGAAATACATTCTGAATGATCGCATTATTCTCCCGACTTTTTCCGGTGATGTAATTACCGTGGAGCGGTGGTCTCAGAAAAGCTCGCAAAAACTTTGGGTGGAGAAAAAGGAATGTATGAAAAGTTTTAGAGGTAATGCAATTTAAGATAGTGACAGAGAGGAGATGGATCTTTATGAATCGGGTTCTGGATCCGTGGACCAGAGCCGTATTATGTTTCTGCTGATGATGAGGTTGATGATGAGCCGAGGAAAGAGATGAAGGTTATTGATCCATGCGGTTGAACTGGGTGGGAAATTGATATTTCAGGAAGAGTCTAAGCCCGTGTTCAGAAGATAAAATAATTCTGCCGCAGATACATTTTACAGACGTGGGCCAAAGTAATCAGTATTCTGACCTGGAGGACTTTGTGCATTTAGTTAAGATTTCACTCCTTCGTGACTCGGATGATTCAAATTGTGCCGATTTTACAAATCTGTCGATAAGATTTTGAAAAACGACGTTTTTATGGTCGTTTGAGGAAAAAACCTCTGAGAGACATCCCCTCACAGAAGTTCTTGGAGACTAGATCTTACAGCTGTCAGGAGATCTTCAGCCTGATGGAGACCTTGCTGGTGTTTGCCTTGTATCTTTTGAACCATCTTTAAATAAGTGGTTAGGAGTGAGAGTGATGTTTTTAATCGTCGTCATGAAGGTTAACAAAGATCCTTTCATCAATTTCTATCACACTTGAAATCATTCCGAGAGAGCATTCCTCCAGCACACCTGCTGAATAAAGGAGTTTGGACCAGAACATTATGAAAATCACCATTTGCCTTTATGGCAGACTGGAATCTAGATGCACTGATCAGCCATAACATTATGACCGCTGACAGGTTTAGTCACAAATATATTGATTTGCGTATTACAGTTGTTGTTGTCAGTGGGTCGGCTATATTCTGAAGCATGTGAACATTTTGTCCTGAAGTTGATGGTCAAAGGCAGGAAAAAAGATCAAGTATAATTATCTGATTAACTTAAGGGCCCACTTCACACAACACAGGCAAACTTTTACAATCCATGATCATTATTAAGCCTTGGAGGCCCATGACCCTGTTTCCAGTAAACATGTTTACCTTCCTAAGAGCTCTTTGGCAGGTATTAACCACCGCAGACCAGGAACAACCAACAAAAACCTTCTGTTTTGGAGAACCTGAGCTCTCAGGATGAGATTTCCACCTGCTGTCTCATGTCATATTCATGTTATCCTGACATCACCTGTCAGTGGTTGTAATGATATGGCTCATTTCTGTATCTCACATCCGGATTCTTAATCACGCATACATGTGCAATAAACTCATTTCTGGTTGGATCACAAACAGTGTGTGATGTAAGATTTGTTGGTATCAGTTTAGTAATAACACGGTAATTACATCAGTGACTTATAAAACTAATTGAACTGAACCTGCTTCTTGCCTTTAAATGCACTATGGCCAGTTTTGCTTGCCTGTACGTACAAACCGTCAGCTTAGAATATGAATTTGCGTCTAGAGTATGTATATATGCGTTCGCAGATGGTTTGCCTCTGGGTGCCGAACGTTTGCTTTTAGCCGCCCACATTAGGGTTTACTGCTAGACGAGGTGAAAAGCTGGTGAGAAAAAGCTGTCAGCTTTTTTCACCGCCTGGAATTGTCGGGATATCACACGGACACAATGTGAGCGAGAACGTTAACCAGGGGGTCTTGTTTAGGACGGGGTGAGGAAGAATGAAAAGCTCACGCAGGCCTCCTGAGGCTGGAGAAGCCACCGAGGAAGTTGAAAGAAAGGAGTCAGCGGGGTGGAGAAGAATGATGAAAGAGATGGGAGAAGCCACGTACGACGTTATTTCAGCGCTTCAGACTGAGCAGGTGTGTTGAACGCTCTCGGCTCTCCCGCAGAGCATAGAAGGGGCGGATTAATTTATTCTAGAAAATGTTACTTAGGATAATCAGGAGAGTGATTCATTTCTCCATCCGTGCCCTTCACACCCAGAACTGCAGTATGTGTCTTCATCTCCTGCTGCTCGGTTTGGTATGAAGTGAATTCCTCCAAGATGTCAATGTGTGTCTGCTGGAATAATGACTCTTCCTCCAGAAGAGACTCAAGCAGAGGATAATTACAACAAGGCAATACAGTGAACGTACATTGTAAAACATATACAATATAAAATACGGCTCAATTACTGAAACCCTTAAATAAACTTACAGAATTGAGAAAGAGTATCGGAGCCCCTCCTGATTTCTTCTATTTTTGTGTGTGTGTCGTACTAAACAGTGTCGGAGCAAACACAAAAAATCCAACTTTCATTTCTAAACTGTATTTATTGAGTTGAAAAACGGTTCTCTGACACCAACCAGGCGTGTGTGAAAAAGTATTTGCCTCCATAGAAACTAAATCCAAAACACCCCGATAGACCGCATTAATCAAATCCTGACTGAAAGAGAACACTTTCAGAAGCGGGGAATTGGTTTGGAGACAATTAGCCTTTATTTTGTCATAATGCAGCGGAACGTAGCAGAATTTTGTTGTGTATTGTTCTCAGAACTCGACCCATCTCTGAGGAGCAGTGAGCAGCAATCTGTTGGGTCTTGGTAGCAAAGGGGGCGCTAAGGATCTTCCTCGAGGACCCTAAACCTCCGGGGGCTGGGATTGGAACACCAACCACGCCACACATTGAGCTACAGCCGCCCCAGCAGTGAATGATCCCAGAACCAAATGAATTCCAGGAGATGAGGAAGGAAGTGATTGAAATCCAGTCGGTCTGGGAATGGTTCCAAAACGGATTAGCCAGGTTCTACGACTCCACAGAACCGCAGTCAGAGACATTATCTACAAATGGAGAAGTCTCAGGAAAATAGAAGTACTCTGTCGTCCCGAGAGCAAGGGTATATCCCCGAAAAGTCCCACATCCCCTGCGTTGTACAAGAATCCCCCGGACTTTTCTACAGTATTTTTAGTAAAAAGCACTGCAAGTGAGTCAAATATTAACCGATTTGACTCCCTTTGGGGAGTCAAATCAGATTAAAATAAGGGTATGATGATATAAACGAGATAGATCTTCTCAAATTGATCCATTTGCTCCATATTTGGACTAAATCAGATCAAATATGGATAAATGATGGCGCCAAAGCTTTTGTAGCTAAAGCTCCCCCTACTATCAGAAATGTACAACCCACCTTTCCCAAAATTGACCCAGTTCCTCCTCATACTTAATTCTATGGGGATATAAAATTTGAAAATGATCCAATAAATACCTTTTGAGTTATGTTTGGAAAACATTGTTTTCTATTTTTTTTAAATCCGAGTAAAATACGATATAAAGTTCTCCATGAATCGATTCCTGAGCACTGAATTTGCATTAAATTGGACCAAAAGGTAGGAAGTTCTGTCCTTAAGGGGTTTTTTTCTTTAAAAAGTTTCCCCTAAGTAAGTCAAATATCAACTGAGATGTAAAACAGGATGAATACGAGATTCATTCGGACCAATTCTTGAGAATTTATGGCCCAAAAACCTTTGGTGATAAAAGCTCTCCTTTTCAAAAATCACCCCAGTTCTTCCTCTCACTAAGGTCTATGTGGGTATAAAAATTTCAAAGTTCTTGCGTTAACACGAAGGATCTGCTTCCGACACGATGACGATTCCATAATACTTTACAACTTTACGACTTTACGACTTTACTTACTTTACGACTTTTTTTTTATACTTTACGACATACGACTTTTCGGTTCCAGAATTTATCGACCACTGACCCGATTCAGTCCAAATTTGCTGCATAGGAATCAACTTGAGGAGATTTATCTTCTTTATATCATGTTTTAATCTAATAATTCATATTTGATTCACTTAGAGGAGATTTATTTTTTAACAAAATACCGTGAGCAGGACTTCACGTTTGATTTGAGGAGTAGGATCAAGTACAACGAAGGGGATTGGGGACCTTTCGGGGACATAGGTCTCGATTCCAACGGGGATATATGTTGTGTTTATATGCAGGCAGTGTTGGGAAGAGGGGAGGAGCTTGTTGGTGTCAGTTGGCCTTGAAGTGGAGGCAGACTTCACCCCAGGTGAAGATTGAACTCATTTTAGCCTCCAAATATTCATGAAGCAATTATAATTCATATGATCAACAGGGAGGAACACAGAGAAAGTATGATGAGCATTGTAATTACGGGATTTGTGCAATATTTCCGCGCTAAGGGTGTTTGTTTGTTCCTTTCCCTCCTCGTGTGTGTACGCCGACATCCAGGCCCGGCGCCGTCGACTTCACAGGTGAGGTAAGAGTCCATATCCTTGAGCTCCTGCTTCCCAGTGAGGAATCGCTGGCATCAATATTAATGAAGCCGATCAGTAGCAGGTCTGCATCCCGCCGCTAAAAGTGCATTTTTATCATATTAATCTGCTATCTGTTTTTATCGGTCCTAACCGAGGTTCCTCGCCGTCTGCAGGAGGGAGAAGAACCGTTCTCCCATGCAGATGGTGTTTTTTCTTTTTTTTTGTTTCTATCCGAAGCTCAGCTGTTGGCTCGCATTTATACTGTTTTTAAGGAAAAAAGAACATACCGTCTGTCTCTCTCTCTCTCTCTCTCTCTCTCTCTCTCTCTCTCTCCCTCTCTCTCTCTCTCTCTCTGCGTACCGATGGGGGTCAGGGTGGCATTGTGAGGACCCCCACACACACACACACACACACACTTAAAACCACATCCAATGGCAATCATCCTCACTCATGAAAAAAATAAGTAAATAATAAATATATAATGTTACTGTTGTTGTTGTTATTGTTTTTGTTCTTGTTGATGTTATTTGTTCATATGTTATTGTGGCGTCTCCTTTGTTCCGCTAACGCCTTTATGTTTCCCACTTTCTTTCTCCATCCCCTCCTAAAGAACCTCCTTTCCAATCCGGTCGCCTCATCGAGTTCTAATTGAATTTAATAATGAATAAAATTCCGATAACGCCACTGGAGGATTACGACAGACGCGTCCTTGGTAGACTTAGATCCGTTTGGCACTTTGAGGCTGCCGGATCCTCAGTCTGCGTGCCGAGGCAGCTGGACAGCTTCTTCCTTCTTTTATTAAATATAAGAAAAAAGATTAGAATCAAGCATCAAAACTGGTAGTGTGAAGGCTCTGGGTCCAGAACCTGTATATGTTATACAGTATGTTAAAGTGAAGGGCCCAGTGTCGGGTCATAGAGGTAAAACCTTATGTAATATGGTTTATAAACGCTAGTGTGAAAAGTGAAAGTGATCCATGAAATGCTTTTTGAGTTGTCGTGATCTGCGGCGGCGGATGTGGCACAACGAGTCATGTGACTAAATCATTTCTTGATAAATGATAAATGATCGATAAATGACGACTTTTTATATGTTTGCTTTGTATTTGTAGATAAAAACAAAAATTTTTACGTCGATCACAGCTCGTACAGTTTCATTCATCACTGGCTGCATAGTTTAGCTGTAGTAGCAACAAATGGTCAGCAGGTGTCCCACAGGGAAATCTCGCGTGAGTTGCTCCTGCTACAGGGAAATCTCGCGTGAGTTTGCCAGACAATGAGAGTCTGTTATCAGCAGGGAAACACATAGCGTTTCCCTGCTGATAACAGACGTTTTGTGTAGCGATAAATTACTTAAACTAAGAACTAAATATTTTTTCTTCTTCGCAGTCAAGCTTGTTCTGAAAAAAAAAGGATTGTATTGCGATAAAAAAAATGTTTACACCACTTCTATGCACTTTGTTCAGTTCTGTAAGTGTTCGTTAGTGACCGTTTGAGCGCCGAGAAAGTTAAGCTAACCAGACGCCCTCACGAAACGGGGGGCCGCGTCGCTCATGTTACTATTATACTGAGTAACACTGAGTATTTATAAAAGAATATGAGATATTTATGGACCCATCTCTGAGTATTTAATGTCCGTGCAGGTTTGGTATTTCTGTTCTTACTGTGTTTTTATAAACCCTTGATTCTGAACTGCTCAAACGGTGAGAGTCTGTCGTAAAAACGCTGCGTAACGATGAACCGACGGAAAAAGAAATGTTTTTGCTGCGTTACGGAAAGCGATGGCGGTTCCGGTCGGGGATGTAATTACTCTGTGAAGATCATCCAGTGTTGACACCAGTCAATAATCCTGCTGCATCAACCGGCTGCTGAGATGTGTGCGGAATAAACGAGCCCGTGTTTGCAGACCCGACCCGACCCGATGCATCGCCGCAGTAAGCCGCCAAGAGAAGAAACTTCTTAATCCTGTTCTCGCTCTTATTTTCTCATTCGTTCTACTTCCCTGACAAAATAACTTTGGATGGACCTGATTCAAATTAGATGTTATTAAAAAAAAAAAACATTCTCTCCACAGACGCTCTCCGCAAATGAGGCAGTTTCTAAGCAACGTAAGCCGACGCGCCGGCTCGCCACGTTCCTTACCGCCGACGTGTCGGTTGTCCCGCCGGCGCCATGGGAGCAGGTAATCAAGTTTGGTGAGCTGTTGTCTTGGAACGGCGGCTACCTGCCTGGTAATTGGAAATGAGTGAGTGTGATGCAGAAAGACTGTCGCAAGATTCTGTTTTTGTGCGAGAGAGAGACAGATGGAGAGAAGGTAGCAGAGAGTGTGTGTGTGTGTGTGTGTGTGTGTGTGTGTGTGTGTGTGTGTGTGTGTGTGTGTGTGTGTGTGTGTGTGTGTGTGTGTGTGTGTGTGTGAGTGGCTGTCAGGGAGAGAGATGCAGGTTGGATCAGAACCAGCCAAAGCTCAATGTCCCTCAGGATTTCTCTGTAGTGATGGCTATTGGTGTCTGTCTCCCTCCAGGGACCCTTTCTCAGTCATCTCTCAGACACACACACACCTGCACACACACCTGCACACCTGCACACACACACACACAGCGCTCAGAGATAGTACGCTACCTACTCGCTGTTAACTTGTTTTTTAGGATAGACACACCCCCAACACAACACACACAACACACACAAGGTCATGCCTGGAGGAGATCTGCATTCTGTCAAAACTGACACCATAGTGCCGCCGTCGCCGCCGCCGCCACTTCCGCCCGGGATTCATGCATCACTCCCCGGTTGTTCGCTCTTGACATTTTCAGCTCAGTAGGTGGCTTGAAATCTTTGCAGCCAATGATGTTCTGCAGAAAGCGTGACATCGATCCAGGATTTCAGGTGTTGCCATGTGTTTGTTTGCTGCCAGGAGACGGAGAAAGACACAAAAGTACATTCAGATACTTTTGATTTTCATATTTATGCCCTTTATAAAGAGGGCTGTGACTTTTCCCTTCTGACTTACTAAACTAGGAACGTGCCGTCGTTCCCCACAGCAAGGGACATCAAAGAAATCAAGTCCTACAGCAAAGACATCAAAGATACCAAGTTACAAGTGCATTTAATAGACATGAAAGCCATGAAGGTTCTGGTCACAGATATTAAGTCACAGGTCATAAAAATATCCAAGACATCAAAGACATCAAGTTACAAAGATATTATGTTACATAACGTTGTCAAGATGCATGTCAAAAACACATTAAAGAAATCAGGTTGCACATCAAGGACATCAAAGCCATCATATTTCATGTATTAAATACATCCAATCGCATGTCAAAGACATGGAACACATGAAGTTACTGCTCCCAGACATCAAAGCCATCAAGCCAAATGTCAGAAATACCTTTAAGACATCAGGTTAC